>MU228349.1:290695-321277 GCA_018584345.1 Thuja plicata
GATGAATAACTTTGACAATAGTGTCTTACCAAGTTTAGAGTTTGCATTTAAGTCTTCTATGAAAATAAGCAAATCCAATCATAGATACTCATCTAGAAGGGATAGTGAAAGTGAAAGTGAAGAAGAAGATCTAGATGAAATAGAAGCACTTATGGCTAGGAGAATGCAAAGAGGCAAGGGTAAATACAAAGGAAAGTTACCACTTGTATGCTTTAATTGTAAAGAGATTGGACACTTTGCTGCAAGATGTCCTAACAGAAGAAAAGATGAAAGAAGTAATGACAGATCTTTTGAGAAGAAGTCTGACAGAGGTGATAACAAAGATTACAGAGGTTATTGATAATTAGAAAGAAAGTATACCCAAGACTATAAGGATAAAGGAAAGAAGCCTAGCTACCTAGCTGCTTACAAAGATGAAGATACTGACACCAAAACTGATGAAGATACTGACACCAAAATTGATGAAGACATTGAGATGGTATTTGTAGCTATGAAAGATGATTCAGATGAAGATGAAAGGTATGTAGAAACTACACTCATATCTAAGGTCAGAAAGAATGACATCTGGATTATAGATAGTGGCTACACTCACCACATGACTGGTGAAAAAGAAAAGTTTAACACTTTTGAGTATTATAATGGTGGTACAGTAAGAATGGGTAATGATACACCTTGTCCGGTTGAAGGTAAAGGAACTATAATGTTGAATAACCTGATTAAATGTAAAAATGCTTATTGGGTAAAAGGATTGAATTATAATCTATTGAGTGTTTCTCAACTGAATAATTCATGTCATAGAGTAGCATTTGAGAACAAGAAGGCAAAGATCTTCAATGAATCAGGAAAACTAATTGGTACCAGTGAACAGACTAAAGGTAACTTATTCTATCTGAATGATACTAACACCACTTGCTTAACGACTAGAAATGAAGACATATGGTTGTGGCACAAAAGATTGTGTCATGTGAATTTTGACAACATGATGAAAATAAGCAGAAGAAGAAGTGTAAGAGGCTTACCGACGATGACAAATCCAGACAACATCATGTGCAAAAATTGTCAAAAAGGTAAAATGACAAAGTCTAGTTTCAAAAGTAAAACCCATACATCTGATGATATTCTAGAATTAGTCCATACTGATTTATGTGGACCTATGAAGACAAAGAGTTATTATGGAGATAGATATTTTATTCTCTTTGTTGATGATTACTCTAGAATGATGACAGTCATGTTTTTAAAAGAAAAATCTGAAGCATTCAAGATGTTTAAATGGTATAAGGCTATGGTAGAAAAACAAAGTGGTAAGGATCTAAAAATTTTAAGATCAGATAGAGGAGGAGAATTTATATTAGATGAATTCACTAATTTATGTAATGAGCATGGTATAAAAAGATAGGTTTTTTCACCAAGGACACCACACCAAAATGGGATTGCTGAGAGAAGGAATAGGTCAATAGTTGATTGTGCAAGAACACTGATGATAGAGAAAGGCATCACCCAAATATTCTGGAGGGAAGCTATCAACACTGTTATTTATACACTTAATAAAGTACAATTGAAGAAGGACACAAAGAAGACACCTTATGAGGTATGGCATGGTAAAACACCCAATGTAATTTACTTCAAGATCTTTGGTAGTCAATGTTATGTCTTAAAGGATGATAGAAATGGAAAGCTTGATGCCAAAAGAATGAACTGGAAATCACAAAAGAACCAGAAGACTACAACAAGTTTGTATATTATGAAGAACCCATAACTCTACCCGAGCAACAGTTCTTAATTCCAGAACAACAAAATGTTGCAACTGATGGTCAGAATGTTGTTACTGACGGTTAGGATAATGATCAAGATAATGTGCAAGGTAATGAAGATCAAGCTGATACACAAAGAGTTGTAAATATACTTGCTAAGATATGTAAGAAGGAACCATCTAGAGGACCAGATCATAGGAGATAAGAAAGATGGTACAAGAACAAGATGTAAGTATTTAAACTCAAATTGCTTTATTTGTGAGTTTGAGCCAAATTCTGTCAATGCTGCACTAGATAATGAAGAATGGATAAGTGTTATGAATGATGAGATTGAGAAGATTGAGAAGAACAAAACATGGTCACTTGTGCCAAGACCAGATGAAAAAAATTTCATCGATACTAAATGGATATTAGGAACAAGCTGAACAAGAATGGAGAAGTCACAAGGAACAAAGAAAGACTAGTATGCAAGGGGTATGCACAAAAGGAAGGTATAGACTATGGATAAACCTTTTCACCCATTGCTAGGCTAGAAGGAGTAAGAATACTACTTGCTTATGCTACATACAAAGGATTCAAAGTATATCAAATGGATGTTAAGTCAGCATTCCTAAATGGAATACTTGAAGAAGAGGTATACATTGAGCAACCAGAAGGGTTTGTAGATCTAGACAAGAGGAACATGGTATGTAGACTTCACAAAGCCTTGTATGGATTAAAAAAATCTCCCAGAGCCTGGTATGAATGACTTCATTCCTATCTAATAAGTATTGGATTCATAAGGACTAGTGAAAATAGCAATCTTTATTTGAAAAAGGATACTGATGCTAACACTTTGATTGCTGAAATATTTGTTGCTGACATCATATTTGGAGGCAATGATATACTATGTAAGTCATTTGCTGATGAGATGAGAAAAGAATTCAAGATGTCTATGTTTGGTGAGATCAAGTTATTTCTTGGTCTACAAATCATTCAACAAAGTGAAGGTATTTTCATTACACAGTCCAAATACATCAAAGAGGTCCTGAAAATATTCAAGATGGAAGATTCCAAACCTGTTGGAACACCGATGGCTACTGGATGCAAATTAACAAAGGAAGACAAGAAAATAGAGGTAAATCAGACTTTGTATAGATCAATGATAGGAAAACTCATGTATGTTGTACGCACTAGACCAGATATTGCACATGCAGTAGGAATTGTTGCTAGATTTTTTGCTAACCCCAGGGAATCACATATGACTGTTGTGAAAAGAATTCTAAGATATCTGAAGAATACTAAGGAATTTGGCTTATGGTATAAAAGAGAAGGAAAATTTGAACTTAAGGTGTTTACTAATGCTGATTGGGCTGGAAATATTGATGACCAAAATAGCACAACTAGAGGAGCATTCTTTATGGGTGACAGACTTGTCACATGGATTAGTAAGAAGCAAGTGTGCATCTCACAGTCTACTGCAAAAGCAGAATATGTTGTTGCTGCTACAAACTACTCAAATATTGCATGGATCAAACAGTTGCTGGAAGGTATGCATATGAAGATCTCGAACCTAGTGATAATCTATTGTGATAACACCAATGCAATAAACATTTCCAAGAATCCAGTCATGCATTCCAAAACTAAACACATTGCAATCAAGTATCATTATTTAAGAGAAAAAGTTCAAGAAAAAGAGGTGATACTTGAGTATGTGAAATCTAAAGAACAATTGGCCGATATCTTCACCAAGCCACTACCCAAGGATACATTTGAGTACCTGAGAAAGAGACTAGGGTTCAAACCCTTGTCTACTAGTCAGTAAAAGACTAAAGGCTGCATAAACCTATATATTATCATAATATCAGTCATGTTGATGCAAGCAAAAAGATGAACTTCAAAGCTACATCTATATATAGAAATGCATATATCAGAACCAAGCACCAGAGCATATTGTTGTACTGCTGATGGATAAGGGAAATTCAAGGAATATATTATGGATAGAAGAAAATAATTGTTTGACATAAATGTCAGATATTTGTAATATATTTGTTTGGCACTATTGTCAAAGGGAGAGAATGTATCCATATTATCACAAGAAATTATTCATTATCAGATTACTCCAAATAGGGAGAGATCATATCCATAGGGAGAGAATTTGTATGAAGGAATCATATACAAAGGGAAGGTTGTTGACAAGAGACAGAGACATCAAAGAAGAAGAACAGTCAAAAGAGAGAAATTGACACAAGAAGAGAACACAACACATCAGTACAAGAAACACAGAAAGCTGCAAGAATCAAATCTAAGCTTACACAAAGCTTATTGGTGGTTAGACATTTTTATCAGTTATTAAAACAAACTGTTTGGTAATTTGTTGAATCTCAACAATTGTATTTCATATTGTATTAAAAATAGTATAGTGTGATAATATAGTATGTTTCCATCAATGCCAAAGGGAGAGATTGATGACATGTAACCGATTGAATGTTTGATAATGTTAAGTTGAAGATGATGCAAGACACTAAATTAGTTAATGGTTTGTATTGTCATTGATGTCAACTTGATATCATCTATATGGTCATGTACATCATGCCAAAGAATTCAGAGAATCAATGGAATAGAGATTATTCTTTCAGCAATGCATAAAATTCAAGTATTCACTAAGTGATAGACAACACCAACGGAGTGCACACCATCAGTAAAGGAAAAGAACAAAAGTCATAGTGATACCCGATGAGCAGAAGACAGTATTGTCTGACGAAGAAAAATCACAATGATACCCAACGAGTTGAAAATAGAGCTACCCGACGAGCAAAATCAAATGATGCCCGACAGAAGGAGATCCCAAAGCTGACTAGAGTCACATTGATGGAACTGGTAGTTATCACTGATGAATAACTGTAGAGTTGACTGACAGAATAGAGAGTTCAGAAAATGACAAAATATCTAGCTGGTAGAGCTTAAGGATAGACTTAACTGGTTGTTTTATTTGTTTTATTTGACCAGAGTTAAGTAACTGATTTAAAGAATATTTTTATAGTTGGCAAGAAGATAACTATGAGATAAATCAGGAGTTAAAGCTTTAAATCAAATTGGCTGGATTTTTGTTCACGCCAAGAATCAAGAATCAAGAAATAGTGAATATCATGTCTATATAAGAGACAAGAATAATTCATTTCTGTAATCATATACATGGGAAGGGGAGTGAATAGAAAGAGGATGCTGAAGAGAAACTAATGAAGAAGAAATTCATACAGTCTTGATCAATCAAGTTGAAGAAGAGCTAAAGAATTCTGCAGACACCAACGAACAGTGAAGCACAACATCACCAAGTAGAAAATGTGGAGAAAAAAGAATTGAATTGATACATTGATCAGAGAGGTATTGTACTTAAATAGATCTAAAAATATATAATTCAAGTTGTGTTAGATACAGGTCATTATGTTTCAGTTTAAGCATTGAAGCATCAAGTCTCTTAATAGAGCAGGACTTAACAGTCTTCTATATATTGAGGTACATCCTAAGGAGTGCCAAAAAGGTTGATTCATGAAAGTAGCACTAGATTTTCCTAAAGCCTATTGATAGTCTAAGAAGGAGGTTGATTCAAGGATGGTAGCAAACTAAGTTGCCCGATACTAAGTGACAACCTCTATGTATAAATCCTCTAACAAGGTCACACCTAACAGTGTGTTTGTAACCTTTAACAGGGTTAGCTCCTAACAGGGATTACTTCAGAAGAGTGAAAATTTGGGGTACCGGTCCCAGTGGTTTTTCCCTTAACAGGGTTTCCACATTAAAATCCATGTGTTATGTGTGTATGGTTTATTAATTTACTTTTTTACATTTCACATATGCATTTGTAGATTGATTGGTACACTCTGCATATTTATTAAGTGTCGGTAAATAGTTTTCCTGCTTATCAGTTATCAAGGAGAATAAGGTCATAAAAGGAAAACTAACAGACAGTTAATTATTATAAAGCATTTCATGGCATGCATCTTGTAGGGACTTAATAATCTGAGATATATTTTATTGGTGGTTAGTGATTAAAGGATAAATTTTTGAGGCCACTGATTCACCCCCATCCCTCTCAGTTATTACTAACAAATACAATTCTCACTTACCAACAATTTATGCTCATCCTTAATCCATGAAAAATGATAGGGTTTAGGGTGTCTCAACCTCTGAAATTTTAACTTTGTAACTAGATCCTCTAATTCCAAATTCTCTAAACTTCCACCATCAACAATCACTTTACAACATTTTCCTATCATCTTACATCTGGTCTTAAAAAGACTTCTCCTTAGAAGAGGTTCTTCATCCACTCGGTTATTACAAAAATCTCTCCTTACCATCATGTTCTCTCCATCCTCAAGTCCACTTAGGGAACCCTCAAGATCTTCTTGTACCACACTATTTCTATGACTTCGTCCATTCCCATCAGAGTGTCTACACTCTAAAGATCTATTCCCTTATTTTCCACACCTAAAACAATTACCACTAAAACCACCTCTATAACCTCATCTTCCTCATTATGAACTAGTACCTCCTTGGTAAGAACTAACACCTTTCCACTCGGTCTTGATTTCATCTTTAATTTTCCACTTAGATTTTCCCTCATCTTGTTCATAATTATCAGATTTTCCACCTTCACCATAGGATCCACCTCTTCCTCTCTGGAATCTACCACCTTGATCTCTTTGTCTTTGTTCATACTTCTTTATAAAGATCTCCTCATATTTCATGGCATATTGATATGCTTCTTCCACACTATCCAATTTATCAAAACTTATTTCATCTTGAATTCTAGATCTCAATCCATTTAGGTATCTTGAAACTTTATTAACCTCATCATCCACATGTCTAGATCTGATGTCCAATCTATAGAATTATT
Source organism: Thuja plicata (assembly GCA_018584345.1). Lineage (NCBI taxonomy): Eukaryota > Viridiplantae > Streptophyta > Pinopsida > Cupressales > Cupressaceae > Thuja > Thuja plicata. The sequence continues at coordinate 297,323 of MU228349.1, forward strand.
CAGTGCATTCCTTCATAGTCATGTCCTTTTATCTAAGGTTTTTCATCTTCCTTAAAAATATAACTTGGTAATCAGCAGGAAGGAACTTATTCTTCACATTGTTCACCATTTTCAACCAATTTCTGATATTTTCCTTTCCTCTTCTTTTTCTATTAGTTTGTAAATGCTCCCACCATAGTGAGGCATGACCTTTCAACCTATTGATTTCAATTTTCACCTTCCTATTATCAGGAGTGCTTTCAAACTCACAGAAATGATCCATATTAAAGATCCAATCCAACACAACATTAGTATCCAACTTTCCATCATAGGGAATAACTTCAACAACAGGCTTTGAATGTACCCTAGTCAATAAACTCAACAATATTTCCTCATCTTGATCTTCCTTAGGCTCTAGATCTAGTCCTACTACTTCATAATCACTCACATCATCAAGATACGCTCCTCTCCTCTGGGCTATCTCCACAACATCTAATCTATTTTCAATTTGTCTCAACATTTCCATTATGGAATTATCAACATTTCCTCTACCTCAAACCATCTTGAAGAATAGGTTCTTTCAAGATCATAACCCTCTACAAATGACACAGGGAGGGTAATGGAGAACATGGGTCCAAGGCACTCCCAGCTATTCAAACCACCTTGTAAAACAATACAGAAGTAGAAACACAAAAAGGGAGAGAAGAAACAATAGAACTTATATTAATTCAACAAACTCATTACATGTCGGGCTATAAGGCCTTCCCAGTTATGACCATATATATTTAGATGTTTACAAAATAATCTTGATACATGCAAGGTCACAGACCTGCGATCCGAATCTTCTAACCCTCAATCTTCTATCTCCAAACTAATTCCCAAATCTAAGAAAATAAAACCAAATATATACAAGAGTCCACCAAAGAGGTCGACACTCAGATCCTAAAGATCCAACATAGGAAACAACAAAGACCTATATTTACGTCCACACTCATCCCAATGAGAGATCCCACATTTAATTATGCTACAGAAACTAAATGCAGAAGTCGTCTAGAACAAGATAAACAACTTGGTAAGAATGTAACTGATAAATAAAAACAACTTGATGAAGGAGATCACCAAGCAGCCAACATACACCGAGACCCATTGGTAAAGAAAGATAGAATAAGTAACCGAGAAACAATAGTTATCAAGCACTTTACTGAGCAGCCTCCAAAAAACCAACATAACAACAATAAACATATTTTTTTGGATGATCAGGATTTCCAATGAACCAAAGATGCTCCTGCATCAGACATCCAGGGTTGAAACAAATGATTCTCTAAAACATGTGTTAGGTACAACCTGAATGGAATCCAACTTAGATTGATAAATCCAATATGAGTCCTCCAATGGTTTGTTCTTCCATTTTATCATATATTCCATGTATTTCTTTCCTCTTGTACTTCTTCCAACTCTTTGTTTCAAAATATGCTCAACTTCCTCTATCTGTTTCTTAGGATAATCACATGGTACTATCACTTCTTCATCAGGTTCATGATATTCAAACAAGTCTAAAATATTGAATATAGGTGATATATCCATGTCATCAAGTAATTCCACCTTGCAATCATTTCCACTGTCAAATATTATCACTATTTTGCAAGGACCAAATTTCTTCATCTTTAACTTACCATATGTTCCAATAGGAAATCTTCCTTTCTTCAAATGAACCATTACTGCTTCACCAAATTCAAATTTTTTATGTCTCCTTGATCTATCTGCACTATCCTTGTATTTTTTATTACTTTTCTTCAACTTATGTTTTATATCCTCATGCAATGTCTTCATGAACTCAGCAAAATTTTCTACTTCAACACTTCATTTCTCCTTTCCAGCAATATCTCTCAAGTCTGATATACCTCTCGGTTGTGTGCCATGAACAATATCAAAGGGTGTCTTTCCAGTGCTTCTATTTACTAAACTTTTATATTTAAACTCTGCTTGTGCCAACATCAAATCCCAATTACTTGGTGTATCTCCAACTAAGCATCTTAACAAGTTACCTAAACTTCAGTTTACAACCTCTATTTGTCCATTAGTCTATGGATGAAATGTAGAATTGTAATTCAACTCAGTGTCCAACTTCTTCCAAAGTGTTTTCTAAAAATAGCTGACAAACTTACTTTCACGGTCATAGATGATATGCTTGGGTAAACCATGCAATCTAACAATCTCCTTAGAAAATATTTGCTATATGTACTGCATCTGATGGTTTCTTACATGGTATGAAATGTTTCATCTTAGAAAATCTATCCACAACAATAAATATGGAATCATTATCTCTTTCTGTCCTCGGTAAGCCAAGAACAAATCCATGTTGATATCACTCCAAGGTTTCTCAAGAAGATAAATCAATGTATACAAACTAGTATTCTGACTTACCTCTTTTGCAACTTGACAAACTCCATAGATTTTCACAAATTTATGAACATCCTTATACAACTAAGACCAAAAATACATTTACTTCAGCAAACTCAATGTCTTATCAATACCAAAATGTCTAGCAAAACCACCACTATATTTTTCCTTTATCAAATTAGTTCTCATTGATCCTCTCGGTATGCACAACTAAATACCTTTGAACAACACATCTTCTTGAATGAAATAGTCTTCATACTTACTTGGTTGATTTGGAATTGGTGCTCTACACATTCTCCACTACTCAGAAAAATTAGTATCATTTTCATACAAATGCTTCATGTCATCAAAACCAAGAACCTCAATTCTCATTTCAGTCAACAAATATCTTCTTCTACTCAATGGATCAACAACTTGGTTAGAAACCCCACTCTTATGCTTTATCACAAATGTGAGATTTTTCAAATACTCTACCCATTTCATATGTCTTTGATTCAATTTATTTTGACTACCCAAATACTGTAAAGCCTTATGATCAATATATAACACAAATTCACTCGGCATCAAATAATGTCTCCATTTCTTCAAAGCTTGAACAATAGCATAGAATTCTTGATCATAGGCATAATATTTCCTTTTAGCATCATTCAACTTTTCACTAAATAAAGAAACATGTTTACCTTCTTGGGTCAACACAGCTCCTATTGCACTTCCACTTACATCACATTCAACTTGAAATACCTTATTCAAATCAGGTAAGGATAACACAGGAAATTCAACAACCTTATGCTTCAAAGTATCAAAACTCTTATCAGATCCATGTGTCCATTTGAATTCTCTTTTTTCTCCTCTCATTGTCTCATTCATTTTATTACAAATAGAAGTAAAATTTATGATAAACTTCCAATAAAAACTTTCCAATCCATGAAATAATCTTACCTTACTGACATTCTCAGGAGTAGGCCAACTAAGTATAGCTTCAACCTTCTCAGGATCCATCTTCAAACCATCATCTCAAACCACAAAACCTAAATACACAAGTTCTTCTTTCATGAAGGAACACTTTTTGAGATTTATCAACAACTTTTCTTCTTTCAATCTCTGCAATACTTGTCTTATATGCATCAAATGCTCTTCTCTAGTCTTACTGAATATCAGAATATCTTCCAAGTATACAATTACACATTTATTCAAGAATTTATTCAAAAATTCTTTCATTAACCTCATAAATGTACTCGGTGCATTAGTTAAACCAAAAGGAATAACCAACCACTCATACAAAACTTCCTTTGTTTTGAAACCAGTCTTCCACTCATCACCTTCTATGATTCTGATTTGATGATATCCACTCTTCAATTCAATTTTGGTAAAATATTTTTCTCCACTCAAAAAATCCATTATATCATCCATCCTCGGTATAGGAAACCTATACTTAACTATGATCCTATTGATTTCTCTTGAATTAGTTCACATTCACCATTATCCATTCTTCTTAGGTGCCAATACAGCTGGTACTGCACATAGACTCAAAATTTCCCTAATTAAACCCTTGTTTAACAACTCATGAACTTTTTGGTTGAGTTCTTCATTCTCAGTCAGTGTATACTGATGTGGTGCCTTGTTTGGTAAACTAGCTCCAGGAATCAGATCCATACAATGACTAATATCTCTCATTGGTGGCAAACCATTAGTTACATTATCTGAAATTATCACCTTGTACTTGGTGAGCAATTCCTCAACTTCTACAAGAACTTTATCTTTTGTATTCTTACTTAGTTTGTGAGGAATCAAAGCATAACAGATATCATTTCTTTTCAAATCCTTAACAAATTTTCTACCTTCCATTAGACAAACTTTCACAGATGTACATATCTCACCACAAGATTCTTCAACCAAAGGTATCAAGCTTTGTTTTTTACCATCAATCCAAATAGTATATCTATTCACTCTTCCATCATGTATAGCATGTCTATCATATTTCCAAGATCTACCCAATAGAATATGACAAAAATCCATTGGCATAATATAACACAACACCTTATCATAATACTTTCCAATTTTTAGATTTACAAAACATTGTTCACTCACCATTAATGTATGATCATCCTTGATCCATGAAATCTGATAGGGCTTCGGGTGCTTCATTCTTTCCAACTGCAACTTTCTGACCATTTCCTCAGATGCCATATTCTTCGAGCTTTCACTATCCACAATTACTTTTCAAACTTTGTTTGCAACTCTATATCTAGTCTTGAACAAACTTTTCCTGATAGGATCTTGCTTATCTTTCTCAATCCATAGTATCCTTCTGATCATTAGATTTCCTTCCTTCTCAGGTTCATTCGGTGAGTCTTCTTATGCCAAATCATTTCTTCTACTACCAACTTTCTTGCTTGCATGTGTACACTCAAAATATCTATGTCCTTCTTCACCACAATTGTAAGAAGTTCCTTGGAACCCTCTTCTATTATAACCACCTTAGGAATAGTTGTCTCTTCCACGTAATGAACTTCCACCCTTCCATTTTGTCTTTCCTTTTTCTTGATATGTGTCTGAATTCATCTTGTCTGGTTTAGATCTACTATTTTCACCATGAGATCTACCTCTTCCTCTAGGGAATCTACCACCTATGCCTCTTTTCCTTTGTTCATATCTATTGTTTAGTTTCTCCTCAGCTTTTAGGGAAAATAGATATGCCTCTTCAATGCTCTCCCTCTTTACAAAGCTGATCTCATCTTGTATAGAACTTCTTAATTTATTTAGATACCTTTCTATTCTTTCCACTTCATCTTCAAAATGTCCAGATCTGATGTCTAGTCTATAAAACTCCTCAGTGTAGTCATTTACCAAGCTATCTTTCTGCTTCAAACTTTGCATTCTCCTTACTAGGTTACTCTGGTAATCACAAGGTAGAAACTTTCCTTTCAATTAATTTATCATCTTGTCCCATACCTTGATCTTGTCTTTTCCTTTCTTCTCTTGATCCAATTCTAGATGCTCCCACCACAAGGATGCATGACCTTTCAACTTTGTACTTGCAATATTTAATTTCTTCTCCTTTGATACATTCTCATACTAAAATTATTTTTCCATCTCGGTTATCCGGTCTATCAATTCATCATAATCCAACTTTCCTCTATACTCAGGAGGATTAAACTGAGGTGTGGACTTCAAACTTATCAATTCTTCCAGGAATCTCTCTTCTTCCTGATCAATCACAGGTGCAGGTGCAGCTTCTCCTTGTACTTCTTCTAGTTCATCATCACTAACATCTTCAAGATGTCTTCCTCTGCACTAGGCTATCTCAACAACTTCCAATCTTGCAGCCATCTACCTTAACATATCAGCTAGACCTAGATCTGCATTTCCTTTCCCATGAACCATCTTGAAACCCTCTACAATTGTAGGTCAGATCACAATCTTCTACCACACAACAATATCAACCACTAGTTTTAGTGCTTACAAGAATGAACCTAGATCTAACCTTTTCTCTGATACTACCTAACACAAGGAGGGTAATGGGGAACAGGGGCCCAAGGAACTCTAAGCTATCCAAACCACCTTGCAGAACAATATAGAAGCAACAACATATAAAGGGGGAGAAGAAACATCAGAACTTATATTAATTCAACAAACTCATTACATATCAAGTTGTACGACCTTCCCAATTATGATTATATACATTTAGATGTTTACAAAATAATCTTGATACATGCAAGGTCATAGATCTGTGATCTGAATCTGCTAACCCTTAATCTTCTATCTCCAAATTGATTCCAAAACTAAGAACAGAAAACCAAATATATAAAAGAGTCCATCAAAGAGGTCAGAACTTAGATCTTAAAGATCCAACATAGGAAACAACAAAGACCCAGATTTAGGTCTACACACATCCCAATGAGAGATCCCACATTAATTATGCTATGAAAATTAAATGTAGAAGTCAGCCAGAACAAGATGATCAACTTGCTAAAAAGCTGAACAAGCAACATGAACAACTCAATGAGGGAGACCACCAAGTAGCCAACATACACCGAGACCCATTGGTAAAGAAAGATGGAACAAGTAACCGAGCAATAACAGTTATCGAGCACTTTACCGAGAAACCTCCAAACAAGCTACAAAACAATAGCAAACATATTTATTTTGGTTGGTCAGGATTGCCAATGAACCCAAGATACTCCTGCATTAGCAAGTTATAGGTCAAATCCACAGAGTTTCCACCCTACAACCAAATCCAACTTAGGGTTCTACACGATCCAACCTCCTCAAGGACAAAATTTTCTCTAATACCACCTAACGTAAGGCAAGAGAGGAACAACGAGGGCCAAAGGCACACCCAACTATCTAACCACCTTGTGGAGTAAACACAACGGAAGAAAACAACACCAAGGAGAGAAGGAATAACTATAGTCTTTATTGATTCATCCAATTACAACATACATTCTAGGTTGTGAGGCCTTTTGGGTTATGACCAAAAAAATCCAGACTATTCTATCTTCTACCTTGTCATATCATCTGCTATATATTTTGTTCACCTTTGGCTCCCTAACCTACACATACAAATCCCTATTTATACTTGCCAAAGAGGCTTACAGAAGATTATATATTATTACAAAGATGGAGGGCCAACCATAAAATAGTCTACACACATGTCAAGACAAGATACAAATATTAAATGCACAACCTAAAATTAAATACATAAGTCAGATCCAATTAGAACCAATCACAGACAAAATTTTTCAAAGAAGAACTGAGTATTAGAAAACATCTGGTTCACTCAGCATAGGAAAGAAGACTTGGACAACACTAGATAGATCGACACATATAGCTCAACCAACACTGGACAACATGGCACATGCAGGAACATTCGGCAATATTGCAACTCGACACTTACTGACAGAATGAACAAAGATGAGTAGGATAGCAAGGCAACCCAGGATGCTCCTGCATCAGTAAAGGAGACATATTTGGTTTCTTCTGAGAAAAATCTAGTATTTCTTTACCTTTGTAAACCACCATAGTCCATCCTTCATCAAAATTAACACCCTCAGAAGACCGAGGAGGGGCAGTCTCATTTGATAGAGACTTCGTCCTAGGAGCAGCAAGAGCGAAATCCTTAATCTTGTGCTCATACAATTGACACCAATAACAAGTGTTGAGAAAATTCAAATAAATCACTCATTGAGAGAAACATTGACCACTCACCTAAATGCAATCAAGACTCTTTGAGGTTGTGAGATAAAATTGACTTTAACACAAACCTTTTTTGAAGATTGATGCAAAGATCACAACGAGAAGAATCGAGTATCAGAAAACCTTTGGTTCACATGGCACATATAGGAACACTCAGCCAACACTCGAGAGCTCAACACATAAATGAATGCTTGGAAATAACTGCAACTTGGCACTTACTATCAGAATGAACAAAGATGAGTAGGATAGCAAGGAAACCAAGGATGTAGAGAAAACAAAAAGAATACTAAGAGATATGCAATCTCTTCCACAAAACTTCAACCTTGGTTTAGGCACAATCCAAATCCATAGTACTTCAAATAGGATGGATAAAGAATAGCCTATGAGGTCTAGAGACTCTCCTTATCCAAATTCAACACCCAAGGTTATGAAACAAATCTCTTTCAAATTATGTCTTAGGGACACTTTTCATAAACTCCAACCAAAGTGTGAAACTCTTCACCAGTGGCTTCACCCAATCAATCCAATGCTTGGTACACCCTACTACGGTCCTATGGATAGATAATCATCCAATATATTGGTTCATACACACTCACAAACCTCCAAGCTCACACTATCCTCCAATGCCTTGTAGCCCTATCCAAGGGGTTTTCCTACATAAATTTTGATTATGAAGGGAAACAAACAAAAGGTGGTTGTGTTTAGACACCCATTATGGAGTTATTTAAATTCCAAAAGAACCAAAGACCCACTCTACTCTAGCACTACTAAACCCTCACAAAGCACACATACCTAATTAGCCAAATTAGGATTGGTTTATAAAGAAAGTGATCTATTATGTGTACAAAAAATGGATGCAAGGGCTTGGAAACCTTCTACTAACTCCAAATTTCCTAAATCAACCCTTCAATCAAATAATTCATCTTCTTATGATTGTTCCTATTAGACTAGCTAAGTACATTGATATATTTAGCCTAGGGCTTGATGCTAAAAGGAATAGAATACTAGATCTTGAGCAGAGCCTTAGTAATAATTAATAATACATCCTAACTTGCATCTCCCAAGGTTCTATAGATTTCCACTAGATAAATGACAAGTTATGGCTCCATTTGTGTGACAGACCTGGATTCCCTACATAACCACTTTCACCAAATTGTATGTGACTTTTGATCTATAACTCTAATTAAATTGAAAGCAACTGTTTTGAAAACTAAAATCATAAGGCTATCAAATCATGGCATTAAATTCACTCTCCCAATCCGTACACATCCGTACACACAGAAATTGCTCAAGAAATCTAGTTCCTTTTATTCAAACTTGCATCAAATCTACTTCTACAACTTCCAAACCCATTTAGGAGGCTTGGATATGTTTAAATATCTTCAAAATATAGTTCCAACTGATCAAGAGTGGTTATTACCACTGGCAACCACATTTTCAACTTCTCGAGCAACTTTTTCAAAAGTTGCTCGAGAAACTTTGACAACTTTTTAGCAACATTGCAACATTGTTGCATTTTATAGTTTTTGAACCCATAATGACATCCATTGGGTTCCTATCACCAAAAAATGATCCAATATGACCAAAATCATCCAAATTACTTGTATATAACACCTAAACACTTTACATGCCTAAAACACCTACCAAATTCAACAAAGGATCCAAGTGGCATAAGGTGTCCTAAGGTTTATGAATGTACCTTAGGGACCCTTGACCATAAAAATGGATCAAGACACAAGTTGGATGGTCACAAGGATCAATCCTTGTTACAATGCAAAAGAAATCAACTTGAATCAAATAGATAAGCCTTGGGTTCCCTGCACCATACTCCTAAAGACAAAATGAACTCAAGTCTCTTGAGTTATAAAGTCTTCAATTTGAAAGCCTATTTTATAAATATCTTCAGGGGTCATCCAAGTAGCATCCTCCATTGGTTGATTTTTCCACTTTACCAAGTACTCATAGTAAGTGGTTCTCCTAGTTTTCTTGCTCACTCTTTTATCTAGAATGCCTTCAATCTCAGGAGGGTTTGATGTGGGTAGATCATTCAATGCTTTGTCCTAGGGAGGATATGAACCACCTATAACATAATCATCATTAACAAGACCTTTATAAGCATATATGTAAGCAATATTAAAAATGGGAAATAGAACAATATGAGATGGAAAATCAATCTTATAAGCATTTTTGCCACACTTCTTCAGGATTTTGAAAGGACCAATCTTTTTCATCATGAGTTTAGTGTATTTCTCCTTGGGTATCCTTTCTTTCTTAAGGTGAATCATCAACATATCTCCCACTTTGAATTAAACATCCCTCCTCTTTTTTTTTGCATGTGCTTTATACTTATTAATGGTATGTTGCAACTTTGTCTGCACTTTTTCATGGATATCCTTCATTACTTCCACAAATTCCTCTTCTAATGCACTTCTCTTCTTCATATCCTTCACATCTCTAATTTCTAAGATGCCTCTGGGGTGAACACCATACACAATCTAGAAAGTAGTCAAACTAGTACTCCTATTGACTGAATCATTGTAAGAGAATTCTTCTTGGGAAAGTATGGAATCCCAAGTAACTTCATGTTCTTGAGTTAAAGATTTCAAAAGGTTCCCAAGAGACCTATTGATCACTTTTTTCTGACCATTAGACTGTGGATGATATGTAGATGATAGAGACACATTTGTTCCCAAATTTCTCCATAGTGTTCTCCAAAAATGTCCCAATAACTTAGGGCCTATATCATATATGATTGACAACGGTAAGCCATGATGGCTAACAACTTCCTTAAAGAATAACCCTGCTATGTGAGATGCATCATGAGTTGTTCTACATGCTATAAAGTGTTTCATTTTAGAAAATATATCTACTACCACATAGATATTGTTAAATCTATATTTGGTCTTACGTAAACCTAGGACAAAGTCCATACTTACTAAATCCAATGGCTTTGAAGGGATACGAAATGGAGCATGCAATCTTGCATTTGATGTGTGACCCTTGGCTTGCTGAAAAACCAAACAACTCTCCACAAATATTTTGACATCTATCTACAACTTGGGCCAATGATAGAATCTCCTGACAAGTTCCAATGTTTTATCCACTCCAAAGTGCCCTGCTAAACTTCTACAATGATTCTCCTTCATGATTTTTTCCCTAATGGACCCTTTTGGCACACACAATAGACTTCCTTTGAAAATTAATCCATCCTACACAAGGCACTCTGATAAATCAGTGTGATATCTCTCTTTCATCTCAATAATAATCTGATAAGCCTCCTTGGAGTCATCATGTGTGGCATACATGTCCTTCATAACATGAACCCCAACACTTTCTAACAGAATAGATTGAATGGTTAAATGCATCCTACTAAGGGCATCAACAACCTTATTCACAATCCCTTTCTTATGTTTGATAGAAAAGATGTAAGATTGCAAAATTCCATCCGCTTCACATATCTATGGTTATGTTTCTCTTGTCTATTCAAAAAACTAAGAGAATGTTTGTCGGTAAAAATGAATGAGTTCTTTGGGAAACAAATAATGCCTCCATTTCCTTAATGATTAAACCATTGCATAAAGTTTAAGATCATAAGTTTAATATTTCTGCTTAGCTTGGTTCAATTTCTCACTAAAGAAGGCAACTAGTCTCCCTTCTTGGCTCAACACCCCACCAATAGCCTTGTTTCTTGCATCACATTCCACTCTGAGGAATTTGTGAAAGTTTGATAGAACCAAGATGGGTTGCTCTACAATTGTTTTCTTTAGAAACTCAAAATACTCATTAGCCTCATTAGTCCATAGAAATGTACATTTTCTTCCACCTTTAATAGTATTGATGATAGGAGTACATATGCCATTGAAATTTATGATAAATTTCCTATAGAAACTACACAAAACATGAATTTTTTTTTACCTTTGAAGCAGTAGTAGGAGGTGGCCAATTAAGGATGGCTTCAACCTTAGAAAGATCCATCTTGAGGCTATTCTTGGATATTACAAATTCTAATAATACAATCTCTTCTTGGAGGAACACACACTTCTCTAAATTGATCTTCAACTGTTCCTCATGGATATTTTTCAATACCATATCCAAATTTTTGATATTATAATCCTTTCTCATGCTAAAAATTAGAATATCATCAAGATATACAACAACAAACTTATTGAGAAAAGGCTTTAAGACTTCATTCATAAGCCTCATAAAAGATCTTGGAGCATTTGAGAGACCAAAAGGCATTACAAGCCACTCATAAAGACCCTATGTGGTCTTGAAAGCTATTTTCCACTCATCTCCACCTCTGATCCTTATCTGATGGTAACTACTTTTGAGATCCACTTTAGAGTAATAGCTTGCACCCCCTAAAAAATCCATTAGATCCTCTATTCTAGGCATAAGAAACCTATAACTGATATTTATCCTATTGATTTCCCTCAAATTTGTACATAGTCTCCATGTACCTTCCTTATTAGGTGCTAGTACTACAGGGGCTGCACAAGGACTTACACTTTTCCTAATGAGACCTTTAGACAACAATTCCTCAATCTGTCTTTTTTTTCTTTATTTTGTCCATGGATCATTTTGTATGCTGCCTTGTTTGGAAGGGTGGCCCCTAGTCTGAGGTTTATGCAATGAATCACTTCCCTATGAGGTGGTAAAGTCTCTAGCATACTTTATGCAATTAGACCCTTATACTGATCCAACAATGCTTTAACCTCTTTAGGACCTACATCTCTGCTAGTGGCTTTGACCTTTAATTCCTTCAAGGGTGTCTTTTTAGGTCTCAAAACTAATGCAAAACAAGGTGTATCCTTTTCTTTCAATACTTTCATAAATTATTTCTCCCCAACACACAAGACACTACTAACTACATTATTTTCCTTCCCATCATTAGGAAGTGGATTCATAACATATTAAACACCTCCTTTGGTTATAGTATACACCATGGTTTTCCCATCATGTTTGGCATTCACATTAAATTTCCAGGGCCTTCCTAACAATAAGTGACATGCATCCATCTTAGTGATATCACACAAAACTCTTTCTATATATTCTCCTATATTGAGTTCTACCCAAACTTTTTCACAAACGAGGGTTTGTTTCTCTTTTGTAAGCCATGAGACTCTATAAAGGAATGTATGAGGGATTCTTGGTAGCTTTAATTTATCAACCAAATCTCTAGATGCAATATTATCAGTGAATCCAAAGTCTACAATAGTTTTTTATACATTATTGTTCACTTTACAACTTTATCTGAACAATGACTTCCTCTAAGAAGGCTCTGAAGTGGTAGGTACCCTTAGGAGTGTCCTTTGCATCATAAGACATTCTCCTTATTGTGAATTTGTAGGCCTCGATGTGAAGGTGTGATAAGAAGACACACTTTGACTTTCATCATCTTGGGTCAACTGCACTCTTCTATCTCCTCCTTGTTTATTTGTGCCAAGCTTCTTAGGACATCAAAAAGATTGATGCCCAACCTGGTTACGAGTGAAACAATTACTAGTGACAACACTAGATCCTTTGCCACCAAATATTCCCCTACTATTTGATCTCATTCCTCTGAAAGCACCTTTATTACTTGTCTCTCCTTCTCATCCCTAATTTCTAGATTCACCTTGGCTTCTTGAAGATGATCCCCCACCATTGAATCTTCCTTTACCTCTAAAATTGTTCCCTCTACCTCTGCTATTTTTTTCACCTTTTCTTCTTTGATTCTCCTTGACCCTTAGTGTCATTTGATAGCACTTGTGGACACTCTCAGGGTTAAACAAACTAAGTTCATCTTGGATATTGTACTTAAGACCATTTAAGTACCTTTCTAGCTTTTTTTCTCACCCCCTGCTATCTTGGCTTTAAGATTCATTCTATGGAAATCTTCTGTATAATCATTTACATCAAGCTCTTTTTGTGTTAGATTCTAATTTTTTTTGTGTAGGAATACTTCATAGTCCTCAAGGACAAATTATTTCTTGATCTCACTCACCATCTTCTTCCAAGTGGAAATAGGGTTTATTTCTTCTTCTACCCTCTCACTTTTTAAGAAGTTCCATCATCTAAGGGTTGGACCCTTCATTTTTTAATTAGTCAACTTCACCTTCTGGTGTTTAGATACCTCCTCACATTCCAAATAATTATCTAATACCTCTTTCCATTCCCTGCATTCTTCTGGATTCATCTTACCACAAACTATTGGTAGATCCACTTTGTCTTTCCTCCCAACTCTTTCAAGGGCTTCTAGGAGGGGTCTCTAATCCGCAGGTATCTCTCCTATGTAATGAATTATCAGAATAATGGAATGGTTTGTACTGAGAGGGGAGGGGTGAATCAGTACCCTTAAAACTTTTTGTCAATTAACCTTAATCCTCTAGTAATCAAATCTTGGCATTAACGACCATATGTGCTATTCTATCTTTATGCATATAATGACGATTCATAAACTTAAATTGCATGTAAACATTCATGAAATGTAATGACACATGACACAATATTTGGTATCATAGAAAACCCCTGTTAGAAGGTAAAAACTATGATGGGGATGAAACCCACAAAACCTCACTATCTGCAAAATGGAAGGGGTCAGTTAAGGCTTATAAGTTTGATCACTTCTGATGATCTTACCCTGTTAAGAGTAACATGTTTAGACTAGTTAAGGTCTACTCTATTAAGATCTTTAGCAACACTTTTTAGTGTGCACTCGGTTAAGAGATTTACAAAAGGATTGTTAAATACACCTTCTCAAAGGATTTCTTCTATTTGCTACACTTGTTAGAATGTAGTCAAAAATACTTATTGACCTGAGTATATGCAATCTAGAAATTCAGATTACAGATCCATTAAAGTTTACAATATGATGTATCACCTATAGTGATTGATTAATACCTTTGTTCTACTCGGTAGTCTTAGATCTTGTTCTTTATAAAAAAAATCATCTTTTACTATCCCTCTACATAAAAATCTATCTCTGATCCATAGAAGTGTCTATGGCTACAATCATCATCACATAATTTTGTTCTGATTGATTACACATCTATTTATATAATGAATTTGTCCTAAATGAGTTTCACACTTTACAATAATAACTCTATGATAAAAGGTTTACAACTTGGCCTTGATCTCATAGTTTGCATGGTTTCAATCAGTTAGACTGATTAAAACAATTACAATTACTTTACTTGTCCCTCAAGAAATTGATTTAAAGCTAAGATTTAAGCTAAATATAAAACTTAAGTGTTTTATCCAACATGTAAGTCAGATCCACATTTCTCGAAATAAAGTTGTCTCTTGGTAGACTAGTGCTCGAGTTGATCTGTAGTTTGCCTCTCGGTTTTCACTATAAAATTGTATGTTAGGTTCCTCTATTGTCTTCTCTGTCCATTTATACTGTAAAAATCTATCAGGTTCCTTTGTGAATTGTCTTTTCAGGTTGCACTAAAAACCTATCTTTTGGTGATCATGTATCGACAGTTCAAAAAATGTTTCCTTTGAATTCTAATGGAAAAATATGTCATCAATGAACATGATCCTCTTATTCCTCTTCTTCTAACTCAACAACATTCCTTCCTTTTTACTATTCATCCTCTCCAATTCTGCTTCAAGACTTCTACTTCTAGCTGCTTGTTCTCTCACCAAATTTTCCAATTCTACATTGGTCGTCCTTGCAAGGAGTTCCTCTTCACTCTGTTCATCCATGTTTCAAATATCTTCCCAAAACCAATCCTAGTTCTATATTACCACTTGATCTAGAGAGCACAATGAGAAGAACTGAGTATCAACAAACCTATGGTTCACTCAATACATACATGAACACTCAGTCAACACTGGACAACTTAACACATATAAGAACACTCAGCAATAATTGCAACTCGACACTTACTAACAGAATGAAAAAATGTGATAAGGATAGCAAGGCAACCTAGGATGCAGAGAGAATAGAAAGAAGACTAAGATATATTCAATCTCTTCCATAACACTTCAACCTTAGTTTAGGTACAATCCAACTCTACAATCCTTCAAATAGGATGGATAAATAATTGCCTATGAGGTCTAGACACTTGGTGCAGGAGCACATTAGGGTCTTTGTTTGATCCTAGATTAATTTTGTCTTTTAGGTGGTATTATCCAACCACCAATGAATAAGGACTAAGATAAATTCCCAAAGTGTGTGTGAAAATAGGAGTTGTCAAGTGTTGTCTTTGGTTTAGTCCAAGAAGGTCCTAAATAGTCAGTTTGCAATAGGTGACTAGGAAAGTCTAAGGTGGTCAAAAAATGACCAAAATCCAAAAATTTAGGGACAAATGTTATTTTGGTGGTTTTAGATGATTTTGGATCCAATAGAGTGATTGTGGATCAAGTTGAGAAAATTGGAAGAGTTGTAAGACAAAGTTGCAAAAGTTGCTCATGACAACATTTCCTAGAATGTTGCAAATAGAATTAAATGGGTCCAAATCCTGACCTTCGGGTCTGAACACATGGGGATGACCTATATAAGGTTAAATAGACCCTAATTGAAGGGTTTGAGGATCATATTTTACAGACTAAACTTGAAAGGAGAGGGAAATAGACAATTTTTGAGTTACAGAGCCTTCATCCACACTTTAATGGATTGAATGGTGAATCTTTGTGTTGTAATATTTTGAAGGAGTTCATGTAGATAAGTTTTTTGGTGGTATATTATAAATTTGTTACTTTTCTTTATTTTTTTGTAAATTCTTTTGGTTTGCCAATGTTGATGGTCTGTACAGAGGCAGCTATGTAAACATGGCCCTTTCTTGAATTCCCATGGTTGGTTCAAAATGGCCACTTGGAATCAAGGAGGGAACCCTGTAAGTAGTGTAATTATGTTTTTGTGGTTCAATGTGAGAAGGGGAGCTATTTGTGCAAGAAAGCCCTATGTGGGTCCAGAACCATCTGGCTAGGAGATTGCAGTGTTGCATAGGCATAGAGCATGTTGGAATGGATTGGTTTGTGTCAATCATGAGTTAGATAGTGTAGGGGGATGTGACATGGATATGTGGTTGCAAGGAGAAGTTCAAAGGAATCCATTAGTGCATTTAGTAAGACCAAAGAAGCCAGACTAGTCTACATGCCCTAGAAACCCTTAAAAATAGGGGTTTGCTGAAAGTCCTATGTACAAAAAGTATGGAGACCTAAGACCTAGGAATTATTGAATCTTGGGAGGTCCTTAGAAATATTCCACATTAATTTTTGTAGGTTGTTAAGGTGGATTGGAAGATATTCCAAGTTTGGTGGTTTTAGGAGGCCTAATTGGGCTAAAAAGGTTTCAAGGCCTAGAAAATAGGAAAGAAAGAACTCGATGGGAAATATATGAAAGAACCTATCAAAATGAGTCAAGATGGGCTTAAGGTGAAGGGGGAATAGTGTGAACACCTATTTCCATGGTCAAGAATAGTTTGGAGAATAGGTACTTGAATTGAGCCTATGGATGCATAGTTGAGTAGAGAAGGATTGAGGAGAGTTTGAAGTTGGTGGAGAGATCTAGGTGGAGAAGAGGGACCATAGGAGTTTCCTCTGGTTACGGTAGATAAAATTTCCCTAGTAAGGTATTAGGAAAGGACTTAAGAAGAGAAAGAAGGTTCTTGTGAGTTAGATCTCCCCATCAAAGTGGTATCAGAGCCATTGAAAGGATTGAGAAGTAAGTGTGCATGCTAGAGGTGAGTGAGTCAATTGGTGAGAGAACCATGGTGACCAATAAATATTTGGAAAGAGATTTTTTAGATAAAAAGAAAAGAAAAGAATCCTAGAAGAATCTATGGAGGAGATGAAACACAAATTGGTAGAAGTTTTAGAAACTAAAAGCAAAGTGAAAGAACGGCTAGAAGAGGATAAAGATAAAGGGAAGACTAAGGTTGAAGAGAATGTGGAACCAGAACTAGACCCTCCACTACCTGAGGAACCTTTCCCCAAAGCCCTTAAAGCACTAACTAGAAAAGAATTAGAAGGTATCCCTATATTCTCTAGCCAAATGGATGCAAAATTGGTGATGGAATAGGTTGAAGGTAGGGAGAATCACTTTGAATGTGATGGGATTACAAAGGCACAAAAGGTGAAGATAGCTAAAACAAGATTGAGAGGAAAAGCATTAACTTGGTGTAAGTTCTTGCAAGAGGAAAGAGAAAGAGAAGGGCAGAAGCCAATAGTCAATTGGAAGGCTATGGTGGCTAAGGTAAAAAAAAATTACCTACCAGAGGATTATGACATCCAACTGCATTAAAAGAGAAATGATCTCAAAAAAAAGGACTTATATGTGGTAGCCTACACTGAAAAATTTCAAAAGTTATGCCTTAGATCCATAGTGCAAGAGATTGAAAGCATCAAGGTAGATAGATACTTAAATAGACTTAGGTGGAACATTCAAGAGGAGCTAAGCCTCTCTACTTTAAATTCTATCCATGGTTGTTTTCAAATGGCCCTTAAGGTGGAAGAAAAAATTAGAAAGAAGCAAGATTCAAGCTCTCCGGGTAGAGGAAGAGGTAGAGACTCTAGAGGAGCACAAAGAGGAGGTTCTAGTGGAAGGAGAAATGCCACCAGAGGTCAAGGAGACTTTAAGCTCATTGAGAAAAAAAACAAGTCAAACAATAGAGGAGGATATGGAAGAGGAAGAAGCTTTCATAGTGGTGGAATGGGTAGAATGGTGGTTTTGAAAGAAGCTCACATTTCAATGAAATGTTATAACTATGGACACTTGGGTCACCCTTCCTATAGGTGTCTGTATAAGCCATCATCTTCACAAGGAGAGAAGAAAATTGTATATGTGCAAGAAGAAGACAGTACTAAACACTTTAAGGTAAGTCATGATTCAGAGAAGGGAGAGAAATTAATGCTTAGGAGAATCTTGATAAAAGAACCTAACAAATAAGAACACAAACAAAGGAGAGAACTCTTTAGGGTAAATTTCAAGATTCATGACAAAGTTTGTAGAGTCATCATGGACTCAGGGTCAACAAATAATGTGATCTCAAAGGAGGCAGTACAAAAGTTGAAATTGAGAAATATACCTCATGATAACCCCTATAAATTAATTTGGTTGAGCAAGGGGAAAAACATATTGGTCAATGAACAAGTATGGGTTGAATTCACCATAGGGAAGTATTAGGACCAAATACTTTGTGACGTGTTACCAATGGATGCTTTCCATTTGTTTCTTGGAAGACCATGGCAGTATGACACAAAAGTAGTCCACCATGGCAAGGAGAATAAGTACTCATTCAAGAAGAATGAAGTCACTTATAAGATTCAGTCCTTGATAGAGGAGGATATAGTGGAAAGGAAGGACACCAATACACTCTTAATGAGTGGAAAAGAATTCTTAAAATATATGAAGGAAGAAGAAGGAGTTGGTTATGCTATCTTGGTAAAACCAAAGGAGGAAGAGACACCCAATCAGACACCTATGCCTACAGAATTTAGACAAATGTTGGATCAATTCAAAGACATAATATGTGATTGGACACCAGCTACACTACTCCACAAAGATAAATTAGTCATCAAATTGATTTTTTTCTATGGGAATCATTGCCAAACAAATTTTCTTACAAGATGACACTAGAGCATAACAAGGAGATTGCAAGGTAGGTTCAAGAGATTTTGGATCAAGGTTCGATAAGAAAGAGCATCAGTCCATGTGTTGTTCTAGTGGTATTGGCTCCTAAAAAGGGAGGTAAGTGGAGAATGTCTACTGATTCTAGGGAAATAAATAGGATAGCAATTAGGCATAGATTTCTTATTCCTATAATAGAAGACTTGATGGATTGTCTTGGGGATGAAAAGTACTTTTCAAAAATAGACCTTAAAAGTGAATATTATCAAATTACGATGAAAGAGGGGGATGAGTGGAGTTCTTGTTTTAAAACCTTAGAGGCACTCTATGAGTGGTTAGTAATGCCATTTGGGCTTACAAATGCACCTAGTAATTTTATGAGGATAATGAACAAAGTCTTAAAGGATTACATAGGTGTATTTGTAGTAGTCTACCTAGATGATATCCTCATCTTTAGAAAAACCAAAGAAGAGCATATGAAACACCTAGAGATTGTGTTGAAGAAAATCCAAGAGGAGTAGCTAACCATCAACCTTGAGAAAAGTGAATTCATGAAACAAGAACTTGTCTATTTAGGGTTTTTAGTTTCCCAAGGTGATCTAAAGATGGATAAAAGAAAGTTTGAAGCATTATTAAGTTGGCCTATTCCAAAAATAGGGAAAAAAGTGAGAAGCTTCCATGGTTTGGCTCAGTTTTATAGGAAGTTTGTGAGGAGACTCAGTGAAATTTGTGCACCTATCCTAGATACCATAAAGGGTGGAGTCATGAAAAAGTTCATATGGACCATGAAAGCTAATGAAGGCTATGAAAGGTTGAAGAAAGATGTGGCTACTCAACCTATATTGGTTTTGCCAAATTTTAACAAATTTTTCATTCTAGAATATGATGCTAGCAATATAGCAGTGGGTGTAGTCCTAAGCCAAGAAGGGAGGCTAGTAACATTCTTTAGTGAAAGGTTAAATGAGGAAAAGTATAGATATTAATCTTATGACTTGGATCTTTATGCATTGGTTCAAGATTTCAAGAAGTGGAGGAACTATTTGTTTCCAAAAGAGTTTGTGGTATTCACAGATAACCAATATTTTAGCTACATCAATACACAAGAGAAGCTCAGTTTGAGATACATAAAGTGGATGGAATATCTGCAGTCATACACATTTACAATCAAGCATAAGAAGGGAGTGAATAAAAAAGTTGCAGATGCACTTAGTAGGAGATTTCTCATTGTCCAAGAGATACAATTGCAGAGCATAGGAGTTGAAGGATTTAAGGATCTATATGAAGGAGATATAGATTTATCATAGATTTACAAGGTATGCACTGATTTTGATAACTATTTTCATAGTGAATATGCTGACTATACATTGCAAAATGGCTTACTATTTAAGGGGAAACAACTATGAGTTCCAAGGGGTTCCATGAGGGAGAACCTCATCCAAGAGAAGCACAATGGCAGTTTGAGTGGACACTTTTGGTTAAATAGGACCCTATATCTTGTGGAGATATTTTACCATTAGCCTAAAATTTAGAAGGATGTAAGGAGGTATGTTGAGCAATGTGGGTTATGTAAAAAATCCAAAGTGACATCCTCAAATTTAGGGCTCTATCATCCATTTCCCATCCCTAATAGGCCATGGGAGTACATAAGTATGGACTTCATAGTGGGTCTACCTAGAACACCAACTGGTTTGGAAAGTGTGTTTATGGCAGTGGATAGATTCAGTAAAATGAGCCATTTTATCCCTTGTAAAACAACTCATGATGCTAGTCATATTGATCATCTTTTCTTTAAAGAAATAGTGAGGATACATGGGTTGCCAACCAATATTGTATCAGACAAGGATGTGAAATTTATGGGGCACTTCTGGAAAATATTATGGAAGAGATTGGGAACCAAATTGGCACATAGATCTGCATATCATCCTCAAATGGATGGCCAAATGGAGGTAATCAACACGTTACTTGGTAATTTGCTAAGATGTTTAACCAAGGAGTATTGACAAGGATGGGAACAAGTCATTCCTCAAGTAGAGTTTGCCTATAATGACAGTACCAACAGGACTATTGGTAAGATTCCATTTGAAATTGTGTATGGATTACATCCAAGGTGTGTACTTGAACTTAGGGACTTAAAGGTTTATGAAGGGATCAGTGTAAATACAAATTATTTTTATCAGTTAATGAGAGAGGTTCATGAGCAGGTAAGGATATTAATGGAATAAAATCATAAGGTTAAAGCTAAAGTGGATGAAAGGAGAAGAGACATACAGTTTGAAGTAGGAGACTTGGTGATGGTGTTTTTTAACAAATCCAAACTTCAGAAAGGAATTCCTAGCAAAATTTAGATGAAGAGGATTGGCACATGTAAGGTGTTGGCTAAGTATGGCCCCAATGCCTATAAAGTGGATCTACCCAAGGAGATGTCCATTTCTCCTATCTTCAATGTGAAAGATTTGATCAAATAAAATTTCTTGATATCATAGAGTAGGAGTATAGTATAGACATGCTAGATGATGTGGAAGGACTTGGTGTACCTATCCCAACTTAGCCACAAGTTGAGAGAATTCTGGATTCTAGAGTAAAGAAGAAGACTAGGAACAAAACCTATATGGGGCATCTAATCAAGTGGGAGCACCAACCTGACTCAGAGGATACTTGGATAGTAGAGGGTGATTTTAAGAAGAATTTCTTTAGTATAGAACTTATCACACCTTAGGTACCCTGACTTTCTTGTTGCGGGGGGAGAATGGTGCAGGAGCACCTTAGGGTCTTAGTTTGTTCCTAGATAAATTTTGGATTGTAGGTGGTTTTATCCAACCACCAATGAATAAGGACTAAGATAAAGTCCCAAAGTGTGTGTGTAAATATGATTTTTCAAGTGTTGTCTTTGGTTTAGTCCAAGAAGGTCCTAAATAGTTAGTTTGCAATAGGTGACTAGGAAAGTCAAAGGTGGTCAAACAATGACCAAAATCCCAAAATGAAGGGAAAAATGTTATTTTTGTATTTTTAGATGTGTTTAGATCCTATAGAGTGATTTTGGATTGAGTTGAGAAAATTGGAGTAGTTGTAGGACAAAGTTGCAAAAGTTGCTCATGACAACTTTGCAACTTTACAAAGTTGTCATGACAACATTTCCTAGAATGTTGCAAATAGCATTAAATGGGTCCAAATACTAACATTAGGGTCTGAAAACATGGGTATGACCTATATAAGGTTAAAGAAACCCTAATTGAAGGGTTGGATGATCATATTGTATGGACTGCACTTGAAAGGAGAAAGAAATAAACAATTTTTAAGTTACAGAGCCTTCATCCACACTTTAATGGATTGAATGGTGAATCTTTGTGTTTTAATTTTTTGAAGGATTTCATGTAGAGGATTTTTTTTGTGGTAGATTAAAAATTTCTTACTTTTCTTTATTTGTTTGTAAATTTTTTTGGTTTGCCAGTGTTGTTAGTCTGTACAAAAGCAATTATGCAAATATGGCCATTTCTTGAATTCCCGTGGTTGGTTCCTAATGGATACTTGGAATAAAGGAGGGAACCCTATAAGTAGTGTAAATATGTGTTTTTGGTTCAATGTGAGTAGGGGAGATATTTATGCAAGCAAGCCCTAGGTGGGTCCAGAGCCATCCAGATAGGAGATTGCAGTGTTACAGAGGCATAAAGCATGGTGGAATGGATTGGTTTGTGTCAATCGTGAGTGGGAGAGTGTAGGGGAATGTGAAAATGATATTTGGTTGCAAGGATAAGTTCATAGGAATCCATTAGTGCACTTTGTGATACCAAAGAATCCAGACTGGTCTACATGCCCTAAAAACCCTTAAAAATAGGGGTTTGCTGAAATTCCTATGTACGGATAGTATGGAGACCTAAGAACTAAGATATATTGAAGCCTAGGAGGTCCTTAGAAATAATCCATGATCAGTTTGGTAGGTTTTTAAGGTGGATTGGAAGATATTCCAAGTTTGGTGGTTGTAGGAGGCCTAATTGGGCTAAAAAGGCTACAAGGCCTAGAAAATAGGAAAGAAAGAACTCGATGGTCAATCTATGAAAGAACCTATCAAAATAATTCAAGATGGGTTGAAGGTGAAGGGGAAATATTGTGAACACCTATTTCTATGGTCAAGATCAGTTTGGAACATAGGTACTTGAATTGAGCCTATGGATGCACAGTTGAGTAGAGAAGGATTGAGGAGAGTTTAAAGTTGGTGGAGAGATCTAGGTGGAGAAGAGGAACTGTTAAAATAATAACAAAAATAAGGTAAGACATGAATTTGTTTAATTCAATGAGCAAGGAGAATGAGGATTTACCATGAATTAATTTGAATACTAGGAGCATGCACTAAAGATCCAAACAACAAGGAGACAAGATTTTGAAAGGGGAAAAGCATGAAAAAACCCTCGTGATATAGAGAATGGGAAAAAATGCCTAAGAGAGAGAGAGAGAGAGAGAGAGAGAGAGAGAGAGAGAGAGAGAGATCCAAGCTCATACAATAGTCCAAGAAGAAGGATTGACCTGATAACTAGTCTATCAAGAAGAGAAGGAGAGACATCTCTTTAATAGAGATGTGAGAGAGGAGTTGCATGGTAACTCCCATATCTATGCATGCCACATTTCATAAAGTGTGTGCCACTTGTGTTATTTCCTCTTAGGGGGTAATCTAAGGGATACCTTGGTTTATCCCAATTAAATAATACAACCAAGGGATAATAAAAAATACATAAAATGAATTATCCTCACAAGAGGACAAAAATAGGTGTAGGGATTCCATAGGAATCTCCTACTTACATAATGCAAGTAAAGATTAAATTCTAACA
>MU228349.1:321327-340870 GCA_018584345.1 Thuja plicata
TAGGAATCTCCTACTTACATAATGCAAGTAAAGATTAAATTCTAACACCCCCCTTTAATCTTTACTTGGGGTTTTACAAAAATCTGCAACTGGATTATCCTTCTTGTAGTAGAGGAGGAAAACTTGTTTTTCTTCACTTTGTGTTGATGGTAGGTGATGGTGCAAAGATAAGTGCTCAGATCTTGAAATAGGATTCCTTTGATTTTCATAATGCAAGAGTGTAGGAGTTTGTGGATATAGGCCCAAATCTTTGAGTACACTTTGAAGTTGTTCATTGTTACTTGTCCAAGAAGGATCACCTGTATCTAAAAGGAAACAAGAACCATGAGAGGATCTCCCATTAATGGGATTTCCTTCTAAAGATGAATCAGTAGAAGCTGAGTGTGAATCATCAAATGTAATTTCATCATAAAGAGGTTTTGTAAACCAAATGGATTCTTTACTAGATTCATAATTAAGAATAGAAATAGGACAATCACCATCAATAATATCAATAAGAAGTTTAGATTTTAGAGGAGGTTGGTCCTCCATAATAACCATGTGAGTGTCACAAAATTCATAATCTAAATCATAATCCACTTTGGAGAAAATAGGAACATCATCTCTTGTAATACATGAGGGAAAAGTGACATTGAGAAACGTATCAATAATTTCATCTTCTTGTTCTAAAGTATCATCAAAAATAGAATATGTATGAGAATAAGAAACATCATCAAACTGTAACATGTTATCTCTATGAGGAAAATAGGTAGCTAGGGGATCATCCAAAAAATAAGCATCATCACATGGGTCATCCCAAATAGGAGAGTCATTTAAAGGATACATAATGTCACAATGCGGTGTAGAGTTTTGGTGAGTTTGAAATGTGTTCTCCAAGACATGCCAAGCCTGATGAGCCTTAGTACACTCGGAGATAAGGTGATATAAGTCTAGATTTAAAGAGAGGCCAATTAGACCAAATGCTTCCTCATCTTTCAACTGCCAGGAATCCTGGTCAGTCTGAGGAGCAGTGGAAGTCAGTTTCAAATTAGGTGAAGACACAATATCCAAAAGGTGTCGAAAGTTTAAAAAATTAGACATGTGAGGCCTCCAAGTAGAATAATTTGAACTTGAAAGTTTAAGATCCAACATTAATGTTGTCATGATTAATTATCCAAATTAACTGAAATAAAGTTAAATACAAGTTGCAAGATATAATGATGAATCCAAAAAACTAATTTAACGCGATTAGCAAATATCAATATGACAGAAATATTAAATGTTCAACTAAATTTAAATATTTGTTAAAGTGATGAAACAAATTTTAATGACAATTAAATAATAAATTAATAGTTGAATTAAGTTTGTAATGGTAAACTAGAAATGGGTTTAAAACAATATTAGGAAATATGAAGTGAGAGAAAATGTAAAACAATTTAACTTTTTGGTAAAGAAATTAAAATTAATTTTAACGATTAAACTTAAATTGATGATTAAAAAAATTTAAATTTAAAAGATTAGACAAAATAATTTAAACAAAGAATAGACCCTGCAAAAAATTAGAAATATGAATACAAAATAATAATAGTATATCTGCAGATAATAATGATAACCTACAAAGAAACGAATGTAATAATGAAACAAATGCAACAAATAAAATAATGATTGCCTGCAATAAAAAATGTTAAGAATGGTCAAAGATATATCACTTATAATCTGAAAGAATATAAAAAAATCTGACAAAACACTAATAAAGGAAACTGAGTTTTTAGCTACAGCCTACAAAAAAGAGTTAGAGAGAATATATGCAGATGTAAAATGATTGAAACTAAAACCATAGAGCTTTGAATGAAGACTGAAACCAAACCCTCTGACTAATGCTACACACAGAATGGCGAAATACTCTCAGGAGGCAGATGAAATCTCACAGCATACCACTCCAAATACTCAATGAACTGGTATTTGTCAGGGTAAACAGAGAAATCTTTAGGAAACGACATCAATGGTAGCTCACAGAACTGTTTGGGCAATGAAGCTTAAATCGGTCTCAAGTCCTATGCCACAATAATGAAGCTATGCAATCTTCTCTTTTCAGATTCACATAGGGTACTCCCTTTACATGCAAAAAAGTAGCAGTTGCAAGCCCAGAAGCTCCTACAATACAATTTTCCAAATCAACAAGTGAGACTATGTGGTGTTATGTTAAGCGAGCCCCCTCCCCACTATGAAGTTGACTGGCTTTTATTTATTTTTTTTCTTTACTACTTTCTGTTTCCTTAACCATCCGTCGTTACTCTCTTTCCAACTTCACTCAAGTGTTTTCTGTTATAAGGTGATGAAAGATGTAAATTCCAATTTAGATAGCTTGGAGTGCATAGATTCCTTCTAAACAACTTTAACCAGAGAGAAAAATTATTGTGTGAGAGAGAAGGAGAGATGCGAAAGCAAGGATGGAGGAAGCAACACCACTAAATCATAATATACTTTGTATCACAGTCTAAAACAAGGTATCAAATCTGCTCATACACACATGTCGTCACCTTCCAATAATGTCAATTTTATATATGTCAAAGATAAACCAAATTATAATCACAGCTAATATGCAAACTCATATAAACTTCATGTACGTCTTTCCATAAAATAACAAACTCCCACACACTGAGGAGCAGCGAGTGGAGAAGCTGGTAGTGCAATGTAAATGTAATGTTGTGAAGAGAATGCAATGTTATACAAAATATAATGCTCCCCAATGAAAGAATCACAAGCTGACATAAAGCCAAAGGAGGCAAAGAATAGACCAGTCAAGGCTGCGCAAGGAAATAGATTAAGCTACCCAATGCAAAGAAGGTTAGAAGGCTACGCCAAGAAATATAGACTGAAGATTCAAAATTGTGCAAGGAAGTAGAAAGATAACAAAGCAACAATGGATGTAAACAAAGATATAAAGCTGCATGCAAGATATAAAATAGAAACAGTATATATATATATATTAAAAACGTTTTCAGTAGAGGAATTTGAGTAAAAAAAATGTTTTTAATGAAAGAAGGATTAATGAAAACAATAAATACAGGAAAGTAACACCACTAATAGCTAAGAGAGGAATGCTTAAGATGGGATATAAACAACAAAGAAGACTTAACCTATAGACAAATGTTAGAAACAGATTTATATTATAGATAAATCTAAAAAAAATGAGAAGACAGCCAATATAGATAAAAAATAGAGATAAAATTTTTGAATCCTGCAAGAACGAAGTTAGATTAAAGATATTTAATGAAAATAGTAAACAGATTAAAGCTCAGATTTTGAAAGAAAGATGAAGAACAGAGCCAAGAACGAAAGTCTCCAATCCTGCACAAAACAAGTCAGTACTGTATCCAATAGATAAACCAATAATGTATGCAAAAGATAAATCGGGTTTGGTGGTAAACCAGCCAAACCCAAAAAAAAATTTCAAATTTTTCTCAACACTCTCTCAAGAGTCTCCGATATTAGAGTGCTCCAAGATATGGTACCTCCTTCACCTGTAAACTCAATCAAAGATTAAACCAACCTGCTCTAATACCATGTTAAAATAATAACAAAAATAAGGCGAGATAGGAAGTTGTTTAATTTAATGAGCAAGGAGAACGAAGATTTACCATGAATTAATTTGAATACTAGGAGCATGCACCAAAGATCCAAACAACAAGGAGACAAGATTTTGAAGGGGGGAAAGCATGAAAAAACCCCCGTGATATAGAGAATGGGAAAAAATGCCTAAGAATGAGAGAGAGAGAGAGAGAGAGAGAGAGAGAGCCAAGCTCATACAATAGTTAAAGAAGAAGGATTGACCTGATAACTAGTCTATCAAGAAGAGAAGGAGAGACATTTCTTTAATAGAGATGTGAGAGAGGAGTTGCATGGTAACTCCCATATCTATGTATGCCAAATTTCATAAAGTGTGTGCCACTTGTGTTATTTCCTCTTTGGGAGGAATCTAAGGGATACCTTGGTTTATCCCAATTAAATAATACAACCAAGGGATAATAAAAAATACATAAAATGAATTATCCTCACAAGAGGACAAAAATAGGTGTAGGGATTCCATAGGAATCTCCTACTTACATAATGCAAGTAAAGATTAAATTCTAACAGGAACCATACGAGTGTCCCTTGCTTAGGGTAGAGAAAATTACCCTAGTAAGGTCTTAGGAAAGGCCTTGAGAAGAGAAATAAGGCTCTTGTGAGTTATATCTCCCCATCAACACTCTCCTTACCCAATATGAAACAAATCTCTTCAAATTATGTCTTAGGGACACTTTCCCTAAACTCCAACCAAAGTGTGAAACTCTTTACCAGTGGCTTCATTCAATAAATCCAATTATTGGTACACCCTACTAAGGTCCTATGGACAGAGAATCATCCAACAGATTGGTTCATACACACTCACAAACACCCAAACTCACACTATCCTCCAATTCCTTGTAGCCCTATCCAAGGGGTTTTTCCTGCATATCATTTAACTAAACATAATGAAGGGTGATTTTGTTTAGACACATATTATGGATTTATTTCAATCCCCAAAGACCCAGAGACCCACTCTACTCCAACAACACTAAACCCTCACAAAGTACACATAACTAATTGGCTAAATTAGGCTTCGTTCACAAAGCAAGTGGTCTATGATGAGTACACAGAATGGATGAAGAGTCTTGGAAACATTATACTAACTCCAAATGACCTAAATAAACCCTTCAATTGATCCCTTCAATCAAATAATTCATCTGCTCATGATTTTTCGTATCAGACTAGCTAGATACATTGAGATATTTAGCCTAGGACTTGATGCTAAAAGGACCAGAACACGAGATCTCGAGGAGAACCTTAAAAATCATTAATAATACATCCCTAACTTGAATTTCCCAAGAGGCCATGGATTTACACTATAGAAATGACAAGTTGGGGCTCCATTTGTGTGACAGGCCTAGAATTGATGCCCTACAAAACCACTTTCACCAAATTCTATGTAACTTTTGATCTATAACTCTGATTGAACTCAAATAAAATGTTTTGAAAACTAAACTCATAGGGATATTAAATCATGGAATTAAATTCACTCTCCCAATATGTACACATCCTTACACATAGAAATTGCTTAAGAAATCTGGTTCCTTTTATCCAAACTTGCATCAAATATGCTTCTACAACTTATAACCCCATTGAAGAGGCTTGGATATGCTTAAATATCTTCAAAACATAGTTCCAACCAATCACGAGATGTTATGACCATTGGTAACCACATTTTGAACTTCTCAAGCAACTTTGACAACTTTTTGGCAACATTGCAACATTGTTGCATTTTATAGCTTTTGAACCCACAATGACATCTATTGGGTTCCTATGATGAAAAAATGATCCAATATGACCAAAATCATCCAAATTCCTTAGATATAACACCAAAACACTTCACATACCTATAACAGCTATCAAATTCAACAAAGTATCCAAGTGGACTAAGGTGTCCTAAGGTTTATAGATGCACCTTAGGGACCCTTGACCACACAAATGGATCAAGATACAAGTGGGATGATCACAAGGATTAATCCTCATTATTATTATTGTAAAGGATAAAAATATGTATATGGGTGTTAAGAGGAGACAGATTGATTGATTATATTTTAGATTTGTAAATGTATAAATGTGGAGGGTAGGATTATTCTTTTAATTCCAAATTTACCAAAGGGAAGATCAAAATTGATTAACCCTAAAGAAAGGATGTGTTAGTGTTATTTCTTGCAAATCCTATGAAAGATGCTTGAATACTTATACAACTTTATGATTCCCAATTCCTTTTAACACTCTAACTCAAGCAAGAGAAAAACACTAATTGATGAGGTTTTTGATAACACTGGGGATACCTATTATCACCTCCTTCTCTTTTGAGATCCACTAACTTAGGTAGGTTTTACCTATGACTGATTATTGTCTTTAACAATATCTTTAGAGTGGATTGTACTTTATGTGTTGAATGCTTTGTTTTAAATGGACATGTATATGACAATACAGATGACTATGACTATTCTGAGAAAAATCTTGGCAATCCAAATCAATACCTTAATGATAGCAGACAACAACACAACTAGGAATTGCATTCTTCTTTCCTTTTATAACTCTTGTGAATTTAGGAGGAATAACCTATTTGATTTACTCTTCAAGAAATCAACAAACTTCAACTGTAACCCTTAGGAATACAATTGATTCTACACAAAATACTCTTGAAAATGATTGGTTTGAATAGTATTTTAATAGTTGGATGATGACAGATTATCAAATTGATTCCTAGACCAGTGCCTATTCTATGGGTTGATAGAGTCAATAATTTGAAATTCATAGAAATACATAAAAACAAAATACTGTAAGATGCCTTACAACTTACATGCAATTCAGAAAAAATGCCTTACATGTTATCCTGTCACCTCTATAATACCGTATCAAATCTTTAACCTATTGTTATGCTCCCTGAAACTACTTACAAAACTTAGTTCTTTTCTTGAAAGAAACTTGCAAGTAATTAGATAGATACCTTATAGCTAAAATGCTTAAAATTGCCTTACAAATTTAAACATGAAAGAGCATACACAACAGATAAAGAGACAACAATGAAGATAGAGTAAAATTGCACTGTATTTTATTGATATGGTACTGCTTTAATATATAAAAAGCTAAAAAGCTTGAAGACATAGACACCAATCTAGAAATTCAGATTTTCCAATATATTTCATCCCCTTTGATTTTTACAATCTTGATCTATTTATAGGTCCTCAACCATCTTGGAATCCTTTTTTTTTAGGATGCAACAAGCTTCAGATGGTTTAAGGAACCTAACCCTAAAAGTATAGAAGAGACAAAAGAAAAGGATGTAGAAGCGGTGGAAAGACAAAAAAAGGGGATAACATCTGATATTCTTTGTCCTTTTCTGGAATTTGGCACCTTTGTCCTACAATGTTCAGGATACCTTCTGGTATTTATAGCAAGACTAAGTGACCACCATTATAGGCTAACTTACACTCATCTTCATTAATAGCTAACCTCCCTGTGCTCAATAATCAGGCGCCAAGTGTTGCCCTTCACTCTTCATCTAGGAATTCCTCATCCACTACATGCTTCTTCTTCTTCTTAGGCCTAGTCATCAGGTCCCATGCTGTCACTTTATCCTTTGTAGGCCATTTAATGCTTTGTGTTCTCTGTACCTGTGCCTTTTGCCTTTCCCACCTAACATCAGTGATGCTTTTAACATCTACTAGGAATTTATTGATGTCAGTCTCCGCTTTGAGATCCTCATACAAAATCCTATTAAAGCCTTCCAAATCCAAATCTGATACTGAAATGAATGCCTCATTATTGGGCATCTTGCTGTCAAATTCACTTCTCTAGACCTCTGAGGCCTTCACTTGATCATCTTCTCCTTTTAGAGGAGGACAAAATCTATTGAAATTTGGAGAAAATAGGCTCAACTTAGCCTCCACTTGGTTCAAATTTCCCTTAAAAAATGACAAGGCTACATTAACCTTCTTAACCTCATCTTCAATCTCAGTCACAACCTCAGGTAAATCTGACCTAAGAGGCTGCAAATAGGCAAGATTTTCAAATAGTTGCACCCTAGGAGACCAATTAACAAAATAAGGGTTCAGAGTAGCAATGTACCCTATTATCTTTGTATGTAGGGTGGGAAACCTATTATAGGCATTCAAGATGACATCTATCTTGTCCTTCAGTATGTCAATCCTATGCTGCGAAATGCACCTAAATGCATTTAGGGCTATTTCATTTTTCTCTTTTCCCATATCTTCTTTCTCAACCAATTCCTCTGACTTTGCCTTCTCCTCCAGCTTTCAATTGAGCCCTTATCTACTCCTTCTTATGCCATCATAGAAAGTCTTTGAATTCATCAGTCTTGATGAAATTGTCATCACTTAGAAATTGTTGCTGATGTATCAATCTTTCATCAATGCATGCCTTCAGAGGAAACTCTATATTTTCTTCTTCATCTAGTTGCTGTCTCTTCCCTTGTCTAATAAAATTTCTTAGGTTGTGATCATATAACCTATCCCCAGGAATGAGAGCACTCATTTTATATTTTTTCTTCTCTTGCCTAATAGATGAAGTCTGGCCTATATCAAATTTTTGCCTTTTGGCTGAAGGCTCCTCTACATCATCCAGCTGAAAGACCTCTGTTAGGTCAATAATATGGCCCTCTCCTCCCTGTAATTGTGGTACCTCTGCAACATCCTGTTGAGGCTGATCATACTGAGGTGGAAGGGCATAATCACCATCACTACCACTTTCATATTCTGATTCTGAATGCTCAGGCTCTTGAGCTCCTTTCATATCGAAAACATTGTCAAATTTTTCATAGAGTATATAGAAATTATCTATCATGGCCTTGATCCTATCAAAATAGGGAAAATCAAGGTAAAAGCCTCCAAAAGACAACCCATTTCTCTATATTTGTGTTTCTAATTTCAGCAACTCCTGAATCCTCTCCCTTCTTGTTCTGATTTCATCTTCATCAAGAAGGTTTCTTGTTGCATCCTCTTCTATACATGTACAATGAACATTTGTATTAGGGATTGTGGGGGTTAAAAGCTTCCTGACACCTACCATGAAACCCTCAGGGTCAATGTATCTATATGATGCTGCCCCCATTCTGAAACTCTCCAACCACTTACTGACTGAGTCAATAGCACCCTTACTAATGGTAAAATTAAAGGTCTTGAATGGTCTAGGGGTTAAGGTCCCCTTCCGGTGTGGTGCAAAATGTTCATTATCTATTAATAACAACTGCCAGATGAATTCCATGGTAGCAGCTCTTGATGGCACATGGTAGGGTAAGATACATGGTGGATGTGCACATCCATATACCCTAATCATAGTGAAATTCTCTTCTAGAAAGAAATCTCCCTAGTTGTGATCTCTCTCCCATTTGTCAATATACTCACAAGGCCTCAGTAGTTGCAGTACCTTGATTGGGAGCCTAGTCTTGCTGATGCCCATGCTCTGCATTATTGGATATACAATCAAGTTCTCAAATGCACAGTAGTCACAATCTTTGGATGTATAGTTCCAAATCCTCACCCAAAACTGAATGGGATTAGGCCTGTCTTGAAAAATCCTTTGAGGATCCAAATTGCTCACATCCATGATCCCAAAGTTAAAATGTAAGAGAAAATGCATCAATATGGAATAGTGGAAGAACCTAGGTTCTTTCTCTTTGGGATCCTTCATCTTCTTCTATGTAGCTACAAATCCATCATGCATCTTGTCAATGATATACTGTATGTAGTCATAACTGGTGCTAGAATGCACCTCTTGTAAGTCAAGTACCATCATCAAAATTCTGGCATTTATTTTCTCAGCTCCTCCATCTATCCCTAACACTCTACACATGGCATAGGCAATATAATTGATATAGAAATGCAGGTCCTTGAAGTAATAGGGTGTTGTCCCAGGTATAGGAGTAAGATGGTTCCTAACCTCCTTAAGCATATGTTTCTGTAATTGACCCCTAGCAATCCCAGGCTTTAACCTATACCTCTCCTCTTGATTAGTGATATTAATTTTGGTGGACATGGTACTGTATAAGCGAAAGGCTTGCATAAATGAGTTTATGTTCAAAATTAAAAGGGCAGTGCCATCGTTTTTCTTAGTTGTCCTAGACAGGACATCATAGTGACTGGCCAAACCTAGAAACAAGTCTACATCTATATAGACATGAGGGACAATTAACCTATCCAAACCACAAGTCCAAGGGTTTGATATTGGGATGGCTTTATCAGAATTTTTATAGAAGTAGTTGTAAAGAGAAAAACCTTTTGATCCTGGAGTGTTAGCATCTCTGATCTCATAGTAATCATCTATCAGCACATTTGCATTGGCCCTCTTGTTCTGTGTGGAACCTGGCAATAATTTTAGGAATTCATCAAAATAATTCCTTTTCCCTTTTGCATCATCATCAACCTCATCACTTCTCCCACTAGTTGAAGCCACACTGACTGCTCTACTCATTTTTCTCTATTTCAATCCACTTTTTTACTGATATTGAAACAAATCTTCTTTCAGGATTCACTACTATTCTCTGTGCACTATCTTAATAATTCAAGACTTGATAATCAACTGAGTATTCTGCAACTTGACCAATTTCTGCTTTCTAAAAACAAAAGACCTAGCACTTCTTCACTCTATAATTCTAAATGCAATATAAGTTGAAAATAAGCTTTTGATCAACTCTTTATGGTAATTGTTTCAAGTACATAGCTCATCATTTGAAAAATCATCAATTCTGCTTTCAATTTAGCACACTATGAAATTAACTGAAAACCTATCCGTAGTTCATGAGTGTGACAGGAAATCAAAATCATATATGTGTATTTTTAGAAAAACCTTTATAAAATTTGAAGAAGGCGACATGTCTTCATATGATTGGTTATCTGTCATACATCTTAGCTACCCTTTTCATACAGCAATCAATACTCAGGATTTTCATTGGACGCCAAATCCTTCACATTGTCATGTCAGGAACTGTCGCCTTTTCTAAATTTTAATATTCAGTGACCATGTGACTGTGAAGCATCTCTTTTTCGCTAACCAAACTTCCTAACCCTTAATCCTTCTGGAGATCTAGTGACTATGCTATTTTTTCTGCTTGGCTAATCATAGTTCACTTCTAGTGATCACGCGACTCTGAGAATCAAATTTGCTGGATGAAACACCTAACTCAAAGTTTATTTGGAGACTCCACGACTGATGGTTATCTTCATCTTTTATAGTTTTCTCCAAGTCGTTGAATGTTATTTTTATTTACAAGACCTCGCGACTAACCTTGGTCGCTCAATCGCCAATTACAAATGTTAGTTGACAAATCTTTTAGAGACTACACGACTGACTTCAAATTTTGACTTTAATTTAGAGACTTCGTGACAAACAGTTATCTCATTGTCGCGAACAATTTTACCTTTAAGCTCTTTTAATCAGAGACTTCGTGACCACCATTGATCTTTTCACTTTTGTATCTAACAGCTCTGCTAAGTTGCTAAGTATTCTTTAATACTTTTAAATTATTCAGAGACTACACGACAACAAAACACTTTATACTCTGTCTCTTAATCGCCAAATGACCTCAATCTTCTGGGAGACCATGCGACTAACCTTTATCTTTTCATTGTGGACACATGTCTCAGCTTCTTTTACTTAACTATCATCTCTTTTAGAGACTATGCGACATGAACTTTTAACATATCACTCAACTACAAATCAATTCAGAGACTACGCAACTGAAGCAATCGCTAAGTCTCATAAACATTTACTAACCGCTAGCTATATCTCATGACACCGTGACTCAACTATTTTCCTTGGCTACTGATTGTTGACGTGCTTCTTTATTGGGAGACTTCGTGACTAAAGGGCTCTGCCAAGTCTCATAAAAATTAAAGAATATTCTATTTCCTTAAGAGACATCTTGACAATAGTTAATCACCGAGTTTCGCAACAAAAAGGAATATGTTGTTAGGATCAAGAGACTAGGCGACTTTGATAAAAGACACATGACTTAAGTTGCTCAAAAAGGTAACGCCAAAATAGAAACCCGATGAGCATTTTTAGGATTTTTTATCATTTTGGCTTAGAACAGGACCTAGGGTTTTGAGGTTTTGCATTTTCATGTGGATTTTGACCTAAAGACCTAGAAAAATTCACAGGGATAATACGAGGATGAGATACTTCTGACCTAGGAAATAAAAGAGCATGAGGATCACAAAATTTTAGGGCAAACAGACTAGAACCAGGAATACAACCAATAGTGGCTCTACTTGAGGATTGACTAAACATAGTATATGGAAAAGAACCACAGAATCTCTAGTTGCAGACCTTTCAAAAAATGACGAGGAAGCCAACTAACCTAAAATAGAAGGGAAACTATTTACAGTATTTACAAACACAAAGGGAAGTATTCACAATATGATACATATTTACTTGTGCATTACTTTTATCTTCAATTAAAGAAAGGCTTCAAGAATTTCCCATGCACAGGCAACTCAAAATATTCTCCCTCTATATTCTTCAATAAATAAGATTCTTTGCCAAAATTTTCTGAGACAATAAATGGTCCTAGCCACAAAGATTCAAATTTTTTGTGCTTACCTTTGTCTTCTGCTCTTGCATTCCATTGGAGAACTAAGTCACCAGCTTGGAATTTTCTCTCAGTAGCCCTTTTATCAAAAAGATACTTCATCTTTTGCTACAACTTTATGTTTTCCTTCTAACTATTTCTCCTTGCTTCATCCAACTCAATTAACTGCATCATTCTATCTTGCATATTATTAGAAACATCTAAATGTTCTTCTTGTATAAATTGACATATTGGCAACAAATTATTGATAGGAAATCTTTCTTGTAGGCCATATACTATCTCAAAAGGAGATTTACCAGTTGCTTTTTTGAGTGTTACTCTATCAGCCCAAAGTGCTAATTTCAACTTAGTGTGCCATGTTCTTTTATTCTGTTCCAAAGTCCTTTTTAATATCTTCAATATACTCTTATTGCTAGACTCAGCTTGTCCATTAGCATATGGATGATATGGGGATGAATATGATATTGTGATCCCATATTTTTCATAGAAACTTGTCATTTCTTTTGATCTAAAACTCATAGCATTGTCCATCACTAACTTAGCAGGTACACCAAATCTAGTTATAATATTTTCCATGAGAAAATCAGTAACTACCTTTCTTGTTGCTTTCTTTGTAGGGATGACTTCAATCCACTTAGTAAATTAATCTATGGAAACCAATATCCAACTATGTCCACCACTAGATTTGTCCTAAAATTCACCAATAAAGTCAATCCCCCACATAGAAAAAGGAGTTTCAGTACTCACTGGGTTCAACAACAGAGCACTTGCAAATTTTAACTTGTTAGAGAACCTCTGACATGGTTCAAACTTCCTAACATATTCATAAGTATCCTTGAAAAGAGTATGCCAATAATACCCAGCCCTTAAAATCTTATGGGTAGTAGTCTTAGCAGAAAAATTACCTCTAGATTCTCCTTCATGCATTTCACTCAAGATTTTTTCAGCTTGGTATCTGTCAAGGCATAACAATAATACACCATTCTTATCTTTCCAAAACAAGTCACCTTGGATCAGTGTGTACCTTTGAGCTTGCAATTTCAGACTCCTTTTCTGATTTTCAGACAAATGATTAGGAAACTTAGTATTTTTGAGAAAGAAAACAATATTAGTATTGTATGGTTTCCTTTCTATGCTGTTAATAGCTTGGTCATGTATTCCTGTCTAATTTAGCTATACTAAATCTAGGTTCTCTTTTGTCATGAGCTTTTCCAAGCCTTGTCCTCTTATTAACTTGGTGATATTGATCTCAAGGTTGAATTCTTGAATTCTGGTTATCCACTTACACCTTTTACCCGTTACCTCTGACTATGTAAGGATATCCTTTATTGTTTAATGAGGAACATAGGCCTGTACTTTAGCACAAACCAAGTAGGGCCTAAAATATTTCACAGCTTTTACCAAGGCATAAGCCTATTTCTCCATTATTTCATAGTTAAGCTCTATAGCCTACAAGGACTTACTGTAAAAAGCTATGGGATGTTCAAATCATTGTTCATCCTTTTTAAGAAGAATAGCAACAATTGTATGAAATGATGCAAATGAAAACAAAGAGAAAGGCCTAGTATAATCTGGATATTTCAGCACTGGAGCCTCCTGTACTACCTTCTTTATTTTTTCAAATGCCTATTGAGCTTCTTCATTCCAAGTAAATTTGGCATCCTTCTTTAATAATTTGACAATGGGTTTAACAATTTCTGCAAAATTTGCTATGAATCCTCGGACAAAGTTGATCTTCCCTAAGAAGGATTGCACACCTTTTATGTTCTTTGGAGAAATCACCTTTTGAATTGACTCCACTCTCTCAGGGTCTATTCTTACCCCTTCTCTAGACACTATATGCCCCAGCAACTTCCCCTCTCTTACTGCAAAATGACACTTCTTGGGATTTATTGAGACACCATATTCTAATGCCTTATTAAAAATCTTACCCAAGTGATCACAGTGATCAATGGCTCTTTTTTAATATGCATTCAAACCATCCTAATAAATAACCATGAATAAATCAATAAATTCTTTGAATGCAACAACCATAGCCCTCTGAAAAGTTTCCCCTGCATTTATTAATCCAAAAGGCATTCTGATATCCACATAAGTTCCCCATGGAGTAGTAAATGCAGTTTTATACTGCTCTGACTCTTTAACTAAGACCTGGTTATAACCTGAGAAACCATCCATCATAGACAGCAACTCACACATAGTCACCTTATGCAACATTGCTTCCATATTGGGTAATGAATAATTATCTTTCAACGAAGCAATATTTAGATTCCTGAAATCCACACACATTTAGATATCACCATTTTTCTTTCTGACTGGCACTAAATTTGATACCCAAGTTGAATGTCTGATGGGCTAGATTATCCTAGCATCGTTGAGTTTCATCAACTCTTGCTACATTTTAGGAGCCAACAAGGGGTTAATAGGCCTCTATTTTTGCCTAAATGGTTTCACATCTGATTTCAAAGAGATTTCATGTTGAAAAAGGTCCTCTTTATATGCTTTCAAGTCCTGATATGACCAAGCAAAGACATGCTTATATTTTCTCAACAATTTGATCAGATTTATTCTTACATGAAAGTCCAAACCCTGTCCAATATAAACTATTTGAGGACTATTTTCAGATCCTAAGTTTATTTCTTCTAAATCCTCAACTTTGGCATTACTTATCTTTGATGAATCATTCTGTTGATTACTAAACAATGCTTCCAGCTCAACCAAACCCCTAGGAATCTGATAAGAGCTCAACTGGACAACCTCATTTCCAAAGATGTAATCCTTTCCATCATCATGTTCTAGTAAGGAACTACAATCTATACTCTAGTTCTCATAATGGTCTAAACACTGCATGAACCTCAGAATATCTTGATCATCCTGAAATACCTGCCAGTTGTATATGTTGTCCAGAACAACTAGTCTGGTTTTGACTTCTAATATTGATACCCCATGTAAGGTCAGATCATCATTTTTTAAAGCAACATTTGCTAAAAAATCATCCATTATATTTTTTGACCTTTCTAACCAACTTATATTAAAGGCATCAAACATTTCAAGTTTATCCCAAATAGCATATTTGTACATTTTCAATCTATCATTTTTTATAGCATATTTAGATCTGACTTGTGCTACCACCAACTTAGAATCACCATAAACCTTTAAACACTTTATACCATGTTTGATAGCAATCTCAAGTCCTAAAAACAAAGCCTCATATTCTACAGTATTGTTTGTACATTGGAAGGCTAATAGAAATGAGTACTTAAAAGTTGTACCTGATGGAGCTATCAACAATACTCTTGCCCCTGATCCTTCTTTAGAGAAAGCACCATCAAAGTACATTTTCCATAATCCATCTTCCTGCATGATTAATTCTCTATTTATAGGATCAATCCCTTCATTTTGAAAATAAGGTTCATTTTTTTGCATCCTGAAATTTTCCATGTCTATGTCAATGCAACAATTAATGTTAGTGTCTTCAAATTTTTCTATCATGTGGGGAGTTCTACTCTCCCTTAAGACCTCAACATTTTCTCTAGAAATGTTAAAAGTAGCATATGATAAATCATTTTGTATACTACCTCCCATTGAAGCACTCCATTTTCTTAATAGTAACATGCCATAATGTGGTGGTATGTCAACCACAAGAACATTCATGGTCATTACTACATCAGGGAAGACTGCTAATTTGTAAGGCATAGCCTCAATGGTACCAATCACAGGGACCTCTCTAGAGTCCATAGCTCAGCATCTCCCATAAGGAGTATCAACTTTTAATCCCATTGACCTCATGATTTCCATTGGCATAACTGTATTAGATGATCCTGAATCAATCATGCAATTTTTCAGCATCTTATCAGTAATTATCAGTGAAAGGAAAAATGGGTCAACAACTTTTGGGGAAGAAGTTGCATTCAAGAATATTTCAGGAATCTTAGATGTTAACACCTCAACCTCTTTTCCCTTGGTAATTGGCCCCTTACCAACATCCTCTGGACTTTGAACCTTTATTGTGGGTACACTATTTAATAATGACATTACTTTTTCCTTATGTTCTTTAATTCTCATCATTTCTAGAAATTGAACTTTAACTCTGTCATCTGGGACAAACATTGACCCATATCTACTGGAGTGTATCTCATATCTAAAAACTTTTATTTGTCAAAAGTGACATCATTTTCTTCATTATGTTCTTTTAGGGCTGATTCTTTCAACCTTTTATTCTCTATCTTTTGAATAGGAATACCTTTCTCTTGTCTTCTCACATCTTCTTCTTGTACAACATTTGGCTCTATGGCTTTTGTAATGATCTTGACCTTATGTTTATTTACATTTTCACTAGGTCCATCCCTTTTTTGCACATATTTAGTGTCTATCTTATTTTCTTTTATAAAGAAACCTAATGGTTGGCTACCAGCCCCACCTACTACCCTTTTTCTCAAGTGATAATTGCTTCTAGCTTTGTTCACTAACTCTGCAGTAATTCTAGCCTTCTCTTCATCTGAATCTTTTCTAATAAGTGGAATATCCTGATTGTTTTAAGCATAAAATCTTATATGATCATCATTTCCCTCAGTTTCACTATCAAATAAGATCTTTTGATGATGATTCTCCATCCTTCTTTGTGAAATACATGAATCATGATTTTCACTTTCACTGTCTAAATCTATATCATGGCATGAGTAAGTGTTTATCATACTATGATCACATTGTTCTCCCTCATCATTCCCCTATTCTTCAGTTACTCTCAAATCTAAGGAAACAATACAGAAATCAGGGTTATGAGGGGCCTCACATGCTTCACACCACGTATCATCATTGCAGAAATGGACAGAGTTTTTATGAAGAGGGTCTGGAGTTTTGTTGTCTTTTTTATCTTTTCTAAGTACATTAACAGGCTTCCCATCTTTGAATTGAGTTCCATAGGGATGGTTTTGCATTTTGTTTTGAGGATTGTATGTAGTATTATAAGAAGGTCTATTGTTTTGAGGAGCCCTATGTTCTTTATACTCTGGTTCTTTTAGATTGCTCCTACTAAACCTTGAGTCATCCCTCCTATTCAACTTACCAAATACTCTTCTATTCATTTCAATATTAATTTCTATTTTATAAGCATCAGTAAGAGTTCTAGGGTTTTTATCTCTAAGAGCATATCCCATTTTAGAATCAAAGGGATTCAAATAAGTTGCTAGACATACCTCTTCATCCAGCCTTATATTTTGAAATAGCGTGTGCATAGCTCTCTGAAATCTTGTATTAAACTCTGTGACTTCTTCATTATAATTCTTTTTAATATTGTTGAACTCATTAAAAAAAAAACCCTTATTTGTTTTGTCTCCATATTGATACTTAAACAATTCAATCAACTCATCCATAGAAACAACAGATCCATTAGAAAGGCTCCTAAACCATTCCCTTTCATCTTCTACTAAAGACTGAACAAATAATTTCATTAATACATCTTCATGAGTGATATTCAGATCATCAACAAAATCAATGAATTTTCTAAGATGTGTTTCACAAGATATAACATTATTACCTGCAAACTTTGGGAGTTTTTCTCCTATATCACCCACATATTTAGGGAAAACATTAGGATATCCAGGGATACCCACAAAATTAAACTGTTTGTACCTTTCAATATGCAATGGTTTTCTTTGAAAACTATCATCTTCCTTGAAAGTGGTGGTTTTTTCTTTAGAAGTAGTAGTATTCTCTGGTCCAGTATAAGAATACTTTGAAGACTGTAAGAAATCTATCTTTTTCTTCATTTCAACCGTTGCAGCTTCCATTTGTGCCTTTTCCAACATTTTTTCCATGGTTTCTTTTTCAATTCTCAACTTTTCCAAGTCAATATCTAACTTGGACATTTTCTCTATCAAAGGCTTCTAAAATTTAGGTTCTTGATCTCTACATTCACTCATCTTTTGTTTTCCTTTATCCTTTTGTGAAATAGGAGCCTGATGAGTGACTGATATTTCTTGGTCCTTCTGAGACCTCTCTGTATCTTTCATACTTTGATGCTTTGAAGATCTTCTTCTATTCTTATCAACATCCTTATGATCTAGTTTTTTCTTTCTCATTTCTCTCTCCCTTTTCATTTGTTGAACTAGGGCGAGCTATTTCAAGATGAACCTCTCTTCATTTGCTAGCATATCAAAGGGAGCATCTTCTGAATCTAAACTAGATGTGATGGTCTCTTCTCTCTCATTTGAAGTAGATGTGATGGCTGCTTCATACTCTGAAGTATTTCCATCATGAGAATGTTGAATGTTGTTCATGGTTGTCCTAACAGTACCCTCTTTACCTCTTGGAGGGGTTTCATCCATGCTAACTTGGTTACTCTTTTTTCTCCAAGACATTTCCATCCTTGAGGATGATGGGATTCCATCATATAACACCTTCTCAGGATCCTTTCTTATCCTTGACCTAGTATTCATTCTAAGCGATATTTATCAACTTTGCACTAATCTCAGAGATTTCTTTTTAGAGTCGCCACCCAGTAACTTGGGATGAATGAATACTTATCAAAGGATAATTTGACAACAACCACTAGAAAATATTTGTAAAAATATTGAAAACATCAGAGATTTCTGACTACTTGCACTAGAGATATTCTAAAGTTTCTTAACCAAACTCTATAATCTCTAGTCCCCAGTAGAGTCACCAATTTGTTAGTGTTTTTTCTTGCAAAGCCTATGAAAGATGCTTGAATACTTAGACAACTTTATGATTCCCAATGCCTTTTAACACTCTAACTTAAGAAAGAGAAAAACACTAATTGATGAGGATTTTGATAACACTGGGGATACCTATTATCACCTCCTTTTTTGAGATCCACTAACTCAGGCAGGTTTTACCTATGACTGATTATTGTCTTTAACAATATCTTTAGAGTGGATTTTACTTTATGTGTTGAATGCTCTATTTTAAATGGACATGTATATGACAATACAGATGACTATGAATATTATGAGAAAAATCTTGGCAATCCAAATCAATATCTTAATGATAGCAGATAGAAACACAACTAGGAATTGCATTCTTCTTTCCTTTTATAACTCTTATGAATTTAGGAGGAATAACCTATTTGATTTACTCTTCAAGAAATCAACAAACTTCAACTGTAGACCTTAGGAATACAATTGATTCTACACAAAATACTATTGAAAATGATTGGTTTGAATAGTATTTGAATGTTTGGATGATGACAGATTATCAAATCAATTCCTAGACCAGTGCCTATTCTATGGGCTGATAGAGTCAATAATTTTAAGTTCACAGAAATACATAAAAACAAAATACTGTAAGATGCCTTACAACTTACATGCAATTCAGATAAAATGCCTTACAAGTTATCCTGTCACCTCTATAATACTGTATCAAATCTTTAACCTATTG
>MU228349.1:354285-372598 GCA_018584345.1 Thuja plicata
CTAAGTGAACTTCAATCCATTTATAACAGTCAGATGAATGCAAAAATGTACTTACTGTAACAACATTTTTCCAAAGTTTGGGAACACTTGCATGACAGTGACATCACATACTTTGTTCCAATATTTTCTAGTAGTCTCTCTGATTTCTTCTTGTGTCCAAACAGTAACTCCTTTCAATTAATAATCACGGCACTGCATAAAAAATGAAGTTCGAGCATGGGCTCGTGACATCCACTCCCTTTTCTTTTGTTTACTGCATTCAGTCGTGCATGTTTGTTCATTGGCACACACAGAATCATCCAATTTGTTGGGTCATAAAATGACATGCACCAGTCAGTGTTTGTGGGTGAATGCCATCATACATTCAGTCATGAATACTGATTGACTTATGTGATTGGATGGACTAACAAATTGAATTTTAAATATGAGAAAGATTTCTTCCATGAAGCTATCAAGTTCCTTTCAATCAGATATCAGACCTATTCAAAATTGAAAACATACACTACAATAGATGTTAGAAGTGAAACGTTTCATGTTTAAAAAAACGTCCCTTTAACACTATCTTATAGTGAGTGCTAATTTATGTTTTCTTGTTACATTTATTACTTCAGATTGATATGCAGATACAAGTAGATAGCTGATGTATGTAATTATTTCTTTGCATTGCTTAGATCCATCAGGATCTAACCATTTTATTTTCCTCTCTTTTATGCAGATTTTTTCCCTAAGGACCTGAATGCTGATGGAGACTCGGGAGTGACCTA
Organism: Thuja plicata; assembly: GCA_018584345.1. Taxonomy (NCBI): domain Eukaryota; kingdom Viridiplantae; phylum Streptophyta; class Pinopsida; order Cupressales; family Cupressaceae; genus Thuja; species Thuja plicata. The sequence continues at coordinate 355,050 of MU228349.1, forward strand.
GATGCAGATGGAGACTTGACCAATTACTAGCAGATACAAGACATATACAAGACAATGCATGGGACCCCTATTCCATACCTCAGTTGTTTACTTTCATTTGCAATGTACTATGTTTGTTGAAACATGAAATATGAATCAAAGACATCTGTACTACATTCTTATGAATGCACAATGTAATGATCAATGATGAATTTTGAATATGTAATAATTTGATCAATACTTAGAGTACATGAAAATCTGATAATAAATGTAATAAGTGAATGCAAATCATCAAAAACTATAAAATAGTTTTAACTGGGTAACATAAACATGCAAATTTCTGTTTTGGTGCCTATTTTGTTGTATGATTGGATTTTGGATAACAACAACTTCTTTCTTAATTTCACTTAGTTGATGGATCTTGTGGTTAATTTGACGTTTGATGATTATTGCTTCACATGACTTAGAGAAAATGAGAGGAGAAAACTTCCTTTTATATGAAACTAGGGCACAATATTCTAGAGAGGCCAACATAGGAGAATTAAATTCCAATTAAACCCATGCCCCTAGAAGAGGACCTATATTAAATATAATTTAAGATTTTCCACTTTGGAACTCAAAACAGTCGACCCGAAAGCGGGAAATGAATTTTTAATGATCTCCGGTAGCCGACAGACTTCCAATTTTTAAAGCAGTACCCAAGTCAAGGTTGAGTTTATCCTTGACCTAGGTCAAGGTTGAGGTCATCCTTGACCTAGGTCAAGGTCAAGGTTTACCTTGACACAGGGGTCACAACCCCTTGAAAACATGCCAATTGGGATTGGATGTGTCTGGAGAGGCCCAATCAGGGTCCTAAATAGACACAAAAGTGAGAGAGGATGCAGAAATGAAAGGACAATGTGATGGTGGTCAAAAACATCCCCTAAGGAGGGATAAAATTTCTTAACATGGAATTTCTTCTATTTTAAGATGATACATTAAGCCCCCACTTTAGCGGGAGTATGGAAATCGAAGATACTCATGGTAAAGTTAGAAGAAAGACTCTGGTGGATCACAAGGAGGTAGATCATCACTAAGTGAAGGACATGAGCCCCCAGATCAAGGATTCTAACTCAACATACATGCATAAAGATATGGAATTAAAGATCAATCAATCATAAAAAAATGTACATGATTACATAAGTAAGACAAGAGCAACACTACAGATAACATAGCTTCATGATCTAATCCTATTAGCATGAAAGTGAAAGAGAGAAAAGAGAAAGTGGTTACCTTGCCTAGTAAGATGCCCACCTTACCATGAATAACCAAGGAGGGAGAGCCCAATAGGTTCACCCATAAACTATGCTTTGTAATTGTAATGCATCTTCTAATGGCTTTCAAAATATCCATAGATCCACATTCTTGTATCACTATGAAAAATATAAAATGCGTGTCTTTTCAGGATTTAGAAACTTATGTGTGGTACCTTCCAAGGATTTAGAATATTGTAAAATTTAAAAATGTGTATCTCTTCAGGATTTAGTAACTTATGTGTGTTACCTTCCGATGATTTAGCATGTTGTAAAATTTAAAAATGCGTATCTCTTTAGGATTTAGCACTTATGTGCATTACCTTCTGAGGACTTAGCATTTTTGTAAAATGTAAATGTAAAATATAGTATAATGGAGACCCTATATATTCCCCCCTCCTTATCATGACTACCCACTAGGCAGGATAAGGAAGAGAAAGAGGATACCTACTTCACAAGGTAAGGAGATATCAAGTTTAACAACAATATACACTATATCCTTAACAAAGAGTATTAACCCTTACCTCTAAGAACATAGATAATCATGAAATGGATATGTCACTTATGGAAAAAGGATCCTCAAAGAAGAAGAGATATTATCATCAAGACCCCCACCATAGAGGAGTGCTTAGGATAAAATGTCATCTTCTAAAGAAAAGGGGGACCAAAGATTCAATCATCTAGACCCTTGCAATGAAGAGGAAGAGGAATCTGAGAATGAAGAAGTCAAACTCTAACCAAATCAAGGGAAAGAGTTTATCAAGAGCATAGTTTTCAAAATAAAGAAGAGGTGATGACCAAGGAAAATCACCTGCCATATAAGAGGGTATCCATAGTCAAAAACATACATATTTATAAGGAAACAATGTTATATGATAAACAAATTCCACTGAGCTAAGGAAAGTAGATCCTTAGATAGAGGAAGAAGGAAAATACCTTCCCCCCAGGGATGAAAGAAAGGGATATATCAAATTATATCAAGAGATTTCATAGCAAAGAGATATCTTTACAAAACAAATGTCCTAGAAAAGATATCATGAAAAATTTATAGGGATAGAATATAGAAAGAATAACCAATTAAAATCAAAACAAAATACATGCTAAGAGAAAAAATGGATCCTAGAAGACTGGAATAAAATACCTCTTTCCCCCTAGTTAAGAACAAGAGGAGAAACATGATCTAATTTATAGAAGAATGAGGCGAAGGCCCTATATCAAAATTATGAAGAAATTCTAATACTGCATAGGAATGAGATATAATTCCCAAAGCAGTTCTTTCTCGAACATATAACTTGAAATGCACACAATCAACAAGTAAATGTTTATTACTATAATGAAAAGGACATCTATATTTAGAGAGAGAAATTTTTAGAACAGGTTTGAAGATTTCTTTCTTAGAATTCATTAATTGGACATACACTTTCTTAGTCACATCTTGAGGAGTATCAGGGTGATCTAAAGAAGGTGTTGGAAGAAGAACATGAAGAGGAGGATGGTGGTTAAGATCCACTACCTTGATTGGAGGAGGTGGGAAACCTATACCATGCATATCTTGTTTAGGAGATGAATGAATCAGGTTTTTAATGCCTTTTTCATTAATACCAAGCCCTAAACCTTTATAGCCTTGTTTATCCACCATAGTATATCTGTTAGTGTACCTAGCTTGAAAAGCTTCGATAGGAGGAGATTCATTATGGTGCTCATGAGAAAATGTTGTGTATGGTGGAATGATAGGATTAGAAGAGGTTTCCTTGTTTTTACCTTTAACATCATCATGGATTGAATAGGGAGGTGAAGATAAATGAAATAATTCTCGAACATAATTATCATGAACCCTAGCTTGAGCCCCGTCATAAATGTGGGAAGAACTAGGGATTGGAGATGGAGAAATGGAAATAGGAATATTTGGAATTGGATTAGGATTGTTAGGATGAGGATTAGGAAGATTAGGAACTAGATTAGGCATGATAAGAGTAGGAAGATTAGGAGGTGGGGTATCATCTACCCAATTCTTCACATAATCCAAAAGAGTAATAAGTCCACTACACAAATCCTTGATGAAAGTTTTGAAAGTAGGAAGACTAGTATTAGTTAATATCAAAATGGCATAAGCTAGTGAAACATGAAGATTCACAAACATAATGAAATGGATGATACTTTCATAAACATCATAATTACTATAGAGAGATGCTAAAAGAAGCATAATGAGAAAAATAGCTATACCCCAAAGCATTTTAAAGATCTTCATAGTGAATGAAATGCAAGAAGTGTTTTTATATTTTTATGATTATGTAGATTTTTTTGTATTTTAAAATGTAAGAGCATAAAATTAATTTAATATGCAAGATCTAGTCTCTAAGAAAAAGAGGCAAAGCATCTAACACCAAAAAGAAAGGGTTGTCTATCGCAAGTTCACCAAAATGTAAAGGATAAAAATATGTATATGGGTGTTTAGAGGAGATCAATTGATTGATTATATTTTAGATTTGTAAATGTATAAATTTGGATGGTAGGATTGTTCTTTTAATCCCAAATTTTCCAAAGGGAAGATCCAAATTGATTAACCCTAAAGAAAGGATTAATGCATAAATGAATAAAACTATTAAGGATATGGATTAAAGAGAGAAACCCTAATTCCCATTTTATAGAAGAGGATATGTGATAGTTTTAGAAAGATTAAGAACTTTAATTGAATTGAATAGTAGAAATGTACTAACCGTGAATGTTGCAGATCTGAATAATGATGTTTTTTGAATCCTCTGTTGAGTTTTTGGAAAATCTGAGACTAGATCCGAAATAGAAATGTAGAGACAGAAAAAACCCAGAAATATTTTTCCATTCTGAGACAGTTCTGATTTGTACCCTCAAGTCAATGTCACCATTTGACAAAATTTCCGATTGCGCCCTAGGTCACAATCGACCTAAAAAGTCTCAGAATGAAATTCTTCTTTTGGATCCTGAAAGTTTTCCAAAAAGGGTATTTGAATCCCCGTCCCGACCTATTGTTCCAAACCTGTACCTGCAATAAAAATAAGTTTGTTTGTTGGGGGAGGTGTTTGCCTTAGTCAAACCCCGATTTAGGAATTAACCTTGAAATCAATAATTGAAATAGAGAATGCTAGCAAGTAGTAGAAGTAAATTTAATAATGAAGCTATGATATTCAAATAGATATGTAATTGTATTTTGAATGTAAACAAGTATGTAAATATGAAAGCTTGGACTCAATTAGAAACCATAAAGCTCCATGATTGTATGCCTGGAATCCACCTAGAAGGGAGAACGAATGAATGTTTGAGGATGCACAAAAGGATATTAAAGGAATATCACTCCACCATGATGGATAGATCTAGGGTTTGATTGATGAATCCTGAATGCTTGAACCAAATCCCTTCAAAGGCTTGAAATCTTGAATCCTTGATCTTCAATGGAGAACTTGAATGCTTGAGAGGAAGATTTGAACACTTTGAAAGCTTGAGAACATGTAGAGCAATGGATGTTTGAAATTTTTGCTTGATGCCTTATTTCTTAATTTCACTTAGTTGATCGATCTTGTGGTTAATTTGACTTTTAATGATTATTGCTTCACATGACTTAGACAAAATGAGAGGAGAGAAATTTGTTTTATATGAAACTAGGGCACAATCTTCTATAGAAGCTAACATAGGAGAATTAAATTTCAATTAAACCCATGCCCCTAGAAGAGGACCTATATTAAATATAATTTAATATTTTCTACTTTGGAACCCAAAATAGCTGACCCGGAAGTGAGAAATGAATTTTTGATGATCTCCGGTAGCCGACAGACTTCCAGTTTTGAAGGGGGACCCAAGTCAAGGTTGAGGTTATCCTTGACCTAGGTCAAGGTCGAGGTCATCCTTGACCTAGGTCAAGGTCAAGGTTGACCTTGACCCAGGGGGTCAGGACCCCTGGAAAACATGCTAGTTGGGATGGGAGGTGTCCGGAGAGGCCCAATCAGGGTCCTAAACAGACACAAAAGTGAGAGAGGATGCATAAATGAAAGGACAATGTGATGGTGGTAAAAAAAATCCCCTAAGGAGGGCTAAACATTCTTAACATGGAAGTGCTTCCATTTTAAGATGATATAATTACAATGCAAAATAAATCAACTTGAATCAACTGGATACGCCCTGGGTCCCCTACACCAAAGATGAGCATGAGAAAAGGTCAGGTTCCATGTAAACCACCCTGCTAAGGGTTTAGACAATAGTTTGCAGGAACGACCAAAATGGCAAGGGAAGACCTAGAAAATCTATCCAGATGGAGACTTTAAGATTTTTCTCATCTAAGAGTGTAAATTATTGTGACCATGGTTGGAAAACCAACAAGGAAGACTAAACAAAGTAGGGCCCATTTTTTAGGATACCCTTAAAATGAGAGGGATTGGAAAAGTGAAACAAAAAGAATCCTCCAGTGAGATTTTGGATGCATCAAGCCAAACCCCATGAGGGGTCCAAGCTTTGGAAACCCAATCACGTAGCATGATTTTAGGTGGAATCCTCCCCAATAAACATCTAATCATCATATATTTTTCTAGCCAGACATAGGCACTATCAAAATTTTGCAAAGGAAAAATAACATTAGGAGTACTTGAGGTTGTACCTCATGAAACACCTTTAGAATTAATTTGTGAAGCCATTTTTTTTAAGGTTCCATGTTCGCCCATCACCAAAACTCCAATGCCAGCATCAACTATTGGATTTAAGTTGGTTAGATCCATTATAAAAACTAAAAATCTCGTATTAAATGAGGTATTGTTGGTTTACTTAGAGGGAGGTGAATCAGAAAAATATGATAACTTAAACTTCAAAACTTAACTCTGATTCAGTTTGGTAGAGTAAACAACAAAAACAACAACAACAACAACCGAATCACCAAATAACTTCAATATAAAAATCAACAACTTGCATAAGTAATAAATATAATTAACATGAATCATTCAACACATATAACACCATTTTTAACAAGGAAACCCAATTTTGGAAAAACCTTCGTGGGAATTGTCACCCACAAATAAAAATACTCTTCTGAAGTATGCTCAGTTAAAAGCTAATCATGTTAAAGATTACAATGCACATTGTTAAATGTGACCCTGTTAGGGCCTGTTAGGGGATTTACCCTAGTTCTGTTAGGATCTTCACCCTATTAGGAGTGACCTGGTTAAAGGGATTTGAGAACTCTATTGGAATGTCACCTTTCACAAGGATTTTGCAATAAGACTATTAAGTTCACTCAGTTAAGAGATTTCTCTATTACAAATGTAAACAAGAAACACTATAAAATTGATCTGTTAAACTGCAACTACCTGTTGCTTGATCAAATCCCTTATGTTCTCTATGACTACTGACATCAATACTTCATTTGTCTCTACTCTAGACTCAGATTTTCACTTCTTTTCTCTTCACTACATCACTCGGTATCACTTCAACTTGCCAACATCCTTTTCCCTCAAATTCATCCTTTAAATAGACTCTACTTTTGCCTCTTAATCTCCTTGATTACGTTTTCCTTCCATCACTCTCAGCTGTCAAATCATTTTTTTGAACTTATTGAATGAATTTGAAACTCGGTGAACCACTTCAGCATCTTCTTGGAACTTGCACTTTTCTTGGAAATAAAACCATTAGTTTTGCCGCTTAATCTTCACCACAGATCTTCACTTTTGAATTTTGTTGAGCGTAGATCTCGCCAACTAACTCTTTCTTATCCTTGGAATCTTCCAGATCAATGCGACTTTGCATTAAATGTGTTCTTATCCTTGTATACAATAACAGTTCCACTCGGTAATATGAACTCTCGGCTTGGTAACTAACATGCACTACTCGATTCATTGGCTCTCTCGGTGACTTGACTGACTAATGCAACCCTTTACCAACATACTTCTTCTGCTCAGTAACATAACTGATTTAGTTTATCGAATTTGCTAATCTTCTATACTTACTTGATAAAGTAGAAAACAATTATCTCAATAGTACCTTATCATTGTCTGATCTATATTAGTTGCCCAATTAAGTTCTTCATCTTCACAACTTATTACTTTTCTCTTTTCTTCAACTCACTCATTTTATATCATACTTCAAAAGATATGACAACTTAATATGGACCAGAAATCAATTGCTTGACATCAATGTCAAAATAACAATTGATCTAATCCATCTACAATCATGTATACCTCTTATCTCGGTCTTCAACATCATCACCATCAGTTGAGTAACATGTGTGACATAGAAAGACACAAGATTCAGACAAACAATACGGAAATCAAAACCCTAGTAGACCTCATTCATTAGCCACTACTATGTACTCATTATATTCTTCTTTTTCCTATAAGGGATATTTTATTTTATTAGTTTTGCAACCTAGATCTTGTTTAAATGGTTTATGTAAGTAAATAATTAAAGACTTAGAATTTCTAGTTTAGTTTAATGTTTAATGTTTAAATTAGAAGAAATAAAAAGATTAATTATAAGAAAAATTGATATCTTCATATATAAATTAAATTATTACAATTCTCATTAAAAAATTTTAAGAAATTCAAATCTCAGAAATATAATATTATGTATTTTTTTCAACTATATAATTCAATTATTCTTCATTAAATTCCAACATTAACACCCAATAAATTATAAAGTCCATATTCTAAAAATATTCATAAAGCACTCAAAACTTGAGTGTCACAAATTGAAAAACAACAATCACCGTGATAGAAGAATCAAATATTCCTTGACTAAATGATAACTTGAAAAATTCCTCAAATAACTTATTAAATTATGAACATGACCCTATAAGTACAAAATATTCTTCTAATTCAACCTTCATAGGTATGAAATATTGTTCTTATCATGATAAATTAAAGATAAGACACGTCGGCAATATAATTCAAGATAAGACAATAATTGTTTATAAATCCTTTACTATAATTCAACTAAATAATTATTTGACATAATAAACTTGCAAAGAGGAAGGATTCATTCGTGAGTACATTGCAAAGAAGAAAATTACCTTTCATGATAGCTGACTTACAAATGAAAACATTATTGGTTGATAAATGGGCTTCATATTATAAATCAACTAAACAATTATTTACGAAAAGAAATATGGATATTGGTGACACATATAACATGAAACAATCAAAGGAAAAAGAAAAAATTTATGGGCAATTATAAAGTAATGCTCATGTAATAAATGAGATTAGTTAGTTATATATATATATATATATATATATATATATATATAAAATTGTTATTTTCTTTTGTGTATTAGTTAATCTTGATTTTGAAAGATCATTTTGTATATTATTGTTAAATAATAAATTATATTTAGATAAGAATTTAGATTTTTTTATAAAAATAAAGTAATATAATGTAAGTAATTAATCTAGAGTAAAACTTGGATTAGAAATATGTGTCTAAGTAGATTTGATTATAGAAACAATGATAGTAATAAATATGTAGTTTGATGTGACGAAGAGATAAAATTCTCTATGGTAGATTACTATAGATAGATTAATCTTACATTTGGAGTGAGAAAATTAAGATCACTAAGATCTCTAGAAATCAGAACTATCTATGACTTAGGGTTTATGATGTTGTTGAACACACTCAAAGACTGAGTGGAGATGGGGGAGGAAGTGGGGGCAAGGGGTGTGTGTGAATCAATCTTTAACAATCTTAAGCTTTTTACTTTAATTCCAAAACATGAAATATTAATCGGTAATAATAAAGATAAAATTATCAACACTAATGCACAAAAGAACAAAATATTTACATGGAAAATCCAATGAAGAAAAAATCACATTGAGAATATCTCACAATATATGAAAAGTATTGGAAGAAGTTAATTGTTGGACTTGGAGCCAAGAATCACTATCTTAGGGAAAGATACAAATGACTTGATGCAGAGACTCACCATCTCCGAGAAAGATACAAAGGACCTGTAGAGGAGACTTATTGTTTGAACAGATGATACATGAGATGAAGTATAATAATTAAGCCTTAAACATAATGCATCTTGCATTCTCCTTAGAATATAGATGTTGTTGACAAAATGTCTCAAGAAACCACTTGTCAATTCGACTCCACTACTTCCACCACATGTGGCTACTTCCTCAAACTAACATCTTCCACATCTCACATGCACTAATCAAGAGTGAAACTAATTTTATCTTATATTAATACCATTTTGGATAATCACTAATCATCAATTAGGTCGGCCAAAACAAGGGACAAGTGGTGCTGCCAGCAAGTTGGCCACCAAAACATAATAGTGGTAAAATAACTCCTATCTAGGAGATAGAGATGACCAAGGAAACCATAACACAATATCAAGTGTGATCCCAAACATCTCACATGCTTGGCACAAAACTTCCAAAGTTGACAACAACGTAATTTGCAGCATACAATTAGGCAACCCAAAACACATCTTTAGCATGCAACCACTCAATGTGGATCCCCACATGACAAGATGGGATCTTTAAAACCAACTCAATGCATCATCTAATGCAATCAAGAACATAACATAAGAAAGAGAACAAACCTTGTTGACAAGTAGCCACAAATAATACTGAAAACTAAATCTAGACACAATGCAACGTCAAAGTACTCAATCTATACTATATGAATCACACAGAGATGTGCCTTGAATATCCAACATTATTTCTAGGAAAATATTTCATGATTCCTTGTTGATCCAAGATACCACAACCATTCTAACATATAATTATTTATAATCAAAAGGCCAAAAAATATAGTTATGAAGAAAATCACCAAAAACATACTTTGTAGGAATAGCCCCAAGAGATAACTGAGAGGAGGGGGGCGGGGGGGGGTGAATCAGTTATCTGCTAGTTTTAATTCTTTTCTCCAGTTAAGTACAGAATAACATTAAGCATATATACAATAAGATAACACAGAATAGAACACCACAATTTTGGTTACGGGGAAACCAAAATAGGTAAAAACCCCGGTGGGAATTAGCACCCACAAAGAACTATACTAGAGTATAATAATCCCTGTTAGAAGATCTTACAACCCTATTAGGAGTTGATCTTTACAATGCAATAAGTATAGTGACCTAGTTAAGGGCCAGACCCTGTTAGGAGTCTTTTACAAATAACCCTGTTAGGGGTGAGGACTCACTGTCCAAAAGCACACTGCTAAAATGATGAAGGCTGCAACCTTCAATAAAATAGATATACACTATATCTGATAATGAACTGTTTGAGTAGACCCGCTGTCTTTATCAGTTCCAGTGAATTGTATGCAATCTCTGATTCTTCACATAGATCTTTAACTGATGAATGAAATAACTTTATTGTCCCAAAACAACTAGCATTCTACTCTGTTCTTTTTCTGTCTCTTTTCTTATCATTCACGCTAAGTGATCACAAATGAACTACTATATGTATCTTCTTCAAAGGATATGATCATGTCGGTTATAGGAATCCCTTCAATACTTTTCTTGTCGGCTAAACTAAGCACACAACATAATTAGAACCGCGCAACTCAAAATAAATAGACGCATTGCTTCACATAGTCGGCTCCACCAAAATTACCCAAACATCACACTTCGGATGAAACACGTTTAGCGCCTTTGGTTAATTAACTTTGACTCATAACTAAACATGAATCTGAACACGCATATCCCATAGATAGGTGCAACTGAAGAATCAATAGAATTACTGTCAGCTTTCTGAAAACAATCCTCTAAAACTGTGGCTGGTAAACAGAGTAACATAACTTAACTGTAATTGAACTTCTGAATCTGCGTGTATGAACATGGTATAATAACTATGTCTGAAACATAAAAACAACCGTGCAAGGCTCCAACATATCCATATTGAAAAGTGAATACAGTTCACTATTGTATACTATATGTTGTCATTAATGACAAACATACAATCAACTATTTGCACAAAGTTAAATCTCCAACAATCTCCCCCTTTGACATTGATGGCAACATATGTTTAAAAACACCATCAATCCAAAAGTGTCTTCTTTCTTTTTACAATCTTCTCAATATCCTCATCAAAGGTTCCTCTTAACTGTTGCATCTCCTTTAATGGTTTTTTTTAAATTTTCAAGACTATATACTCCCCCAGAGTATATGCTCCCCCTTACTATATACTCCCCCTTTGACATCAATGTTAAAGGTTGCCAAATACAAATAAGCACAGGTACTACTCCAGAAGTAGAGTATTCAACCACTCACCAGTCACCAAGGACTGATGCAATTTCTATGAGTTCTAATCAGACTCAGGAAAGGGAATTACTCCCAGCTTCTTCCTGAGATACTCAAAAGTATCTTTTGATAAAGTTTTCATAAATATGTCTTCCAAGTGATCTTTGGTGCTCACATAATCCAACTTCACTTCTCTTTCTGCAAATTTTTCTCTTAGAAAATGATATTTTATTTCTATGTGTTTTGTCTTTGCCTGCATCACAGGGTTTTTTGACATATTAATAGTGCTGGTGTTGTCACAATGAATGACAATAGGATAATTAATCTGAATTCCAAAGTCTTTAATCATTTGTATAATCCAAACCATTGTTGAACAATTCAATGCGGCTGCTACATACTTAGCTTCTGTTGTTGACTAAGAAATACGGGTTTTCTTCTTGCTTGTACAAGTAACCAACCTGTCTTCAAGAAATACTACTCCTCCTGAGGTACTCTTTCTGTCATCAACGCAACCTGCCCAATTTGCATCTGTGTACATATAAAGTTCTATATTTTCTGAATTGGGATACCATAAACCATAGACTATAGTTCCCTTTAAATATCTGAATACTCTTTTTATTGCCATTAGGTGATTCTGTTTAGGTTCAACTGCAAATCTCCCAACAATGGCAACTGCATTAGAAATATCTAGTCTAGATTGAGTGAGATATATGAGTTTTCCAATAATGGACTTGTAAAGTGTTTTGTCAACTGCTGTGGAGTCATCATTTTTAGAAATCTTGCTTCCTGTTATCATAGGAGTGCTTACTGGCTTTCAATCTTCCATTTTGAATGTCTTGAATACCTCCTTCACATATTTAGATTGATTTATGAATATACCTCTATCTGTTTTCTTTACATTTAGTCCCAAAAAGTATTTTATAGGTCCAATCATGCTCATTTCAAATTCACTCTGCATCTCTTTTGCAAATTCTGCACTAAGCTTGTCATTACCTCAAAAAATTATGTCATCAACACAGATAGCAACAAGTAATAATCCTTCAGGTGTTTCTCTGATGAATAAGTTGCAATCTTCTTCTCCCTTTTTTAATCCAATCTTTGTCAAGTAACCAGCATGTCTCTCATACCAATCTCTTGGGGCCTGTTTAAGTCCATAGAGGGATTTCTTTAGTCTGCATACCATGTCTGGTTTATCTGAAAGTTTGAATCCTTCAGGATACTCTATGTAAACTTCGTCCTTCAAGTCACCATTCAGAAATGCTAACTTAATATCCATCTGATATACTTTAAAGTTCTTGAATGTTGCATAATCTAAAAACAACTTTATACCTTCCAGTCTTCTCACAGGGACACATGTATCAGAATAGTCAATTCCTTCTCTCTGCGCATATCCTTTACATACCAATCTTGCTTTGTTTCTTATCACTGTCCCATCTTCATTCATTTTGTTTCTGAATATCCACTTAGTTCCAATCACATTTTTGTCACAAGGTCTGGGACCAATTCCCACGTGTCATTCTTAATTATTTGATCTAATTCTTCTTGCATTGCATTTTTCCAATCTGAATCATTACACACATCTTCAACACTTAAGGGTTCAATTTGTGAAAGTAAACATACCTCTCCATCAATGATTGAACCTTTCGCTCTGGATATTGTCAAAAATTTACTACTCTGATCTCCAATGATATCTTCTTTTGAATGGTATCTAGATGTGTATTTTGAGATTTTAGGTGTGACACTCTCATCTGTAATTTGTGATTCTTCTTGACTTGGTTCAGGCTTATTGCATGATACATCAATACAGTCAAACATTTCTTCAATAATTGTTTCTTTATTGATAGGTCTAGGTTCATCTTCAATCATAGGTGCATATTCATAATATCTCTTTTGAATCATGAACTTCTCATCAATCTTCACATGTGCACTTTCAATGATTTTCTTCAACCTTAAATTAAAACATCTGTAAGATTTTCTCTTAGTAGAGTAACCAAGAAAAATACCTTCATCGCTTCTAGCATCAAATTTACCAACACCATCATCTCTATTGATGTATTACTTTCTTCCAAAGATTCTGAAGTATTTTATTGTAGGTACATTACCAAACCAAAGTTCATAAGGTGTTTTTTCTATGCCTGGTCTTAGTTGAATTCTATTAATAGTATAGACTTTTGTATTGACTGCATCTCTCCAATAGTTGTGTGCAACTTTTCCTTCAATCATGATAGTGCGCGCTGTGTCAAGTATCATCCTATTTCTTATTTCTGCAATTCCATTTTTTTGAGGGGTTCTGGGTGCACTTAGTTGTCTTTTGATCCCATGTTCTTTGCATTACTCAAGAAACTTGTCAAAGGTGAATTCTCCTCCTCTATCAGATCTCAGACATTTTATCTTTAATCTAGACTCATTTTCAACTTTAGCTTTGAATATTTTGAACTTCTCAAAAGCTTCAGATTTGTCTTTCAATAACGCAACCCACATCATTCTGGAGAAATCATCAACAAAAAAAATGAAATACCTTTCACCATAGTATGATCTTGTTTGAGTAGGTCCACATAAGTCTGTATGCACTAGATCTAATTTGTTCTCTGTAGAGTTCTATTTGCTTCTGAATGAGGTCCTCACATGCTTTCCCATCACACATTCCCTACACATAGTATCAACAGTTCTTGCAATACTAGGAAGGTCTCTTACTTCCTTTACAATGCTTATCTTTATGATTTTGTCAAAATTGATATGACAAAGTCTTTTGTGCCATAACCAAGTATCATCCACTTTTGCAACAAAACAACTTACTTCAGAGTTAAGATGAAAAACATTACCCTTCATCTTTGAACCTAATGCTATCATATCTCCTTCTTTGTTGTTAATAATGCACCTATTGTTTTTGAATTCTAACTGATATCCTTTATCAAGCAGATGTCCAAAACTTAGTAAGTTATGATGTAAACCATCAACATACAGAACATCATATGTCTTGTTCTTTCAATCTAAGGTGATAGATCCTCTTCCTATGATAGGTTTGGGAGTGTTATCCCCAAATCTAACCATGCCACCTTTTTACTTATCTAGATGTAAAAATCTATCTTTGTCTCCTGTCATGTGATGTGAACACCTGTTGTCTATGATCTAGTCTGTTTTGATGTCTTCTTGAGAAACTAAAGCTAATTCTTGTGCTTTCTTTTCATCCTCAATTTCTATTTCATAAATCATTTTTTCATTATCTTTAATTGCAACGAATCCAATTTCATCTTCTCCTGAATCCTCATCAGTCACACCATCTTCAACATGATAGCATTCCTTATAATATTTGGGTTTGTAATCTGATCTGAACTTCTTGACTCTTGTAGGACACTTAAATGCAAAATGGCCAACTTTGTTGCATGAGAAACATTTGAATGGTAGTTTTCCTTCATATTTTCCTTTACCTTTCTTTTCTTTTGTAGCAACCATAGAAATGATTTATTCTAGTTCTGTATCAACTTCTTCTTTCTCAATATTACTAGAGATGCTTAGATAATTCTTATCATGGCTGAGGCTTTGAAAGTTGTTTCAATTTTAGGTTCTTTCTTCAATCTTGATATCTCAAATGCTGATATTTTTCTGATCAAGGTTTCTCTTTTGAATTCCATTGAAAATTTCATGGTTTCATCCAAAATGTTTATCTTTCTTTCATAATCTTTTGTCAATGTAGTCATTAGTTTCTCCATTATATCTTCCTTTGAAATTTCTCCACCACTGTTCCTGATTCCTAAGACTGCTTCATTAATCCTCTAATTGTAAGCTCTGATGTTTTCTTCAGGTAGAATCTCTACATCACTGTATCTTTTCTTCCATGTCTTTCTACACGCATTCTTGGCTTGGATGTCTCCTTCAAACATGTCTTCTAGGTATTTCCATATTGAATATTCTTTGGCTGTCGTCTTAATCTCAGAAAATTCACTGTCAGATAATGCATTGATTAGGGCTTCTTTGGAAATTGCATTTTGGGTGAATACTTCCTTTTTTTATTAGTAGAGTCTTCTTCTGTAGGGTCTTTCAAGGTAGGAACATCAATTGCGAGAGTAAAAACTTTATAGATCTCAAAACCAATGCACTGAAGATGTGTTACCATTTTGTTCTTCCAGTCAAGATAATTCTCTCCATCAAACTTAGGACTCTCTTCCTTGAAGTACGCCATTTGATCTACCTTAAAATGTTAGGCTTTCTCTCCAAGGCACTTGGCTCTGATACCAATTGTAGGAATAGTCCCAAGAGATAATTGAGAGGGGAGGGGGTGAATCAGTTATCTACTAGTTTTAATTATTTTCTCCAATTAAGTACAGAATAAAATTAAGCATATATACAATAAGATAACATAGAATAGAACACCACAATTTTGGTTACAGAGAAACCAAAATAGGTAAAAATCTCAATGGGAATTAGCACCCAGAAAGAACTATACTAGAGTATAATAATCCATGTTAGAAGATCTTACAACCCTGTTAGGAGTTGATCTTTACAATGCAATAAGTACAGTGACCTGGTTAAGGGCCAGACCCTGTTAGGATTCTTTTACAAATAACCCTGTTAGGGGTGAGGACTCACTATCCAAAAGCACACTACTAAAATGATGAAGGTTGCAACCTTCAGTAAAAAAGATATACACTATATCTGATAATGAACAGTTTGAGTAGACCTACTATCTTGATAAATTCCAGTGAATTGTATGCAATCTCTAATTCTTCACATAGATCTTTAACTGATGAATGAAATAGATTTATTGTCCCAAAACTACTAGCATTATGCTCTGTTCTTTTTCTATCTCTTTTCTTATCATTCACCCTAAGTGATAAAAAATGAGCTGCTATATGTATCTCCTTCAAAGGATATGATCACGTTGATTGTAGGAGTTCCTTCAATAATTTTCTTGTCAGATAAACTAAGCATGCAACATAATTAGAACCGCGCAACTCAAAATGAATAGACGCATTGCTTCACATAGTCGACTCCACCAAAATTACCGAAACATCACACTTTGAATGAAACACGTTTAGCACCTTTGGTTAATTATCTTTGACTCATAACTAAACATGAATCTGAACATGCATATCACATAGATAGGCACAACTGAAGAATCAATAGAATTACTGTCTGCTTTCTGAAAACAATCCTCTAAAACTATGGCTGGTAAACAAAGTAACATAACTTAACTATAACTGAACTTCTGAATCTGCGTGTATGAACATGGTATAATAACTATGTCTGAAACATAAAAACAACCGCGCAAGGCTCTAACATATCCATATTGAAAAGTTAATACAATTCACTACTGTATACTATATGTTGCCATCAATGACAAACTGATGCAGGAGCATCCTGGGTGTAAGGGCAATCTTGCATCACCCAAAAATATGTGTTTTTCTATTCAATAAGGGCTATTTTGTACAAAACTGCTATTTTTGGAAGTTTACTATTTTTAGTAAGTTGGTTGTTTGAACTCAAAATGTTCTAATTTTCCAGGTGAAGGTTCATCTTAGTCATATAAGAATGCCAGTTAAATTTCATTGCCAGATCATCTGTATTGGCGAAGTTATTAAGGATTTACTGTTGAGATTTTAGGGTGCAAAATCTTTGAGCTCAATTTTTAGGACCTTAGAGGCTCTGAATCGATGTTGAACACCTAGCTGACTGGCGCTTCGCCAATTAGGCTCTATAGAACACGATCTCCCCTTTCTGAAAAGTGGTTATAATAGCCAAACGGAGCTACGGTTCAAACGTTATGGCTTCCGAAAGTTGGGCTACCTAATCTCATGTTTTGTAAATATTTAAAGTCGACCCTTTTGTAATAAAAGTGAAAAATAATTAAATGCTAAGTGTAGTCGTCCTTAATGGCTAGATTTATGGAACCTTCTCGGGCGGTGGAAAATTTCCTTTTTAAGAAAGGCCCGTGGTGTTTTCTAGGGCATTTCTTGGTGGTTATTTGAGGCTTTGTCCTACAGATTATTGTAAGGGATGCCCATGTGGCTTTTGATATTGTAATTCTAAAGTTTGTAATTCCACATTTGTGGAGCCAATAAGAAGCCAATTTTATGTTCTTG
>MU228349.1:383255-433084 GCA_018584345.1 Thuja plicata
AATGCCAGTTGAATTTCATTGCCAGATCATCTGTATTGGCGAAGTTATTAAGGATTTACTGTTGAGATTTTAGGGTGCAAAATCTTTGAGCTCAATTTTCAGGACCTTAGAGGCTCCCGATCGAGGTCGAACCCCTGGCTGACTAGTGCTTTGCCAGTTAGGCACTGTAGATCGCGATCTCCCCTTTTCAAAAAGTGGTTATAATAGCCAAACGGAGCTATGGTTCAAAAGTTATGGCTTTCGAAAGTTGGGCTACCTAATCTCATGTTTTGTAAATATTTAAAGTCGACCCTTTTGTAATAAAAGTGAAAAATAATTAAATGCTAACGGCAGTCGGCCTTAATGGCTAGATTTCTGGAACCTTCTCGGGCGGTGGAAAATTGCCTATTTAAGAAAGGCCCGTGGTGTTTTCTAGGGCAATTCTGGGTGGTTATTTGAGGTTTTGTCCTACAGATTATTGTGAGTGATGCGCATGTGGCTTTTGATATTGTAATTCTAAATTTTGTAATTCCACATTTGTGGAGCCAATAAGAAGCCAATTTTCTGTTCTTGCAAATTTTTGTTGTTTCTCTTTGTTTCTATCGTGTGTTTGTGGTATTAAGGGGAGCACCCTTCATCACAAACATACAGTCAACTATTTGCACAAAGGTAAATCTCCAACATACTTGTGGTATATATCTCCATTGAAAATTTGAAGTTATGAGACATTGCATATATTATTTTAACATTTCCTCAAAGATGCATTACTACAGATATCAATGTAGAGAAATGTAGAGCATTCTCTAGACCGGTCCTGATAGACAGCCAAACTACCAACACACTACACACACCAGAGATATTTGTAGAAACACTAGGGACCTGAAAAGATAGGAGTGCACCATCCAAATAACATACAATATATTTTCCAAACCACAAGGCCATACCATCAACTATGGAGGAATGCAGAGTATTCTTCCAAGCTACTACTTGATTCCTCTACAAATACACTCTTCAACATTCTCAAATGATCAAAACACTTAATGTTAAATATGCTAGACAACTGAGGGGGGGGGGGTGAATTAGTTTTCCACAAACTTTTAATCCTTAACAGAACTTTGATTTGTTCCAGCAAGTATATTAATTATTACAAGAAAAAAGATAAGAACATGAAAGCACAAAAATCACCTAACACATGAAACACCATTTTTACATGGAAAACCATGTTAAGGGAAAAACCACAGAGAATATTATTCCCAAATATTAGAACATTGGTTAAAGTAATTTTAATAGAGAAATGCTCACTACCAAAGGAGTCACTTTTTAAAGAGAGATGGATCACCGCCGGAGAAGAAAGATAAAAGAGAATAAATCCATTACTTATAAACAACACCAACTCAACTAACTGATCTTCACTACAATGATAGATAACATATAAATGTCCACACTATCTACAAAAACTCTTCTCAACAACTCAAGAAATTAGGGAGACAAATCCTATTTCATATGTGCTCTTTGCATAAGTACACACTTGTATAGAATCTTGCACAAGTATAAAAAATCTACTCTCCACTCTCTCACTCCCTCTCACACATGAATTTATAATTATTTATCCTTTATTAAATACTAATACATATCTTGCAAAGTCTCCCTATGTCGGCCAAGCAGCTAGCCAAAATTAATTTGAATAGGTCGAGACTAATAATTCCCATGGTGGGGAGGAATGAGAAGTGGACCAAAACAAATCATAGTAGGAACTAAAAATATCATCATACACATTACATTCCATGTTGTAAACACCAAGACAAAATAAATGAAGTGTAAAAACCTAAGGTCGGCCAAACCTAGAGTATATGTTAGGATCAAGCAACACTGATTCACCCCCCCCCCTCCCTACCTCTCATTGTTTCTTGATCCTAACAAACGGTATCAGAGCTTGTGGCCCTTGGAGAGAAAGCCTAACAGCTTGAGGGAGATCCTGATGGATTGAAGCAGTTTGGAAAAAATCTTGAAGCAGTACTTGAAGACTTGGATTAAAGTTCAAACTAAGAAGACTCGAATATTACATTCAGTACAAATCCTTGTTAAATGATAAACCATGTTAGGGGTGATACAATGAAGCTTACTTCTCTACAGGGACTCACTATCCAGATTACAAAGAGAAGTTTTAGAATAGTAAAAATGATTTTTGGTAGCATCTTCTATGCCAAATCAATTCCCGTAGAAGCTTGCAACAATAGTCAAATAATCTCCACTTATTCTGCCATTATCCATCCATACTCTATGCAACCCAAAAGGTTCACATATATATACTTGATCAACTTTATTTCTTAGTCAGCTCACTAATTATTAACAAAATGTGTATCCATACTTGACCCATACTAAGATAAATAACATACGACCATTCATCCACCAAGATAGGTGAGGACCTATCAAAAAAATTAACTAAATTTGTATCCCCAAACATCGCATCCACTCACATGCCCTATTAACACTATACATTGTACTCGCATGACATTGCCAACCTATAACTTTCACCAGACATAGCCAAAACACTAGTGACCTTAAAAAAAGTTTTAGTACATCCCATATATCATGTACCTAAGCTCACATGCTACCCTAATGATTATAATGTGCTTGCCAACCAAAACAGTTCAACTATATACTGTGAAGTGTTTCTCTACTTAGGCATTTTTCACTTAGTTGATAATCCAAAATAAATCTTCATACCAAGCGACCTTGCCAGAGGAGTGTGTTTCCATTAATGAAAACATAAGCATAGTCATACATTTCACACTTGCCAATAGTAGAAACATCAAGGAACTTTGAAACCAAATATCTGAATCAAAATATGTTGTGACATCTAAAATGAATGAAGTTAAGGACATTACTATCTCATTTCTAGAACTGTACAATCTGAAACTATCACACTGAGAAATCCAAAGCATGCATTTCTCACAGAACCATTTTCAATGACAACAATACATAGACACATGCCAAATCCATTTTACCATGTTTTGAACCACAAAAAATTGAAATAGATATCTCCAAAGAGTCATCAACAACATTCCAAAATGTCATCAATAGATTCTCAACATGCAGAGTATGCAGAGAAATATACTCAACACATATTATAGAAAATAGTTATTGGTTTTTCCAATTGATGTTTGAGATAAATCTAAGGTTTTGTCTTCACCTATGATTGGTTACCACAAAGCAGTGGCCAACTTTCTTGATAATTCCTTATAAATAAGGAATATATCCTTATGTTTTGGCTCTACAAGACCCAGGGAGGTCCTTCGTGTAATACCTTCGGTTATTGAAAAAAATCAATAAAGTATTACACATTAAGCATATAGATCTCAGTTTGTTGAACCATAATGTATATGAATCTATTCCAAAATTGGATCTATTCTATCATACATCATTATTGCATATTTGAGATCAAAAAAACTATTCTAACCCTACTCCTATCAACAAAAATAGAAAATTATTTTGATAATTTGATGGTTGCGAAAACTAAAAAGATTATGACTAGTGCCTAGGATCCTTGAGACAAAGTCTGATGCCTAATGAGTGATAGAAAGATAATATATGCTCTTATAAATACCCAAGCCTTACTCAAGCATTCAATTGATCACACCACATGTCACAGCTTTAACAAATCACTACACTTCTCAAATAAATACTGCAATTCACCAGTAAGAATTTAAATTATTTCCTTGAAAGAAAAAAAAATTATGCATGACACACTCATATTAGCAATTCATGAGGACAAATTTATCTATCCTGAACAGATAAATTCATACAATTAAGAGAGAAACTACAGGAGACAATAGATGGTGATATTTTTATTAATTATTTCAAAATACAACTTACATTGATCAAACAAAAGACTCAATCCTAGAAAATTACAGTATACTTCTATCTTGTATATTTAGTAAAAAATCCCCAAGTTTAGAATCACCTCTTACTTTATTACAAAAAATTTCCTTTTATAGTGTAGAGGTAACTCAAATCTTACATTTGAGTTCAAACCCCCACCACAGTACACTACTAAAATTGTATTTATTTTTCAATGACCATTGGTCAAAATTTCTACGCACATTGGTCATTTTTTGACCAAAGGCCTTTTCGCAATATTTTGGTCCATTTATCAACGACAAACTTGAGCGTCTAAATTTTGACCCTTTTTGGCGTTGAAAACAAGGTAAAATGCTTGTAAAATGTTGTGTCAAAATATTTGATTTTCAACGGTGGCTCACATCGTATTTTGATGAGGTTTCTATGTCATCAATGAGCTTTTGGTCGAAATATCCGTTGATGGTTAGAGTTAGCCAAACTCATTTTTGATGAGAACAACATCAAATGCATCCACTTGGAGTCAAAATTTTGACCCATTTTGAAGTAAAAAAAGAGCTCAAATGCTTGAAAATGTGGTGTCGAAAGGTTTGATTTTTGATGAGGTTGCTATGTCATCAATGAGGTCCTTGTTGAAAGTTTCATCAAATTTAGAGTCAAACAAACTCATTTTCGACGACTACAACGTCGAAAGTGTCTAGTGAGAGTTAAAATTTTGACCATAATAGTTTATGTTAAAAAAAAATTGGTATGCAATTATTTGATGCCATTTCAAATAGCTATCATATCATATAATTAAATATATATGTTATTCAACAAATTTTAAAATTTTCTTGAATTACCTTATGTTTTGGAAAAAAATTATTTCATTTTGAATAAAGAATTTCATCACTTCATCTATTGCTAATAATGCTTGCCAATGAGCATATAAACTTATGAACAATTAAAACAAAAAATAAGGATATGAAAAAATAGTAGCATTCCATGTTACCGACTTGTAAAATAAAGATTCTAAGATTGTTTCTTAGGCTATTAGGATTCTTGATCAATACAAATGTTAGATTTTTATGAGACTAGGTGTTATTGTGTATCAACTATCAATTTTTGTAACTCAAATTATAATTTCTTTGAAAATTTGTACTACTTTATAGATGTTGATTTATGCTTTTATCCCAAGCAGAACCTCAAAATAAACACAAGGTAGAAAAGTGTTACATCATCAACACATCTACTAGTTCATTTCTCTTGCTAAAATTCATACCCATCTAAGAAATTTTTGATCTCATCAGATTCAAGAGCTTAAAAACCTCACTCAAATTCAAAATTCATCAAACATCCCCACCCAATTTCCTCAATTTGTTTGCTTCTAAGAATAAGTGATGGTTAATTATGACATTAATTTGCAAAATATAGAATAAGTTATCACAAACGAATATGTTTTGATATGGATACTCATACAGGGGAAATAATTCCTTTATGTTAGTCTTCAGTTCAATTTGAAATATTTTGAAGTGAGGCTAAAGGAGCCACTTAAAGTTGTCAATACCATTCTTCTACATTTACAATTTATCATGTTTGTTAGTTTAAATGTTCGAATCAATTCATCTAGTTTTTCTTCATCATTTATATCTATCAAAATTATGTACACAATAGCCTTTTAGAGGTAAAATTCAAATTAGAATACAGTCTTCATAACAACTATTAAACAACAATTACATAAAACTACATAGAACCTGGAGGGTAAGATCAACAACCTTTGAATTTTGTGAACCTCACTTCCCCCTTCTTGTTGCTACCATATTAGTTGCTTCCCCTTCATTATCTTTTTCCTCAGCTTCCTAAAACACAAAGAAAGAAAGAACATTCAATATCCAAGCACTTTCATGGTAATCTTAAAAGAAATTGTAACATGTTTGGGAAAGCTATCCACATACCTTAGCTCAAGCTTCTAATTTGTGTTTTATTGCCCTAATATTTTTCCTTTCAGAAGAGGGAAGACTCATAAATCTAAATTCTTCTTCAACAACTACCTTTGGAGGTGAGTCATAAAATTCCAGTTGGCATCTAAAAATGTACAAATTCAAAAAAAAATCCATAAGAACCTCAAAATCAAATGTAAAGAAACATTTTTTTCTATCAGTGTGAAATATCTAGCTATACTATAAAATTGATCTTCACTTCAACCATTTTAGATCGATTTTATATCAACAATGGTGCCATATTAAACCATTAAATAATGTTGGGATATCTGATACCCCTGTTCTATTTTTATACTCTTATTATCAATGATGGTACCATATTAAATCAATTAATATAAATCTAAGAGATATCCATCCATTCCACCACAGAATAGTAAATAAAAATTTGAGGCAGTGAAGTTACACTAACACTAGCCTTTGTAGTGAGCATCATTTTTGCAGACTCAGACTTGAAGAGTACTCGGGAAGCCCAAAATCATTCGACCTGACAACTTTATAAACTACTAAAAATTACAAGTTCTTTTAGAAAGATATTTTTATGCAAAATTCAATTACAAAATGTATTAAATTAAAAATTGACATCCCAAAAGAGAAAATGTATGTTTTTATAAAAATGTATGGTTTTATAGCAAAAAAACATGTGAAATATGCATCTTACCCAAGTTGGCATTTTTACCCACATTTTTCCTATGTCTATAAAAACTCGCTAGTTAAGCTTGAAAAAAACTCAGAGAGAAAAAAAATGGATTGTTCTCAGCAACTTGGAGAAGCACTTGTAGAATTTGCAAACTATGGTGAGCATTGTGGCTTACTTCAAAAATCCAATTCAAATACAAAAGGCTTTTCCTCTCCACTGGAATAACTACAAATGTAACCCAAAATCAAATGCAAGTGTTTCTCAAATCACCTTGTATGCACAACAATTTAAATCATAATTTTGAATCTAAACCATCACTTGGTTTATGTCAATCCAGTCACTCAAACTTGTACTAATTTCGAACAATTGTTCACCCCACTTGTCATTATTTGGAATCCAATATACAATATATGTTAGTCGACCTTAGTTTTAGTTCTAATGCTACTTTATCACCGTGAATGGCGAGTAGGTTCCACTACTCTTTCCACTCTTTTCTCTTCACAATATTTGAGTCAGAATCAAGATCACTGGGGTGTGTTTACTATTTCAAACAAACTCAGAACTTGGAAATCCTCAAAGTAGCAAACAACTTGGGGCATTGATGTAATGGCACAAAATAGATTAGTATGGAACATCATAAACTAGAATAATCATCACATATTTTCATTGCATGGAAAATCAACTTGAAGACATCCAAACATACAACTTCCCCAACAATAATTAAATATGATGAAAGATGTCACCCAAGGGAACTTTATCTTAAAGAACTCTCACCAGAATCTAGTTCATACCTACTCCAAATTCAATTTTTATAAATTAATTAATACTCAATTAGAGATTAAACTAATACTCATGCATTGTCATATGAAATATATTTACACAAATTTTACAACCACAAATGTACCACATGCATTAAAAGAAAGAGCACAAATTTAACTCCCTAATCACTACCAACAGACCTCATTTTTGCGTCTGAAATATACGTCTTGAGAGCTAGGAATATTTTCATGGTTGGATGATGCATTCAATTATTTAACAAGTACAACAATTTGGTCACCTACATTCACAAGTGAAACACAAAATTTTTGATGTCATTCACAGTGGACAGTACAAATACTATATAGAAATGTAGAAATGAGGATAGTCAACTATATTAAGGATGAATACGTTTTCTTTTTGTAAAGGAAGAAAATTGATTAGGTATTGGGTATGTTGTATTTCCTTAACCTTTACATTTCATTTGTAATTTGTATGGATGTGTATTTTTATTAAGCATGTAGGGGGAAGGAAGGTAAGATGTTCCTCTTTTATCCCCAAATGAACAAATGAAAGATCCAAATTGATTAAACCTAAAGAAGGATCAATGCACAAATGAATCAACCATTTGGAAATGAGAGAAAGGAAGAATATCTTAAATTCTATTTTATAATTAAAGAGATATTATATATAATAGTAATTGAAAAGGATGAGAGGAAGTACTAACCCTAAAGAATTGCAGATCAAAGAATAATATTTTCTGGGGTTGTACTTTATTTCTAGAAAATCCAAAGTATGATCCGGAAAGGAAACACAGAGACAAACAAAACCCATAAATCTTTTTCTGATCCAACACCATCTAATGAAAAAGGTCAACCTTGACCCACTAATCTCACCACTGACCCAATAATCTTGACCCTGACCTGCATAGGTCTGACAAAAAATCTGTTCACGGATCCCAATAGTTCACTGAAAAGGGTATCCAAATCTGAGTTCAAATATTCAATCCTAAACTTGTACCTACAAGAAAAAGAGATTTGTTAGTTGGGGGGAGGAGTTTTCCTTATTCAAACCCCGATTTAGGAATTAAACTTGAATTCAATAAAGTATAGAATGCTAGCAAGTAGTAGAATTGAATCTAAGAATGAAACTATGATATTGAATAGATATGCAATTGTAATTCAAATGTAGACAAATATGTAAATATGAAAACTTGGACTTAATAGAAACCATAAACCTCCATGATTGTATGCTTGAAATCCACCTTTAAGAGATGATTAAAGAATCTTGAGGATGCACAAAGGATCTTGAAGGAAGATCACACCACCATGATGGCTAGATCTAGGGTTTGAATGATGAATCTTGACTGCTTGAACTAAATCACTTCAAAGGCTTGAGAGCTTGAATCCTTGATCTTCAATGGAGAAATTGAATGCTTGAGAGGAAGACTTGAACACCTTGAAATCTTGAGAACATGTAGAACAATGGATGCTTGAACCTTTTGCTTCTTGAAAAAATATTAGTTAGAGATTTTTTTGCACTTAGAAGACTTCTTCTTGCTCAATATCGCTTAGAGAAAATGAGAGGAGAAAACTTTCTTTTACATGAAAATAGGGCACAATCTTCTAAGGAGGCCGACAAAGGAGAATTAAATTCCAATTAGACCCATGCCCCTAGAAGAGGATCTATATTAAATATAATTTAGGATTTTCCGCTTTGAAACCCAAAACAGCCGATCTGGAAGCGGGAAAGATGAATTTATGATGACCTCCAAAAGCCGACAAGTTTCCAGATTTGGAAGGGGGGCCTAGGTCAAGGTTGAGGTTGACCCTGACCTAGGTCAAGGTTGAGTTAGACCCTAACCTAGGTCAAGGTTGAGTTCAACCTTGACCCAGGGGGTTAGAACCCCTAGAAAAAGTGCTAGGTGGGATAGAAGGTGCCCGGAGAAGCCCAATCAGACTCCTAAATAGGCACAGAAGAAGGAGATGATGCAGAAAGGAGGGGACACTGTGATGGTGGTCAAAAAAATTCCCTAAGGAGGGTTAAACATTCTTAACATGGAATCTGTTCCATTTTAAGATGATACATTAAGCCCTCACTTTAGCGGAAGTATGGAAATCTAACATGCTTTCGGTAAAGTTAGAAGAAAGACTTTGGTGGATCGTAACGAGGTAGAAAATCACTAAGTCAAGGACATGAGCCCTTAGAAAAATTATTATAACTCAACATACATGCATATAAGATATGAAAAGTAAAGAGAAATCAATCATAGAAAACATACATGATTACATAAGCAAGACAAGAACAACACTATAGATAACATAGTTTCATGACCTAATCCTACTGGCATGAAAGCGAAAGAGAGAAAAGAGATAGTGATTACCTCACCTAGTAAGATGCCCACCTTACTATGAAGCACCAAGGAGGGAGAGCCCAATAGGTTCACCCATAAATTGTGCTTGTAATTGTAATGCATCTTCTGACGGCTTTTGAAAATATCCATAGATCCACATTCTTGTATCACTATGAATATAAAATGTGTATCTTTTTAGGATTTAGCAACTTATGTGCATTACCTTCAAAAGATTTAGCACATTGTAAAATTTAAAAGGGTGCGTAGCTCTTTAGGATTTAGCAAAAATAAAAGTAAAAATGTGTGTCCCTTCAGGATTTAGCAACTTATGTGCGTTACCTTCCGAGGATTTAGCGAAAATAAAAGTAAAAATGCGTGTTCCTTCAGGATTTAGCAACTTATGTGCGTTACCTTCCAAGGATTTATCATGCTGCAAAATGTAAATTAATGTAAAATATAGTTCAAGGGAGACCCTATATATGCCCCCTCCTTATCATGACTACCCACTAGGCAGGATAAGGAAGAGAAAAGATGATACCTACTTCACAAGGTAAGGAGATATCCAGCTTAACAACAATGTATACCATAATCTTAGCAAAGAGTCTTGACCCTTACATAAAAGAACATAGATAATCATGAAATGGATATGTCACTTATGGAAAAAGGATTCTCAAAAGGGAAGAGATCTTATCAACAAGACCGTCACCATAGAGGAGTGCTTAGGATAAAATGTCATCTTCTAAAGAAAAGCCGGAAAAAAGATTCAATCATCAAGCCCCCTATAATCAAGAGGAAGAGGAATCTTAGTATGAAGGCATCAAAATCTAACCCAAAGCAAGAGAAAGAGTTTATACAGAATAGAATTTTCAAAATAAAGAAGAGGTGATGACCTAGGACAATCACCTCTCATATAAGAGGGTATCCATAGTCAAAAACATACATATTTATAAGGAAATAATGTTATATGATAAACAAATGATACTATGCTAAGGAAAGTAAATCCTTAGATAGAGGAAGAAGGAAAATACCTTGTGGGGCAATGGATATATCAAATTATATCAAGAGATTTCATAGAAAAGAGATATCTTTACAAAACAAATGTCCTAGAAAAGATATCATGAATGATTTATTAGAATATAGAAAGAATAACCAATTAAACTCAAAACAAAATACATGCTAAGAGAAAAATGGATCCTAGAAGACTGGAATAAAATAATTCTTACCCCCTAGTGAATAGAAAAGAGGAGAAATGCAATCTAACTTGTAGAAGAATGAGGGGAATGCCCTATATCAAAATTATGAAGAAATTGTAATACTGCACAGGAATGAGATATAATGCCCAAAGCAGCTCTCTCTCTCTCTAACATATAGCTTGAAATGCACACAATCAAAAAGTAAATGTTTTTTACTATAAAAAAAATGACATTTATATTTAGAGAGAGCATTTCTTGGAATAGGTTTGAAGATTTCTTTCTTGGAATTCATTAATTGGACATACACTTTCTTAGCCACATCCTGAGGAGTATCATGGTGATCTAAAGAAGGTTTTGGAAGAAGAACATGAAGAGGAGGACAGTGGTTAAGATCCACTACCTTGATTGGAGGAGGTGGAAAACCTATACCATGCATATCTTGTTTAGGAGATGAATGAATCGAGTTTTTAATGCCTTGTTCATTGATACCAAACCCTAAACCTTTATAGCCTTGTTTATCCACCATAGTATATCCGGTAGTGTACCTATCTTGTAAAGCTTCGATAGGAGGAGATTGATTATGGTGCTCATGAGAAAATGTTGTGTATGGTGGAATGATAGGATTAGAAGAGGTTTCCTTGTTTTTCCATTTATCATCACCATGAATTGGATAGGGAGGTGAAGGTAAATGAAAGAATTCTTGAACATCATTATCATGGATCCTAGCTTGAGCCCCATCATAAGTGTGGGAAGAACTAGGGATTGAAGGTGGAGAAATAGAAATAGGAGTATTTGGAATTGTATTAGAATTGATAGGATTAGGGTTAGGAAGATTAGGAACTAGATTAGGCATGATAGGATTAGGAATATTAGGAGGTGAGGTATCATCTACCCAATTCTTCACATAATCCAAAAGAGTAATAAGTCCACTACACAAATCTTTAATGAAATTTTTGAAAGTAGGAAGACTACTATTGGTTAATCTCAAAATAGCATAAGCAAGTGAAATATGAAGATTAAAAAACATGATAAAATGGATGATACTCTCATAGACATCATAAGTACTATAAAGAGATGCTAAAAGAAGCATAATAAGAAAATTAGCCATACACCAAAAGATCTTCATAATGAATGAGATGCAAGAAGTGTTGTTGTATTTTTATGAATATATTTTTTTTTTTTTTAAAAATGCAAGAGAATAAAATAAAATTTAATATGTATGCAAGAGCTAATGTTAGAGGCAAAGCATCTAACACCAACAAGAAATAGTTGTCTATCGCAGGTTCACCAAATTGTAAAGGAAGAAAATTGGGATGATTGATTGTTAGGTATTAGGTGTGTTGTATTTCCTTAACCTTTACATTTAATTTGTAATTTGCATGGATGTGTATTGTTGTAATGTGTGACTAAGCATGTAGGGGGAAGGAAGGTAAGATGTTCCTCTTTTATCCCCAAATGCACAAATGAAAGATCCAAATTGATTAACCCTAAAGAAGGATCAATGCACAAATGATACAACCATTCACAAATGAGAGAAAGGAAGAAGATCTTAAATTCTGTTTTATAATTAAAGAGATATGATATATAATAGTAATTAAAAAGGATGAGAGGAAGTAATAACCTTAAAGAATTGCAGATCAAAGAATACCATTTTCTAGGGTACGTACTCTATTTCTGAAAAATCTCAAGTATGATCCAAAAAGAAAACGCAGAGACGAACAAAACCCAGAAATATTTTTCCGATCCGACACCGTCTTATGAAAAAGGTAAAC
This sequence comes from Thuja plicata, assembly GCA_018584345.1. NCBI lineage: Eukaryota > Viridiplantae > Streptophyta > Pinopsida > Cupressales > Cupressaceae > Thuja > Thuja plicata. Next base: position 395,783 of record MU228349.1, read on the forward strand.
CTTGACCCACTAATCTCACTGATAACCCAATAATCTTGACCCTGACCTACACAGGTCCGACAGAAAATCTATTAGCGGATCCTGATAGTTCACTGAAAAGGGTATCCAAATACGAGTTCAAATCTTCAATCCTAAACCTGTACCTACAAGAAAAAGAGATTTGTTTGTTGGGGCAGAGGGGTTTGCCTTATTCAAACCCTAATTTAGTAATTAACCTTGAAATCAATAAAGTATAGAATGCTAGCAACTAGTAGAATTGAATCTAAGAATGAAACTATGATATTGAATATATATGCAATTGTAATTCAAATGTAGACAAATATGTAAATATGAAAGCTTGGAATTAATAGAAACCATAAACCTCCATGATTGTATGCTTGAAATCCACCTTGAAGATATGATGAAAGAGTCTTGAAGATGCACAAAGGATCTTGAAGGAAGATCACACCACCATGATGGCTAGATCTAGGGTTTGAATGATGAATCTTGAATGCTTGAACTAAATCCCTTCAAAGGCTTGAGAGCTTGAATCCTTGATCTTCAATGGAGAACTTGAATGCTTGAGAGGAAGAATTTAACACCTTGAAAGCTTGAGAACATGTATAACAATGGATGCTTGAACCTTTTTCTTCTTGACAAAATCTTAGTTAGAGATTTTTTTTTCACTTAGAAGACTTCTTCTTGCTCAATATCGCTTAGAGAAAATGAGAGGAGAAAACTTCCTTTTATATGAAATTAGTGCACAATATTCTAAGGAGGATAAAATAGGAGAATTAAATTCCAATTACACCCATGCCCCTAGAAGAGGACCTATATTAAGTATAATTTAGGATTTTCCACTTCGGAACCCAAAACAGCTGACCTAGAAGCAGGAAAGATGAATTTTTGATGACCTCCGAAAGTTGACAAGTTTCTAGATTTGGAAGGGGGGCCCAAGTCAAGTTTGAGGTCACCCCTAACCTAGGTCAAGGTCAAGTTCAACCCTGACCTAGTTCAAGGTCAAGGTCGACCTTGACCCAGGGGGTTAGAACCCCTGGAAAAAATTTTAGGTGGGATAGAAGGTGCTCGGAGATGCCCAATCAGGGTCTTAAACAGGCATAGAAGTAGGAGATGATGCAGAAAGGAGGGGATAGTATGATGGTGGTCAAAAAAATCCCCTAAGGAGGGCTAAAATTTCTTAACATGGAAGTGCTTCCTTTTAAGATGATACACTTTTTACTTGCCTTTATTTCTTCATGGCTCCGATCTCCAACCTCATCTTCAACATCATCAACAATAAGAGAATATGAGCATGCCTAGCTGAGACACAATAAAATTTGTTATGTTTCCTAACTATTTTGATTACAAGTCTTCAATTCTTTGTGCATAATCTCCAAAATGATGACAAAATGAATAGGTCCAACTTTCAAAACTAAATGGGCAGGTTCTAATTGGTTTAGTTTGAGCTTCACTTGGTTTTGAGAATACTTTAATATTATCTACTTAACAATGCCAACCACATGAAGTTGGAAGCTCATTTGGCCCCTCCCCCTTTATAATCACCCTAAATTTCCCATTAACATCTAATTACATATTTTATTCATGCATTCATCCATTTACGAACTATAACATTCAATCATTATAATCACATAACATTCATTAATATGACAGATTATATCAAGACCCAATAGATTATAGATTCTCTACATTCCTGCAAGGGGCATGCATCCCCAGATGGAGCCACTGATGGTACTCTCAAATTTTGAAAAAATTTGGAGTGACCAATTAAAACATTTCTGTAAGGCAAGGTGAGTACCCCTAAAAAAACTTTTTGAAGAAGCCTACTTGGAGTGCAAGTAAAATGAGACCTAATGATTTGCATGAGATACAACTTGGGTAACATGTGCACCACCTATCATGGATTAAATATAGTGGGTTACAACTTTCAGATGTCAGATTTAATATGTTTTTGAGATAGCCATTTGGAGGTGTTTACTTAAAGCTTCATTTTGTACATTTCTTGATTTTATCAAATGACCTACTTTGCAGGCTTGTATCTTTGGCCGGATATAGAATCATGACATAAGGATTAATACAAGGTGTTTTAGGCATGAGAGAGAATCTCCATTTCCATTTTCAGATTCCTATGAGTTCATATGATAGGTTTTCTCAAGCCATTTTTGTTTACAATGAATTTTGATTCTCAGAGTGTAATTTGCAGAACTACTGAATGCCCTACTTTGAGTTCTTGCAATTTGTACCCGGTTGCATGTCATGGAGAATTGAATATTACCCTATATTGTAATCATGAAAATTTACCCCATGAGGATTTTCATACTTGTGCCAATCCATTGATTAGTTTGTTCAGTGAATTCCAAATCAAGTTTATGCAATTTTATTGATCAAGAAACCAGATAGTTGGTAAGAGGTTGACTTTGAGGTTTAATATTGACTGATTGGTTGACAACCAAAAAAATTTAGTTGAAGCCTCATATTATTTATATGAAAGTGAATCAAGTTACATTCTTTTAGATCAAAAGGCATTCATCTAATTGGTTTATAAAGTCAGATCCAAATGAGATTTATTCAGATTTCAGTCTGCACAACAATGATTCTCTCTGAGGGATCAACTTTCAGGGTTAACACTTTGGTGATAGCTGAAAGCTTTAACAAATGAGTGGAATCCTTATGCTCTTTGTATATCAGTGTACTACCAGGATCAAGGATCAAGCCTCATGACATAACTTGATATCTTTTCAAGGGAAAATCCAAAGGCAATTTATGCAGATTGCCAATGTTAACTGAATTAGAATTGCAAAACAGTCACTTTCAGAGGATGAAATCATTGCATAAAATGGTGGTTTTGGGATGCCGGTTGTGGATCTATACTCTTTGTGTGTAAATGTACTTCCACGTGCAGTGACAAGGCATCAAGACATTGTTTCCTATTTTTAGAAAGGCTAATCCAAATCCAGTTATTTATTTTTCAACTTTCAGTTGTATAACAGTAACGAAGTGATCAACTTTCAACATAAGTATCTCTCAGAGATAAAGGTGTTTATAAAATCCATTTTGTGCTTGTATTCACATGTTGGAAGTGAGTACATTTTCTGGATTGCATGTTTCTAGGAGATTGTCTGATCAGTTTTTAAGGCCAGTTCCAGAGGCCAGTTGTTGTTTATCAGATAAGTATTGTAGAGATATAAAAGTTGTTTCTAATGGCCGCGATCTAAATGATTTGTAATCCAATTGCACTAAAGGCCATGTTTGGATGAATTGAATATTAAATTTTTTTTGAGAATGATAATTTGCAAAGCATAAGCTCAGGGACACAACCTTTTGGAGTTCAATGCTTAGCTTATATGGTTTTAAAACATATTATTATTTTGAATCATTTTGCGATTTAAATAATAGTATTTTTTAGTGTGAAGACTCTTGAGGTCGACATTCATGTTTTGATACTTATGATAGATCATAGTGCTTATATGCATTCATTAATAGAGGAAGCCATTCCAATTCCAGACCAAACGTCACTCACAATAGATAATCTTGCACAACAAAATGCAATGCTCATTTGATTTCATTGGTCTAAATTACTACGGCTCATGCTATGTAATAGATGCTTCAGAATTTATAAGTTCACACAATCATGATTTTTATCAGAATACTTTGACCACTATCACCAATGTGAAGGAGTATGACATCTCCTTTGATCCACATATGTACCCACTAGATGTGTATGGTGTGACTTTTGGAATTGAGAAGGTCATAGATTATATCAAGACCCAATATTCTAGCCCACCTGTCTTCATAACATAAAATGGTCTCGATGACCAAACGGATGACTACATCCCTTTTGTGAAAATTTTGAATGATACATTTCGAGTAAACTACATTGAAGAAACACTCACATACCAAGCACAAGTAGTAAAGTAGGAGGCTATGCATGGAGTTTAAAATGAAACTTTAGAAATTTTCAGCAAATGCAAGGCAACGCATGGAATTGGTAGGGGTATGCGCAATTGCATGAAAGGAGGGCCTATGCAAATCAGACGCGTTTGGAGCTTCCAATTCCTACGCAGTGCATGGAGCAAAATGATTTTAAAAATTAAAAACAAATGCCATGGATAGGTGTTTGTGCATGAAGGATAAGCCTGTGAAAATAAAAAGGAGGCCAATGTATGAAACTAAAAACATGTGAAATTCCAAACAAATGTAAGTGGTTTTTTCTTCAAAGGGATGCACATGGCTTTAATGTTGCTAACAGAACTAGGTTGGAAAGCTGCACAGGTTGAAGAAGTAGGAGCGCATGCAATGAAAAGATGGCTACGCAAGTTAAGGGGATTAATCCCACATGCATTGTGTAGTGAAATATTTTGATATTTTTATAGTAAAGCACTCACATTTTATTGCAAATTGGAAGGAAAGAGAGCCTTTGAGCGCACATGCCTATGGTCATGCTGTTTGTCCTTGATTTAGCGGCAGGTAACAAATTTTGGGTAAACTACGCAACCTGGTAATTTTAAAGCTAAAATCCAATATCCGACATTGGCTATGGAGTTGAATTATTCGGTTTTTATAAAGTAAAACACATATATGGTAAGATGAGGGTAACAAATTTTGGGTAAACTGCGCAACCTGGTAATTTTAAAGCTAAAATCCAATATCCGACATTGGCTATGGAGTTGAATTATTCAGTTTTTATAAAGTAAAACACATATATGGTAAGATGAATTAAAGGTCAGAGAAATCCTTGGATAGTGCACTAGGGGTAATGCTTAGCCGGACATGGAAAACATATTTTGGTTGCTCATGCATAGATATCTTTAAAAAAAATTGGAATTTAGTCCCACATGCATGGGAAAATGGAATAGAAAAATGTTTATAAGCTAAAATGCATACCATGTAATATGAAGAAAGAGCCCAAAGGCTCTAGGCAATGCACTTGGGCGAGCTCCTTGGCTACTGTACCTATCCTGGTTCCAACTTTAGAGGAAAAAACTCATTTTGGTGGGCCTGCAAAGATGACTTGGCAAGTGACGTGGAAGCGAAGGAAACAAATTGTACACGCATATCAAGGCACAGGAGATCAACAGTAGGTGCAATTCCTTGGTTGAAAGATGACAAAGATCATATCATTGAGGCATTCTTCCTGCTTGACACATGGCGGGGCTGACAGCAGGGGCATATCAAGGTGGCGATGATGTGGCGGTCATGCAGGAAGGTATCTGAGGTGGGACAGATCCTAAGGCAATAGAGATTGAAGGCTGGCGCGATACCTCAAAGGGAAGATCATCTCATCAAGGGATCATTCCTATTCGACATGTGGAAATAGGTGATGTGGTGGGCCCAGGAAGAGCAGGATGATGTAGGTGCAAAGGTGGACCTGCAGACCAAATAGAAGGTGACATGTGGCAAATTCTGGTGCAATCTTGATAGAAAAGGTAGGTAAAAAGAAGTGCAGAATTTAAAAGAAAATGAATAGATAATGTGCAAGGAAATAAAGATTGAAGTGCATAGAACATTGGATTATAACTGTTCAAAATGCAGAAATTAAAAGGGATTAATGTGCTAAAGTAAAGTAAGAGTAAAATGCAGAGAACATTAGAATAATGTTATTTCACAATTGAATATTCATTCACCGGTGGATTTTAGAATAGTTTGCAAAGGCAAGGGCAAAGTGTATTAAATGAAATTTCAAAGGCATTCCCAAGAATTTTTTCAAATTCTGGGAGGCAAAGAGGATTTGCAAAGGAGCAAACCAAGAAAAGGAGTTAATTTTGCAAATCATATCATATTTTGGAAATTGAAGAAGAAATCAGTTTTTGAGATATTTGGGAAGAGGACAGGTGTCAGTGGAAGAAGGAATCATGAGTTTTCCCTTTGCCCATATATTCTAATTTTTTGGATGGTTCAGGGGTTCCAATTTCTGAATCTTCACAGAGAGTTCAACAGGGCTTGGCTCTAGGAGGTTCATTTTCTTTTGGTCCCAATGGGGATATAGCAGAGATTGTATCATTTTGTATTTAGATAAAATAGAAATTTCTTGCATCTTTTGCATATTATTGAAGTGGCACTTTTAGATAAAATTTGAACATTTACATGAATCATCACACTTATTGCATTTATTCCAACTTCAATTCTCTCCTTGGTGTCAATCTTGTAAGTTTTGGATTTTCTGATTCACTGCATAGGGTTACCTATGTATATGCTATTAGTTTTCAGTTCTAATCTAGGATCAGATTAAATGATGTTGTGGATAGGGAATAGACTCATTCAACTTGTCTATATAAGGACCTTATAAGAAGTGGTTGAGCTAGATTGATTGTGTTCATGGCTTTAAGTTTTAGACAGCAGTTGGTTCATGTTTTCTATATTTGCATTTGAGATATGCCCAACGAATAAGGAATTGATCAAGGATTAGTATATTTGGTTAATTTTAGGCTATATTCTACCAATTTAAATATAAACTCTAACATATCTGATGTTTTATGTTGTTTTTGGTGTTGTACCAATCTCATGCTCCACTTCAAGGTCGACATTCAATGAGTGATTAGCCGATTACCTAGTATCTCTCGGTCGTGTTGAGCCTTTGTGAGATATCTGTCTGATTGATGCCTTATAGAATATTTGAAGGTGTTGAAGGGTGTCCCCCCCTTGGTTTTGTAGAACCTAAAGCGTAGAAGGATGGATCCACATCCTTGTTAGTTGGTCCTTTTCAGTCTTGGTTAAATATTTGGAGTTGGCTACTCTTTAGAATCTGTCAGGAAATGAAAAGGTTGCTATTCTATCATTTTAGAAAAAAACAACCAACACTTTTCCAGACCCTTGTGGTCTCCAGCGCATATTATTTGTTTTATGATTTTTTTTAGAGAGAGACAATCCACCTGATGTTCTTAATGATAGCTAACGCGTTTCTTTTCAAGTGACAAGTGAAGGGATTCCCTAAGTCCTGGGACCCATAGTTTTCTTAAAATATTTAATATATGATATATTGATGGTTGTCTGGTCTTGTAGGTTCTAATCTAGGAGAAAAAGAGATGACTACAGCTGGGTCACCCCTGGGAATTCCCAAGCTCCCAAGAACATTGATGCGTCCTACCAAGAAATCAAAGGTAGAAAAGACACGGGAGAAGCTCCCATGAGTTCTCAAGTATAAGAAAGATGAGACAATTCAGGGGTCCTGAATTGAAACAACCCTAACGGAGATCACATATACATATTTCAACACCTCGGCCGAATTAAAGGGCCTCATCCAGACAACCCACAACCAGAGACGTGCAAATGACCTGATATCAGCTAAATTAGCAGCCTCTAAAATTATCCAAGTAGCTAGTTTCCCCCACTCAGTACAATCTCCAGAGTTGATAGAGCTCATGGCCAAGAGTTACAATGTGGCCACTTGAGCTATTTCCACATCCTCCAGAGTGCCCATTGCGTCCCTGAACAATGATGCCCTTGCCACAATTTGGTGAATTCCATTTTTCTAGGATGCTATTGTCCTCACCCAGATAACCTCAATAGATCAATTCACAGAGGCCGGAGACGTGACCTGACGCCACCTTAACACATTATGGCTGATAAGCCCATGCCAATATTATAAGAAGATGAAGATGGATATCCCTCACTCTAATTTCAACGAGCCCATCCAGACAAAGATCATATTCTTATGTAGGGTCTTCAGGGACCCACACACCCAAGAATTATCTCTGTGGATGTACTAATTTTTGTATTGTATGTATACTAATAAGAAATTCTTTGATAGGACCACTATCATCTCAAATCATGTGGACGCCCAGATAAGAAAGGTGGGGGAGGATCACAAATTCTACATGACCTCTTTTGTTCTATGGTCCTCAGCTTGACAACACATTGGAATCTAGGGACTAGACATAATTCGTGTCCTCATAACTGAGATGAAGCAGGCTACCCCATGGGATCATTTTCCCCAAATTCAATGGGATGAGTGTTTTTAGAATTTTTTCAGGGTGAATGAAGCCTTTGTTTTTCACAGGATTAAGGCACTCACCAAGGATGTAGGGTTCAGGATATCTCCGAAAGCCATGGACATGATAAACCCATGGGGATGTTATTTTATCCGATTTTCACAACATACATATATCTGGGTTACAGGGTTTATCGAAAGCCCTTTTTTTTTGCCTAAACATTGTGGAGAAAAACTTATATTATTAGAATTTTGCAGGCAAATTCTAGAGGTTCATGCCCTAATGGCCACCAAAAATATCGCCTCTATTTCCTTCCCTATTATATGCAATAAATACATGTGTTCCCTCATAGTGGCTGACGAAGCGGACATTGAACTAAGCAGCCTTAACTTAGCCAAATTTTCACTTAGCCATAATAATTATGATCCATGCGGTCGGTTAGAGAAGGCGATACCCCGGGGATCCAAACCCCATGTAGTACATTTATAATATTTTTTGGAGGATTTCTAGGATGACTTTGAGGTCTGGATCTGACTTTACATAAAATTTCAAAGGGTATGATGGACCACCTCGGTCTCCGGAGTTTCCCACAAACTTTTTATGATAGTGGGTCGCTTGAAGACCCTAAGAATAAAGAAATAGGTATTGATAAAATGGACCTCCCCCAGTAGATTGGAAAACCCCATAATTTTTTTCTATTGAGGTCGTCTCAAGGGTTGTGATTGAGCGTAGCCACACATACTTTGCAAAGATATGTCCGAAGAGTGTCCAATTGGACAACCAATTTTTGGAGGCAACTAGTTCTGGATCTTGGGTGGTGGAACAATCCAAATCCCAGGAGAAAAAAAATGTTGGTTCATCTTCCCAGATGTCAAACCCCACCCTAGACCCCCTAATGAGGTAGTTATATGTGCAATTGGTAAGGTCCCAAAAGCTATTGGAAGCGGTGAGCTTTGGGGTGACATTTGGTCTCGAAGCTACCCCGATAAGCTCCCTACCCCTTCCGAGTGTGTCTCCCTCCTTGGTTACCCTATTTGGTATGCCATTCAATGAGGATGTTGGGGAAGAAGCATAAATTGTGGTCACTAAAGCACCCTTCCAAAGGAGGAAGAAACATAAAGCAGACATATCCCCCCTAAATAAGGACCCAAGCCCAGAGCCTGGAGATGTGGTCGAGGTCCAAGAGATTCCCTCTACCTCCTCCTCCAAAAAACATTGGTGTAGGGGAACCCCTACAAGGAGAAGACAAGGCCTAATGTCACCAATTTTTTTTTCCATCAAGGCATTTTGTTTGATTTTTGTGTTTAGTTTGATGTTTGTAATAAGCAACCCCAATATGTAACCCAATGTCATGGAAAGGTAATCTATAAACCACCATGGACATATAGGCTTGGGGGTACTTAGAAGATTCATAAAAAAATTTAGGAGTTTTTTTAGTATGTTTTTGATAATTCCTAGATGACTCAAAGTCATCGAGTTGCAATGATGTCATGTTTGACAACTTTTTGCAAAAAGTTGTCAGTGTTGCTAATGACAACTTTTCACCAAAAGTTGTAATTTGCAACCAACGGTCACCAAAGTTCAAAAAGTGGTTAGGAACCATTGGGGAAGGCATAAAAATTATGAAACAATTCTCTCCAAGATGAGAGGAGGATATTGTAATGATTTTTCATCTTGAGATTTGAATAAAACTGTGAAATTTTTGTATTTTCCATGTTCTGAGATTGTGTATGCCCCTGTACAGCATGTAAATGTTTTGATCTCAATTTAGGATAGTAGTGTAACCTCTTAAATTTCATATGAAACAAGTTCGAGGTCCTAATTCGTTGTTAGGAGGGAGAAAACACCAAATTACTCATTGGTGGTTTGTACAGGCAGTATTCCTAGGGCTTGGAAACCAAATGGCCATAACTTGCAATTCCTCCCTTGGTATCTAACAACCCTCGAGGAAATTCAAGTATGGAATATTTATTTTAGGAATCTAGTGGTGTTTTGCAGGTTCCTAGTGGGAGCGAGGATAAAGTTGATGCCCTAGGTGGACATCTCTATGTGGTCACCCAATAGAAGAAGAGAAAAGGTTCCATATCTAGAGTTGGGTGATTGACCAAATGCTATAACTTTGGATTTGGTGATTTATCCATGTGCTAAATACATCCAAGTGATTGGTTTTGTGGGGCAGCATCGGTGAGAAGCACTTCCTTTGGAAATCAAGCCTAATTAGGACAATTAGGTCTCCTAGTCTCAGTAAGGATTGAGACCCTTGATTTCTGATCCATATCAATCCTTTTGGGGGTGTGGTGTAACTATAAAAGGTGTCATAATCACCTATTGGTTGGTTGGTTCATTTGGAGAAATAAGGAGTAAAGTGGCGAAAACAGTCCAGGAAGGGCTACAAGGATTAGGAGTCTTTTGTGAAGTAAGTATACACCAATGGATTGGAAGTGCAAAACCAATGGTTGTTTCATGTTAAGTTGGCCTAGAATACACCATTTAAAATCCCTTTAGGTCCCTTGGGTCTTAAGAAGAAAATAAAGCCTAAGTAAGCCATTGTATCCTTAAGAGTCACTTGGAGTCCATAAGGAAAACCTAAGGGTTTGATTATGTTTTGGAAGAAATAGTTGTGAAGGGGATATGGAACCTAATAAACAAAGTACCAATCACCTTATGGAGTCAGAATTGGGAATTTAGGGTCCTTGGCTTGGTCCTTGAATTGAGGAACCTATCATATCTCAAAACAGTAGAGAAGCAAGGGCTTTGCATCAAAGATAATGCCCTGAATGATCCCCTAGAGATCTCTTAGACAAATGTTGATGACTTCTTCTAGATCGATGATTTGGGAAGTCTACATATGATGGCGGAAGGGGCGACCGAGGAGATAGCGCAAGAAAAGGATATAGGTACCTTTTGGGAGGAGGATAAATAAGAAGAGGAGGTGCAAAAGCATGCCAAAGAGCAGGAAGAAGAACTCTGGTAGAAGGAAGTCCAGAGAAAAGATGAAGAAGAAAAAGAATAAGAGAATAAGTGGGTTGAGGAGTAGTTGTCGACATCTGGGGAAACTGGACCTATGGGAACAACTGTACCCCTAGATGCTACACTCCAAATCCCAACAGGAAGTTCAAGGACCAATAAGTCCTTTGGACTCTAGGAATTTATTCTTCTAGGGGTCGATTGGTATATTCTTTATTCTTTGAGCACAGACTCCCTGATCCCAGAATTCAAGGTTCCATCTTTGTATTCTTTACGCTGATCCACATTGATGATTCTTTGGAGTCGACCAATCACCATCCAAGATTTATTGTCAATCTTTTCAGAAGTAGGGAAAGTATACTATAGCCTGATAGTGATAGAGGAAGGATGAATAACTACATACGCCTTCCAGTTCCTTAGGCATCGATTCAACATTTAATACCTGACATACGGGGATGGTACTTAGAGATAGGGAGAAAAAATTGCATTTATGGGGTGTATGGCTCAAGATACCCAGAGTGTACAGTCACATGCGCAAGTAAAAAGGCAATTTTCCAGATGACAAATCTCCTAGATTCTTCTTCTTCTATATTTACTCTTCTTTCTTCTATCTTCTCAATTGACTGTATATAATAAGGTGATTGTGACAACGCAGGTAGTACTGACAGTAGATTTTGTAGCTAATGTACATATATAGGTTGTATAGGTTGAAGTCCCAAGGTATATAGTCTTATCTATAAATAATAATTTCAACGTCATTCCAAGGGTCAGCAAAATTGATAATTTTTCTGTCCATAGCGATTACTGCTTTCGTGATCTTAGCTTAGTTATTATGCTTAGTTTCAGTAGATTAATGCTTCCTTGCAGCCATGGATGTAACCAATAGTGATGCTGGATTCATGAATTTAATGAAGGAAGGAGAAATCTCTCTTGGTGCCATATTTTGCCTCATTTCTGATTCCAAAATTAGCAAATGCTTTTCATGTTGTATGATTCCTTATGTCCTTTGCTCCAGTTCTTTTACTGATTAGATAAAACACTTTACAACGTTGTTGATGTATGTTTGATTGACGATCATGTATGCATTTTGTATTTGCTATAATTTCTTTTTATGGATCCTTGTTTATGTTTGGAAACTTATAATATGACTATAGATAGATTCTTACCCTAACCTTGACCTTGATTTTTATGCTTTCATTGTTAAAGTTAAATATACTTGCAGGAAACCCCACCCTTTTCAAGTTCCCGGAGTTCAATGAGTTAAAACCAACAGGCCCCTAATATAAATAGTCACCTATCCAACTAAGTTATCCCCACACCATTGTGACTCGACTACTAGGTTCTTGGAGGAAACAAGAGCCCTCTCTCCGGTAAAACCTCTTTACGGGAAGTTGGTTGGTACTCTGGTACCTGGTGACAACTCTCTCTCCTTGTTGGTGAGACCGTCACAAAGTCTTGTCAACAATATCTCCCTTCAAACTTCACCAAAATGGATCAAACCAAGTGCATTAAACCCTCAACTTGTTCCACCATCAAACCCTATGATATTTAACACACTACCAATCACTATGCAATCATACAATACAGAGAAGTGCAATAGTTTCAAGAAAACAGTAATATTATTTCTTCGATTGACCACCAGAATTGCATACATCAACCAACCCTTGTCCATTCGACCATTATTGACCTATATAGACTCAAAATAATGTCTATAACTTATTTTAAAACTTATTTGGCCATTGGAGGAGTTGTATGGACTCCTTAGAAACTTTTCAAACAAAGTTACAAAAGTTGTCAAGCAACTTTTGCATTTTTTGATGTCTTTTAGATCCTAAAACTTTCTAGCTTTCAAGTTGGATTCAATCCAACCCAAACACACCTAAATCAACCTAAAACACAAAAATCCACTATATTGGACCCTTTGACATGGTTTGACCATAGGTTTATAAGTACAGCTTGTGTCAACCAGACTTACAATGTGGCCTTATTACATTGAAATGGTCCAATGGACCCAAAGCATTAAAAGGACAACCTAAACTCGTAAAGTGTCCTCAAGGCACTCCAAGAAGACACCCTATGACCAAGGTGCTCTTGCACCAATCTTCTTCTTTTGAACCTTCCAATCCTCCTTCTCAAGCCCTACAGGAGAAACCTAGGCTGGCTTACAATCCGGAGAAAGAATCACAACCTTTGTGACTTCAGTGGTGAGGTCATCCATGGATGACATTGCAGACAAAGCCAAGAAAGATGAATTTTTTTTTACAAGGGTGAAAACCCTTGTATCCTTCCAAGGTTGATTTCTTTCAACTGGAGACTATAAAGGATCATTATACTTGGGAGGACTATTCAAGCTCTACTTGCAATCTACTCCAACATTCCTTAGTGGAGGAGCCATACTGACACCTACGCCTTCAATAGTTGTAGGTTGAACATCAAGGACAAGGGAGGAACATTCCTTCTCCTAGGGTATTTCACCATCCTCAAGGGAAGCCATGGAAACTGTCATATATTTCACCTATGGAGCCTTGTGGTCTTTGGGGTCTAGGGATTTCATGAGGTCTAGGATGTCGTCCAAGAAAGGGTAATCCTCGTGACGTAGATCCTTTTGGACAATATGATCCTCAACCCACACTTAACTAGAAGAAGAAGCCTTCTCCTTCAACCTAGGTTTCTTCGGGACTGGAACCTTACAATCCGCTACAAAATGGCCATGCTTTGCACAATGTTGACAATATAGAGTGACATTCTCATAAAAAATAGTTTGAGCCCATTAGCCCCACTTCGATTTAAGGTTAATGAAGTTTGGGAGAGATTTATTAATGGCCATATTAACATAGAAATGGGCGTAGACTAACCTGGACTTAGCCAATGTGACAACATCTGTAACGTAATGCCCAATGGAATTTCCAATCCATAAAAAAATATGCTCATCCCAGAACTCAAGCAGAAGACCAGGTAGAGGAACCCGGATCGATGCCATCCGATTAAGTTCTGCTGAGGGTCAAAACCACTTCCACTTGGAGAGCGTTGAAAAGTGCTTACCATAAACCAATGAGCCCAAGAGGACGAAGATAAGGTCTTCCTTCGCTATGAACTTAAACAGGAACAAACCTTCAGGCATGGCCGAAATATTAATGCTACCTTTGAGTTTCCAACCTGCATTAGCCCAGTGCGGAACCATATCAATAGTCATTTGGAAGGTTAAGAAATGCCCTACCAGAGACAAGTATAGGGAGGAGACAATCTTGTCCATGACCATGTCTGGTAGCTTGATTTCGGGACCTTCCACAGCTTGAGTGATCTCTAGAAGAATGAACTCCATCACAGTGTTTGAAGGCCCAACCAAAGAATTCTTCCAAGCCCTATTTGAGGCCTCATTATTTCCTTTAACCTTTTCAAGATTAGGGGTCCCATTAGAAGTCTGGGTCGCAACCGACACATTGCCCATAACATCGTGCAGAGACTTAGAAAAAGGGCGCACATGCACCTTCGTATCGGGGGGTCTATTTTTTTTTTTTTTTTTTTTTTTTTGGGGGGGGGGGGGGGGNCCAAGATTCTGCAGCCATGCGCAACAAAAACTGAGTAGGAAATTTAATTTTTTTTAGGGTTAACAAACTAATTTTATGGTTTTAATATAAGAAAATATTTTATTAAAATTGTATATCTATCTTTAGAAAAATCTATGTAAAATTATAACATATGATTTCAAGAATCATAATGTTATTATGCATTTCTTTGGTTTTGTAATAGGGTCAAGAAACTAATTTTGTTGTTTTAATATGAGAAAATATTTTATTAAACTTGTATAATCTATCTTTTAAAAAATCTATGTAAAATTATAACATATGATTTCAACAATCCATAATGTTACTGTGCATTGCTCTAGTTTTGACTATGTGAGTTTTTTTCTTTGACATTTTAAATCAAATTCTATGATACATCATTAAAAAATATAGAAAAACAAAAGAAAACAAATTATTGTCAAAGTGTTAAAAATATCATTATTAAAACAACTATTATTTTTTATTAGATTAGTAATTTAAGTAAAAGATGCACCAAATAACATCTCATAACATCTTTTACATGAATTTTCCAAAGATTGATAATCTAACTTTATATTACAAAAATGAATAAATTTGAAATACTTAACAACATTTAATTGAAATCAGTAAAAAAATTAACATCTAATTATACTTATCCATCCATATATAGATATTCATTCTTACAATAATTTAAAGAGGATATTTATAAGGATGAGAAAATAAAATATTATATATATATATATATAAAGTTGTGCGTAGTCCACACTAGATTCGTTGCAAGAAAGAATTTGTTATATGAATGGGACGTATGGGTCACATTTAATAACAAAAAGGAAGAACACTTTTGTCAATGGCGTCTTCATCAAGATATACATGATATGTTATGATGAGCATTATTCTTTTATTTTCTATTTCTAACTTCAAAATTGACATGACATTTCTAAAGAAGATTGCATATTACATCTGGCATACAATGACATTATTCGGTGCATTATATGTTTAAATTATTTTTTTGAGAATGAACTACAAATAAAAATATTAAAATGATTATTAATATCATTTTGTAGTTCATGAGGGTGTAAAGACTAAGCAACAAACTTCGATAGTGAAAGAAATTTTTTTTAAATTAGAATATATATAGTTTTTTTTTTTTGGGGTATGGTAATAAGTTAGAGATGAGAGATTTAGATTTTGTATATATGCGTGTATAATAGAATCTACAGCCATTTAAATATTTGTATAGGGTTTCTCTTTAAAAAGTTCGTTATAAATATATATTTTCAAGGCTTGATAAATAAGATTTTGAAGGATTTAGATTAGGAATCTATTGATTTAATGGTAACCCTTTTAAAGGGCGGGAGAGAAAGGAAGAAGGAAGGATAGTATGATTAGTTAGATATTGTGATTTGATAGTTAATTTGAGAAAGGGATAAAAGAACACAATTATTATGTAGTAATTTTTAAATATTATATTAAACATTAGAAATTATAGAATAACAAACCAAATAAAGAGCAATTAAGTATCATTGTTGTTTTTGATTAAAAAAACACTAGTAAAACAAGGGTATTGTCCCTTAGTAAGATTTGGTCTAAGGAGCACAACCACTGAACAAGTCAGTCAGTACAAAAAAAAAACATTAAAAGCAACTTTCAATAGAGAATTGAAAGCCATGAGTGACAACAGACTAGCATTTCACATAGAGGTGAATAACAACAAAAGACTAGATAACAAACAACAAGAAAAACATTAAAAAATACCACCAAGGACCATAAAAAGTACCTTGACAAACTAAGTATGGTCAGTATGTCTAAAACCACGATGAGCATTGCAAAAGACTTTGCCCCAATCCTCCCTCAGGAAATTGAAGAGTTCTTGATGGTTTCCTTTTTTATCCTCGTCTTCTCCTAAGACCTTATGTTGCAAGAGTCATAGCAAGGTTGTCGAGTTATGCATCACTCTGCAGCTAAAGCGTGTAACACTCATCATTCTTTCCAAATCTGAGAACTGATTCCTAAGGTATTCAACTTTATATTTGAGCATCTTCACTTAAGAGGAAAGAGATGTGCAACCCTTTAGAATTATTTTGGCATTGTCCTCTTCTTATGCATTTGTTGTTCTAGTCTTGAGGTTGTCAGAAATGTGGATGATATTGCCACTATGAGAGCCTCTACTACACTCCAAGGTTTCACTTTCTCGCCTTTTGGATACCAAAAAAAATTTCCGCTGTTCAAAATTTCCTTCTTCCCTCCCTTGTTCTCCTTGCCCTAATTTGTTGCACTCATTTCTTTCGCCAAATTGGTTCCTACCCAGGCAACAACCTTGCCATAAATACCATTTGGGGAGGCCAAACCATCTAACCTACCATATTTCCTACTTGTTGACAGGTGTTTTGACACCCTCGTTAACATGTAGGTAGAGCACAAAATGAACCACCTCTCCTGAAAGGAAACCAACCTCAAGAGATTAATAATCCCAAGGTCCCTTTGTGTCAAGTCATGACAATGATGGATAATTCAGTGGCATATGTAATTATACCTATATAAGAGGATAGTGGTAATTAAGTAAACAAGTAGTTAAGTGCACAAGGAGATCAACAAATAAGATACCATTGTATGAGTAGGCTACTCCAATCACCTATTGCACACAGATTTGACACTTTTAGCACTATATCAACAATAAGACAACTTGCAAATATGAAAAAACTTGATTTATAACAATCTGTTGAAAATCCACTCCTAAACTAATCAGATCTAAAAAAAAAAAGGAAAAAAAATGAGGGTGGTTAACAATAGATTTGAAATAAATGAATTAACAAACAACATTTAAGGACATCAACCATTCAAATTCTTTAACTTGTATAAAGAAGATTAGATTTGATCTTTTAACCATGAAATTACAAATTAGAAACTCACAATTCATAAAATTATAGCTCTATTTTAAAAGGGAGCAACAATGAATGATTTCTCAAAATTAATCAAATTGCAAAGCCATACCACCCATGCGCATATGCAAGATAAATTTATCCTTAAAGGCACAAATTAAATTGATAAAACTAGGCTATCCATCACAACAAGCTAGCACTCAACGACTAATACCAACTAATTAAATGGCTAAGTAAAACGTCATGAACACACATAAGGATCTTGAATGTGAAATTTTAATTCAAATTCACAAAGTCAACATCTAATCACACTAAGAATGTAACATCATATTCTTATAGAATTCAAATGAATATTATCCAACCCTTATTACATCAAAAATTTGGGTTTAAATAGAGTTTTACAATTATAAATCTATAGACGTGTAATTAGAGTTTTTAGACTTTTGGGGGGTCAAAATAAAATAAAAACAACCCTTTAAATACTTAAAACTACTCCTAAACTATCACATAATGGATATAAATTTATTTTATTTAGTCTATAACTCAAAATGACTCTTATTCATGCAAAACCATACTCTAAAATCATGCAATGAAGCTCCAATTCAGGCGGTTGAAACTTCACTTTCCTAGATCCACTTTTCTTGCATTTTTCTTGAGTTTTACTATTAGAAAATTGGAGCTTCATGTTTGCATGACCCTTAACAAGACTGGGAGACATATCTGCAAGAATCTAAGAAGAGATCCAAAGCTAAAAATTACCATCAAACACTAGAAACAAGCTCGTTCTTTTCCTGCATATTTTACTTGCTAGCAAATGCAAAACCATAAAATATGATCCTGAAATTCATCTCCATTGATTTAGAGATGTGATAAAATATTTGGGAATGTGTTTAAAAAGATATTCATAACCTCAGATATTTTTCATGTCCAAGATATTCATATCTCTTTCTTTAGAATGGGCAGGAGTGAGTAAACCATTCAAGAGTTTTATTGGACTAAGAGCAAGAAGAAACCTAAGAAAAAAAGATAAACTACCTAAAAGCACCATGACCATTACATTATGAACAAGAGATCTTAGTTTATCACCCTTAGATCCAAATGAGTGTATAAATCATCAAGTATAAATCCCCTTTTATAATCAATAATTTATTTTAGGGTTCGAAGATGACCACATCCCTATCGGAGATGTTGGCATTATCAAAACATTTGAGGATTGAGGATGTTGGCATCCGAAAATATTTCAAGGGTCATGGTATGGCATTCCCCAAAAAATTAGAGGATCAGCGGTGTGGCATCAATGAAACTTTCAAGGGTTAGGGGTACGACATCCTCAATAATTTTGAGGGTTGGGAGTACAACATCCTGAAAACTTTTCAAGGATTGGGGGTATGGAATCCCCAAAAATTTTCAAGGATTAGGGAATGGAATCCAAAAAAGTGTTGGAGGATTGGGTGTATTTCATCCCCAACACCTATTGAGGGTCAGGGGTCTAGAATCCTTGAAAATTTTGAGAGTCATACATATGGCATCCTCGAATCCTTTTGAGGATCAGGGGTATGATATCCCTAAAAATTTTGAGGGTTTGGGGTATGACATCCCTGAAACTTTTGAACCTTCAATCATCAAAAATTGAAGACTTTCAGGGATTGAGGAATGAGGATCTATGATACAAGGAGAAAAAATATTCACACTTTGGTTTTCTAAGACTTTTAATCTTCATCTTTAATGTTCAAAAGGTTGTCAAACTCAATTTTTTGAGCTTATATTTATAGTACTAAGGGGACTAGGTCATTTAGTAACTTCTTTGATACATAAAATTTGTGTTGTTCATTATACAACTGGATGCTTATTACAAACTAAAGTTTCCAATCCTTAATTGAACACAAAATAAAAAACCCCTAATCAAGAAAAACATGGACAACAAAACCAAAAAGGAATCCCTAAAGACATAAACCACAAAAAAACAAAAGGAAAAATAAATGAACAAAAATAAGAGAAAGAGAAGAAAAAGGGGGGGGGGGGCACTTGGTCAACTGATCAAGTTGGGCATGAATTGTGAGGCCTAAAAAATAGCCTTTACAAAAGGGATAAATGACCAAGGAGTTTCTTCATCATCAAGCTATACTTAAAGTGACCTCATGTTGATGAATTCATCACTAGTACGAAAAGACGGATAACTCAACACATAGGACATCAGACTAGTCTTCAATATATGGTCTTCTTGTGTGTGTATAGTGTATTCATTCCTTGAAATTTCAGATCAACAATTTTATATGAGGCCTTAAATAAAATCTTATGTATTTTAGCAATATTACTTGAAGTTTCCCAAACATAGCTTTTCTACTAGCCAGGCATCCATATTGATAGAAGTAACCCCAAGGTATGCTCACACAATGCTCTAGAAGGACATTGATTGCCCTAACCACTTAGGATCCTAATTTCTCTTCTAGGATCTCAATAGCCTCAAGACACTGAGCCTAAGACTATTCCCAACTCTTCTCTAAGAGTCACTCTTCTTGTGTTTCACCTTGAAGGACAACTACCATTAGTTTTGTCTCAATGCTTAACAATGGCTTTGAAGGATTCCAAACCCAAACACTTAATGCCAACTCCACAAATGCTACAAGGCCCTTGTTCACTATTTTTATGTTCAATCTGCATCCATACATTCCCATTTTCATAGGTCTTGAATCCCAATTTGGTCAACTTCCAAAACCTCTCTCAAAATGATCCTATTAGGCCTAATTGACCAATTAGCCCTATCCAGAGGGTTTTTCTGGATTTACTTCTAAATATTCCAAAAATCCCCTAAAAATACTCTAGGATCTAGATACCCTTTTTGAAGACCTAACATATTTTCAAGGTCTAGGGTCCCCAAGCCTTCTGTACACCTCTGTCTAGAATTGTAGGGCCATTAGGCCTATTTTGGCTCTTCACAAGAAGTGCAGTAACTTTGATGGAAAAATATATCCAAATGGATTGTATGAGATCTAGACTTGATAATAGGGATCTATAAGACCCTAAATACTCTGAGACCACACTTGGTTTAGGAATTTCATGCACACCCTTGTCTCTGCATTCTTCTTTTCTCCTACCATACACCTAACTAGACAGTCCTAGCTTGCCTAGGGCATGGATTCAAAATTAGAAAATTGATTCCTCTAACCTCCTACCTACATATGTACACTATAAAAAGGCTCCCATAACTCATTCATCCAACCCTTTGAGTTTCCCACACTTGGATATCATGGGGGAGCCATAAAACCAAAATTGCACTGAACTAGACCAGCAGACTCTCTAAAACTTAAACAATTTCCTACAGTTAAAAAATGAACACTAAAATAATTTCTCTCTGAATTAAAAAGTCATGAATATGCTCCTACTACAATAATACACACTTAGATCTAGTATTTCAATCCATTAAAACACAAAGAACATTCAAATGAGTCGATTGTACTCTGTATTCCAGAAAACTTGTTATATTGCTTTCAAAAACTTGGTTACATTCCAATATACCTCAGGAAATGAGCCATAGAGTGTCTAAAGATTATTCCTCCACCATTTCAGGCCACTAGCATTGATTACCCACTTCTATAATGAGGGGAATCCAAATTTGTTGAGTTGCATGCAACATTTGCAAAAAGTTGCAAATGTTGTCATAACAGCTTTTGAGCATCTTTTGCATTTATGATGCAAACTATGTTTTAGGGCCTCTAACCCATACAACTTGATAAAATAACATCATTTATGCTTTTTTAACATTATTTCTCACCTTACATAGGTCTAGGACACATTTAGACCCCATTTCCCAAATTTAGGCCTATTCTAAGGACTAAATACATAAAAGCAAACTAACCTAAACTAGAATGAAATTAGCACTAACCACTAATTCACCTAGTCACACACAAAAACAAGACCTTCTAAGGTCTAAGAAACAACATACTAACTTGGCTAGAGTCAATTACAAGCCAAAACTAACTAGGGCTTTGAGGATAGCCTAGGTGCTCCTACATCATCCTCCCCAAATGAAAAGACTTCAATCCACCCTTGGATTGACTAAGTTGAGGTCAATGCCCAAATTTTTGAACTCTTCTTCCTTTATCCATACTGCATCTTCATCTCATTGTCCTTTCCACTCGACTAAGTGTTCTTGATATTTCTTCTTTCTTGTCTTCTTGTAGACTCTGGAATCCAGAATGTGTTCTTCTTTCTTGATTGGTGCAGATGGAAAATTGAGTTCTTCCACCTCATGTATGACTTTAGTAAAACTCTAATCAACATCTAGGATTGGGCCTTTATATAAAACCAGGTCTACAACATTAAACACTGGAGATAGACCCATATCCTTTGGAAGTTCCACCTTATAGGAATTTGCTCTATATTTTTCCAGTATGACACATGGGCCAATTCTTCTCATCTGAAGCTTATGTAGTGTTACTTTATGTAATCTTTCCTTGTTAAGGTGTACCATCACTAGATCCCCAACTTTGAATTGGAAATCTTTTTTTCTCTCATCCACTTTGTTCTTGATCTTCTTTGTATTTTCAATGAGTGTCTTCCTCACTATCTCATAAACTTCTTGCATAAAATGTGTAAATTCATCAGCATAGCCACTTCCCTTGGCTCCATCCTTTAGATCTTGGAGCTCATATATGCCTCTTGGATGAATTCCATAAACTATTTCAAAAGGACTCTTACCAGTAGTCCTATTCACTGTGTCATTGTAGGCATATTCTGCTTGCCCAATGAGTTGGTCCCAAGTTTGACCATACTCCTTAGTCAGACACCTAAGGAGATTTCCAAGACTCGTATTGAATAACTCTATTTGGCCATCAGACTGAGGATGGTATGCAGATCCAAAAGACAAATTGGTTCCCAACTTCTGCTAGAGAGTCTTCTAAAAATGAATCATAAACTTTGTGTCTCTTTCAGATGCTATGCTCAATGGAAAACCATGTATTCTGACTACCTCCTTGAAGAATAGGGAAACTATCTGACTTGCATCATTTGTTGTCTTGCGGGGTACAAAGTGTGCTATCTTGCCAAATCTGTCCATAATAACATAAATGTTATCCATTCCCTTCTTTTTCTTGGGAAATCCTACTACAAAATCCATACTTAGACACTCTCATGGTCTGGTTGGAATGGGTAAAGGTTAGTATAGGCTTTCATTAGTAGATGTACCTTTGGCCTTCTGACAGATAACACAACCTTCTACATATCTCTTAACATCCAAATTCATCTTGGGCCAAAAGTAGAATCTTTGAACTAATCCTTGAGTTTTTTTAACACCAAAATGGACACTAAGTGCACCATTGTGTTTCTCCTATATTAGATTCTCCCTAATAGACCCCCTAGGGACACATAATTGACTCCTTTTAAACAATAGACCACTCTGTAAAGTATACTCAGAGAATTGACTATGAAAGTGATTTTTATACTCTTAGCATACCTTGTAAATGTCTGCAAAGTCCTCATATTCACCATATAGGTCTTTGAAGTTGTCTATCCCCATGCTCTATAGTTGAATCTCTTGAATGGTCAAAGCTCTTCTACTTAAGGAATATGTTACCTTATTTTGCAGCCCCTTCTTGTGTTTGATGTTGAAGGTGTAGGCTTGTAGGTATTCAACCCACTTCATATGTTTGTGACTTAGTTTATCTTGTGAGTTCAAGAAACTTAATGCTTGATTGTATGAATAGACTATGAACTCCTTTGGAAGAAAATAATGCCTCCAATTTCTCAATGAATGAACCAAAGCATACATCTCTAGGTCATAAGAAGAGTATTTCTTCTTATCTTCACTTAGTTTCTCAGAGTGGAAGGCCACTGGTCTTCCCGCTTGGCTCAAGACAACACCAATGGCTACATTGCTGGCATCACATTCCACTATAAATAGCTTTTCAAAGCTTGGAAAAACCAAAATTGGTTGGGTAGAAATCTTCTTTTCAACAGCTCAAAACCATGGTTAGCTTGTTCATTCCACACAAATTTAGTCTTCATCCTACCCTTGATAGTATACAGCATAGGAGCACAAATTGCACTAAATTGTTTGATAAACTTTCTATAATACCTCAGTGCTTGTTCTTGGAGTAGGCCAGTTGATGATGGCCTCCACTTTGCTAGGATCCATCTTTAGGTTTCCTTGAGATAACACAAATCCAAGGTACGATAGCTCTTGCTTGATGAAATCACACTTCAACAAATTTATCATCATCTCCTCCTCATGTAGCTTCTTTCAAACCATTTCTAGGTGTTTGAGATGTTCTTCTCTTGTCTTACTATAGATGAGTATATCATCCAAGTAGAATACCACAAAATTTCCAATATAGTCTCTAAGGACTTCAATCATCAACCTCCTGAAAGTTTATGGGGTATAGAATAACCCAAATAGCATGAAAAGACACTCATATAGTCCTTCTATGGTCTTGAAGGTTGTTTTCCACTCAAATCCCTCATTTACCCTGATTTGATGATAACCACTCTTTAGGTATATCTTGGTAAAATACCTTGCTCCTCCTATACATTCCATTAGGTTTTCTATCCTAGGGATATGGAACCTATACCTAATGGTTATTATATTTATTTCTCTAGCATCTTTACATAACCTCCATGTTTCTGCCTTTTTAGGGGCTAAGACAGTGGGCATGGAACAAGGGCTAGTAGACTTCCTAATTAGACCTTGGCTTAGCAGTTCTTGAATTTTCCTAGCTATCTCCTCATTTTGTTGAGGAATCATCTTATATGAAGCCTTATTGGGCAGGGTATCTCTAGGGATTAGGTATATTTGGTGGCTCACTGGCCTCTTAGTTGGTAGGGATGATGGTTTTCCATCACCGACTATGCCTTCATACTTCTGTCGTAGCTCCTACACTTCCTTTGGCAACTTTGTCCTCTTCACTGCTTTGTCTACACTTTCTTCGTTTGGTTTCAACACCAATGCAAAACCAACTCCCTCTCCATCTTCTAAGGCCTCTAAGAACTCCTTCTCACTTACCATGAGAACATTTGGGTCAGATGACTTCATCTTTGCATCCTCTAGTAGTGACTGGATTTTAAATGTCACATTGTCCTTATTGAAAGTGTATGAGTTCTTTGGACCATCATGCATGGCCTTTCTATCAAATTTCCATGGTCCACCTAAGAGTAGGTGACATGTATCCATAGGTAGGACATTACATAATAATTTGTCCTTATACCTCCCTATTGAAAACTCCACCCAAGCTTGCTCATTGACAAGGACATGTTGCTATTTGTTTAGCCAGGTGACCTTGTAAGGATTGGTGTGGGGTATTCTTGTCATCTTCAACTTGTTGACTGCTTCATCTGAAACTATATTTTTAGTAGACCCTGAGTCTATAATGACTCTACACACTTTTCCCATCAGATTACACTTCACCCTAAACAGTGACCTCCTCTGACTAGGCTCTTCTTTAACTGGCTCCTTAATCAGAGTTATTCTCATCATAAGGTTCTCACCTTCTTCTGATTCTAAAGGAACCTCAGGGTGTTTGTTTCCACCACTAGTTTCTTCTTGGAAATAGCTCACCCTCTTTTCACTTCCTTGATAATTTGAACCCTTCTCTGGATATATGTATGCAAGATGTCTCATCTGATTGCAGTGGTAACACTTCATATTGGCAAAGTAATTACCCATACCCTAATTTTTGTTTCTTCCTCTACTATTAGAGTTCCTTCCTCTATTTGAACCTCCCCTACTAGAGTTTCCTTCTTTTTTTACAAAAAATTTGTTCTCCCCTTAGTTCTTTGGTTCAAAACTCCTTCCACCATATCCACCTCTCTATCCTCTAGTGTATCTTCCTCTACCTCTTCCTCTGGTAGTACTAGAGTCTTGTTTCTTCCTTAGCTTCTGTTCAACTTTGATGACAATTCAGTGGCACTTTTGTATGGTGTCTAGAGTCAAAAGACTCATCTCATCTTGTATGGTCTACTTTAGTCCATTATGGTATCTTTCTACCTTAACCTTCTCATCCTCTGCAACTCTAGATCTCATGCAAAGTCTCTAAAATTCTTTAGTGTATGAGTTTACATCTAGGTCCTTTTGTCTCAGACCTTGCCTTCTCTTATGAAATTGAATTTCATAATCCTCAGGGATATAAGCATCCCTAACTTTTGCAACCATATCCTTCCATGAAGCAATGAGCCTCTTTCCTTCCTTATCTCTCTCATCTTGGATGAATTTCCACCAAGTGAGTGCAGGACCTCTCAGCCTAGCTTTTGCAACCTTCACCATTTGAGCCTCAATGATTCCATCACGCTCAAAATGGTTTTCTAGTCCCTCTATCCAGTCAAGGACTATCTCATGCTCTATCTTACCAGTAAAGATTCAAACTCCTTCTAGTGCTTTTCCACTCATAGCCTTTAGAGATTTTAGGAATGGCTCCTCATTAAGGACAAGGTCAGCTGCATGTACTTCATCATCAATGACAAGATCTTTTCCTTTCCCTTCAACCTTATCCTTCACCTTATCTTCTTTCTCATCAACTTCATCTACCTTTTTCTCTAATTGAGCCAATCTATAAGGGAGCATTCTATTCTCCACTTCTTGATCATCTACTTTCTTAGATAACTCAGCATTAGTAACCTTTTTTGACTCTCCTACTGATTTATTTGATTGAAAAAATAATCAAAAGTCTGATAAGCTATGCTCTGATACCAATCTGATAGAAGTAACCCCAAGGCATGCTCACACAATGCTCTAAACATGACCTTGCTTTCCCTAATCCACTTACGATCCTAATTTCTCTTCTAGAATCTAAATAGCCTCAAGAAACTCAGCCTAAGACTATTCCCAACTCTTATCTAAGAGTCACTCTTCTTGTGTTTCACCTTAAAGGACAACTACCATTAGTTTCGTCTCATTGCTTCACAATGTTTGAAGGATTCCAAACCCAAACCCTTCATGCCAACTCCACAAATTCTACAAGGGCCTTGTTCACTATTTGTATGTTCATTTTGCATCCATACATTCCCATTTTCATAGGTCTTGAATCCCAATTTGGTCGAGTTCCAAAACTTCTCTCAAAATGATCCTATTAGGCCTAATTGACCAATTAGCCCTATCCAGAGGGTTTTTCTGGATTTACTTCTAAATCTTCTAAAAAAACCCTAAAAATACTCTAAGGGCCAGATACTCTTTTTGAAGACCTAACATATTTTCAAGGTCTAGGGTCCCCAAGCCTTCCGTACACCTCTGTCTGGAATTGTAGGGCCATTAGGCCTATTTTGGCTCTTCACAAGCAGCTCATTAACTTTGATCGAAAAATATTTCCAAATGGACTGGATGAGATCTGAACTCAATACTAGGGATCTATAAGACCCTAAAGACTCTGAGACCACACTTGGTTCAATACTTTCATACACACCCTTGTCATTGCATTCTTCTTTTCTCCTACCATACACCTAACCAGACAGTACTAGCTCGCCTAGGGCATGGCTTCAAAATTAGAAAATAGATTCCTCTAAAATCCTACCTACATATGTACACTTTACAAAGGCTCCCCTAACTCATTCATCCAACCCTTTGAGTTTCCCACAGTTGGCTTTCATGGGGGAGCCATAAAACCAAAATTGTACTGAATTGGACCAGCAGACTCTCTAAAAATTAAACAATTTTCTACAGCTAACAAATGAACACTAAACTACTTTCTCTCTGAATTAAAAAGTCTTGAATATGTTCCTACTATACTAATCCACACTTAGATCTAGTATTTCAATCCATTAAAACAAAAAGAACATTCAAATGAGTCGACTGTACTTTGTATTCCAGAAAACTTGCTCTATTGCTTTCAAAAACTTGGTTACATTCAAATCTACCTCAAAAAATGAGCCATAGAGTGTCTAAAGATTATTCATCCACCATTTCAGGCCACTAGCATTGATTACCCACTCCTAGAATGAGGGGAATCCAAAGTTGTCGAGTTGCATGCAACATTTGCAAATGTTGTCATGACAACTTTTGAGCATCTTTTGCATTTATGATGCAAACTATCTTTTAGGGCCTTGAATCCATAAAACTCAATGAACTAACATCATTTATGCCTCTTTAAGCATATTTCTCACCTTACATAGGTCTAGGACACATTTATACCCCATTTCCCAAATTTAGGCCTATTCTAAGGAGTAAACACATAAAAGCAAACTAATCTAAACTAGAATGAAATTAGAACTAACCACTAATTAACCTAGTCACACACAACAAAAAGACCTTCTAAGGTCTAAAAAAAAACATACTGACTTGGCTAGAGTCAGTTACAAGACAAAACTAACTAGGGCTTTGAGGATAGCCTAGGTGCTCCTGCACCACATATCCCTGATACAACTACCTCTGGTTTTCTCTTAGCCTTCCTCGAATATCAGGTGAGTGTCCATAGCCCTGATGGATATTACTAGAATCACCCCTTCTCTTTGGCATATGTCATTCTTAACTTTAATGATGTTGTCGCTTTATGGAAATATATTTTGGAACTTTTAAAAAAATTAGGGAAGCGTAAATGCTTCATGAGGGGTTGAAAACCATTGCTGGTTACTTCAAGGAGTGTAATTTATGATAGTGTTTTCTTAAACCTACCTATAATTATGTTTGTCTTGCATCTCATTTATTATATGTGTACATTTGATTTAAAAATTCATGATAGAGACCAAGCCCAAGGACCATGGGATAAGAACCTTTCTTCTAGACACCTAAGACAAGATCTCCAAGATGAGAAACTTTTCCCTTCATTGGGAACTTAAATTGAGGCTTCAATGGATAGGGAGACAACCTTGACAAAAATCACTTACCGCAAAACTAACAAAAAAATAAGAAAAATACACAAGCAACAAGAAACAAATAAATACAAACACACCAACAAAACAAGAAATGAGAAAACTTTTACCACTAAAATAGAAAGGGAAACTAACTAACACCTACCTAATTAAAACCATACCCAAACCGTGTAGAAATAACCTAGAACAACAAGCATATGAGTTTTTAGTTAATTGATTTTTCATTACGTCCAATAGCCATAACTCACTCCATATAGTTATAAGAAATCTGAATTTATCTTTGTACTAAAAAAAAAAAAATTCAGACAAGTTTTGTTCAAATTATGGGTATAAATTATACAATATCAGAAGTTGTGGCAACTCTCCATGCTCAAGATTAATCTTAAAAAATATTTTATTAACCTTAGCATCATATTCAAACTGAAAATTATCAAAATGAAAATTATGATGGAAAGATAATATTGGGAAGATGCACATATGTATTTGAAGACATATTAGTTAGATGTGTTGTCATTCATGTCAATGTATCAGTTGGAGAGTTTGGTCATAGTTTGGCTAGCAGTACAATATGCTCAAAGCTCCCGTGAGGAAATTTTATTGCAGATAAGTTGTCATGGATGCTAGGAGATGTTGAAAGAGTCTATACTTATTCTATGTCAAGTTATAGACGTGCATATGAAGGTTTGGATGAGCTATGAGGTATGAGGTTAGGTGTGTTGATTGGTATTTCCCGTGTTCAGGAAGGCGACAATGTGATAAAAAAAGGTTCAATGTGCACTTTAAATTTTATATTTTTCTTTATGCATCTAGGTGGATGTTTGGGACATCCTTATGTGTTCTCAATTTAGAAGGTTCGTGGTCCAGAGGTCCGTAAGTCATTTTTAGTTGTATTAGAGGGTTCTAATAGTGTTCTTGAGATTCAACATAAGAGATGCTGACGAATCCGATGAGTTGGCTGGGTTCACATGTTCTTGTGGTATTCATGATGCCTATAGATTTTCTTGGGATATGTGCCTATAAGTTGGTGACCTACATCAATTTCGGTGATCAGATTTGAATGATTTTTTGGTCGGTGCTAATATTGTTTATGCTCTTAACCGACTTGATCACTAAATAGTTTTATGAAGTTGGAGGCATGATTTGTGTCCATGTTATGAGTTCGAGGTTAATGCTATAGATCATTTCTATGGTTTGTAATAGAGAGCATCATGGAGCACAATCAACTCTCTAGGATCACGTTGATCCAAATTCAAGTTCTTCATCAAATTGAATACAATTCCAAATCCATCATATGTTCATCAATAAATTCATATACTTAGAGGCATAATCAACAAACTGATCTTCTTCCACCAACTTAACATAGTTATCACCAATTCATCATTAAACTGATCCTAACCATCCTAGGATCCAAAACATCATCTTTTCCAAGGTACTCAACCATATTCAATCAGAAAACACCTTTTGCAATCCATTTAATACCATTTGTCAATCAACCCAGCAAGAATTTCCATTTCCTTTAACTCTCCTAGTTTGACAATTTTGATACCTTGTATTCTGTTATTCACCAATTTCATTCTAGACATAATTGTAGACACCCTAAAATGGACAGACTTGCATCCTTACATTTAATTATTAATTTTCCTCTATTAATTAATGGTTTTTTAATCATTAATTAATCATCTATTTCCTCAAAAATCCAATCATCTAATCATTCAATCATTTCCGCAAAATTAATTAAATAATTAATTTTATTTAACTAGTAAACATTAATTAATTAATCCTTATTATTTAATTAAATTCAATTTCCTAAATTTTAAAATCAAATATTTATTTACTTATTAATTTATTCTTCTAATTAAATTAATTTACTTTCACTCAAAAAATATATTTTAAATCAAAATAGAATTGACTTATCTCATGTTTGAGTATTTAATTTTATTAATTAAATAAATCAACTCTTCAGTTCCAAGAGGTAACTCATAATTAACTCTTCAATTCCAAGAGGCAACTCAGAATCAACTCTTCAGTTCCAAGAGGTAACTCATAGTCAACTCTTCAGTTCAAAGATGTAACTTAAAATTAACTCTTTCGTGGACTAAACCATCCCCTCTTCTCTTCAGTTAAGAGGTGGATTTTATTGATTGCTTCTCCAGTTCCTTTTAATCTTAGCCATCCATTCTCAAGTTTCTGGGATCGATCTCATCTTTCCAAATCATTCCCATTTCTATATAATCAACCCTTCTCAACCGGTTGAAAGAGGTCTAGATTTCAAACATTGTACATAATTACTCTGTAGGATTCTTGTACGAAGCATCAAGCAAAGTCATTATCACATTGAGCTCATTCTTTCAACACTCCCAAGTCAGAGATGTTGTCAATACCAATACTAAGCACCATCCACACAACATTTAAGGAGTAGAGAGAAGAAATATAAGCTTCAAGCATTGTGGTTTGTATTTTTTTGTTTTCCTTGTTGATGCTTGTTATTTTATTTTTCATAGGTTAGTTCTTAGTAGTTTGATTGATTTCTTTCAATGCAAATCGATGCTACTAACCCTCGTTTGAGTGTGCAAAATCAATCCCTATACATTTTGGTGAAACCAACGTGAATCTAACATCCCAATAATCGCTTGCAGGCACCCAAAATAATTTCCTAGCCTCGGCCGTACAATCACAGTTTCATCATTTTATTAAATTTTTAGGATATTTTGTAATTTCGCAATTGACAAAATAATCTTGTGATTGCCTAGTTTATTACTGCAGTTGTTCCTTGTAATTTCACAATTGGTGTTTGTATTTGGCAATCGATTGAGTCATTTTGTAATCTCTGTTTCAGACAATATTTCACAATTGCCTACCAAATTTTGCAATTGACAAGAGATTTTTACAATTGCCTGAAGAATTTCACAATTTCCTGCAAAATTTTGTAACTGGCAGAAGAATTTTACAATTTCCTGACAAATATGAGATATGACAAAAGAATTTCACAATTGCAGATCCTATTTCACAACTGTTAGAATTATTTCACAATTTCTCTATTTTATCATTTTGTTGATCGATTCTAATTATTTCTCAGTTTCTGTGCAGGACTAAAAAAATGACTAATGGCAAGGAGAATAATCAAATACACCGCAGGGTTTAGGTCATGAAAAGCATCCCAAAGAAGAGTCACTCATTACTACACACAACGAAAGGCAGACTTGGAAATCGTAGCTGGAGACCATATCGAATCCTTCAACAGGTATATTGATTATCTTAAGCATTTTGCAGCCAAATATAAAATTACCATTAACATTAATGGCCTTAACAATCTAGGTGTTTCTAAATATCATTTATTTTAAAATCTAGGGTTTTTTAGTACGAACATTTATTGATAGCTTGTGGCATGGAAGCAGCTTAATTTTGGTTAAATCTAAAATCAATTCATTTGTACTTTGGTGCTTACAAATAAAAGTGTATGCTCAAACACCACAATTTCATCTTTCAATTTGGTGAATAAAATTGATGTGGGGTTAAAACTGAACAAAGGCAAATAACTGTTGATATTGGTGCACTTAAATCTAAACAAGAAAATATAATTTTATTTGGGCTTAAAATTGAACACTCGTGCTTATATGGATGATAACTCAATTCACATTTGATATTTTTCTACTTAATACGATTAACCTGGTGTTTTGAGTCTTTGGTTCATTTGCACAATCTATTAGAATAAAAACCTTTTTACTTTTTTAGAGAGGCCTAACTAGGGAAACCGATTCTTCCTCATATGATGACCTTAAATTGGTAATCCTTCTGATTAGTATATAAACAACACGTGGGTCAAATCTATGTCTTATATCTAGACAAGCTTGGGTGAGGTGTGTTGATGATAGCCTGGATCAAGTGAAGTATCCCTAAGTAGCCAACATGGTCAACTAGGATTTTAAGTGAGTCACACAAGTACAAACTGATTGGATAGATGCAACAGACACTACTATAACCTAGTAAATTAGAGACCCACCCAATTTACCTCTAAACAAGTGTCTTATTATAGTGCAAGGGGTTGCAGAATTTACCCCCAAGATTCCCAATCTATGTGTTCTAGGGCATTGTGCTGATGAAAGAGATCTTCATTAGCATGACAAAAATACCTAGGACAAGGTCAAAACACAGGCACCTATGTCATGGACCTTTGTGTCCTAGTAGCATTACTATTGTTGTGTGAGCTGATGAATATCAAAAGCATTGGGCCTATAATATATCATCTTGAAGCCAATTGATCGTAGATTAATCTGACTATCTCTATTCTGGCAACATGAAAACCTTCCAACTTGAAAAAGTTGTAGAACATACACTTTTTATTCTTGGATCTTCAAAACACTGTATCTATTGTGCCTACTTGTGTGATTACTTTTCAAAATGCAAAGCCAACATCTTACATTGTCAATATAAGTCAAACCTTTTCAAAGTCTAGGGTGTCAACAAAAGTCTGTTCCAAAATCATTGTTCTGAAAATCTCATTTTATCAGACAAACCCCAAGCTGAAATCATTTTCAAGACTGACGCATTTTTCCACAATTGATGAAATTTTGCCACAATTGACAAAAGATTACCCCAATTGAGACTTTTATTATCATAATTGATCCCTTTATTGCCACAATCGATGGAAATTTAACACAATTGACCTTGCATTCTGCTACAATCATCATAATTCTTCCACAACTGACCTATAGGCCTGTGCATTTATTCTATCAATTTAACTTGGATTCCTCTGTCAAAACTTTGCATTTTATCAATCTGTAACCTTGGAAAAGATTCCTTGTATCATGTGAAAGGTCAGCGTACACATCTTAGGAAATAAATGAAGAATAAGTGAAATATCAAACATCTAGGATCACCCCTCTTTGTCAGTTTAGTTGTTGTTTCCCATTAATAATTCAGTAAGTTCAAATTAGACTATGTTGATCTCGTTATCTTAGTTTTATCAATCATTTTTCAGCAACTTTGTCTCATCTAAGACAAGAGTCAAATCATATCTTATCATCACCAATCTCTAAGATCAAGAGAAATCAATTTTTTTTCTTAGAATTACCCTTCTTTAAATAGGTACTCAAACTCTCTTCAAGAGGTTGTCCCTTTTGTTTTCTTTATATCACTCATTCTAGTTAAATCCTAGATAACACAATGTATTTTACACCTTATGGAGAACCTTATACTAGGTCAAAGGCCAGGTCAAAGGTTATAACCCAACAAGATGAATCCTACATTAACCAATTTCCCCCATAGAAAAAAGATAAAGAGGACGACCCATTTAAAAACATTGATCCCTCACTATACATTGAAAATGTGCATAGTTCCTGAAGGCCAACTATGTTTCAAGACATTATAGATGAAGAGCTCGAAGACATAGAAAAAGATGCTTATTATGTGCAAGTGGTAGATGTTGTGGAAAGAACCCCTAAAAAATTCCTAGCTATGTTGATCAAAAAAGGAGTCAATATTCCCACTGAATTCAATGTATCTATTAAATGGCCTGAAAAACCCACTAGTAGGACAAAACACAATTCAAAAATCTCAAATGAATCATTTGGTGTCTCAAGTCTTGTCTATGCCATCATCAACATCTATGACATCAAAACAGACTATGTATCCAATCAAGATAGTACATCTTACACCCAAAACATGATGCATTCCCAAATGAGTGCACCCATGGTTACCAGTTTATCTCAAGCATATGCCTCATGGCCTTTCATGTCAATCTCTCAAGCTATTTCATCAACACCCCAAATGAGCAATAACCCATTTTTTACTACCCATACACTACAGTCTATCCCTACTGGCTTTGGATTTAATACTTCCCAACAACTTGAATCAATCTTAGTAGGTCTGACATTTAGTCAATGTCCGCCAAGGGATACATCTTTATTCCAATAGGGATCCCTACAAAAATAGCAGTAACAACCTTAGACCCATCAGATGCCCCAATATCAAAATCACACACTGCAAAATCAATACCAAATCCCAAGTAGATCACATGTCCCAATATAAGCAACTCAAAGGCAAAACCTTATACCAACCACAAGACAGAGATTCACTGTCATAAATGTTTTTCAGTCTCCAATAGACATGCAGATACAACAAGTGCATAATCTACAAACACAAATGATGGACATACAAAATCAAGGACAAAAAAAGTCGTATATAGTTGAGGACTTGAACCTGTAAGCTTTTGATCATTCTTTGCACATGTTGCATTTCTAGCACACTTTGTGGTGTCTAAATTTTGTAAATTCAGAGGCAATACCTATTAGAATACTTCAGGGATAACTGAGAGGGGGGGGGGTGAATCAATTATCAGCAACTTTATCTTTTTCTTATACTTATTAATCCAAATTGATAAAAAGTGAATGCACATTCAAATAACACATTACACAACACATCAATTTGATTACGGGGAAACCAAATGGTAAAAACCCCAGTGGGAATTAGTACCCACAAAGAACTATACTATTTGTAGTAATCCTTGTTAAAATATCTTTCAACCCTGTTAGGAGTTGTTCATTACAATGCAGTAGTATAGTGACATAGTTAAGGGTCTAACCCTGTTAGGAGTCTTTTACAATAACCCTGTTAGGGGTGGTGGACTCACTATCCACGTGGTGAAGGCTAAAACCTTCTAGTTATTTGATACACACTGTATCAACAAGGTGAACTGTTGTTTGTGACACTGCTTGTATGATCAGTTCCTTTTGTGTGCTGATGCTTTAACCTCTTGTAAAGCACTACACCAATCTTATCTATATTATGAAAGCTTCAACTTCAATATCTATATTATCAACATATGATAAATATAGCTCTGCTGCTTTAACACTCTTCTCTGCTTTTCTTATCTCTAGCTTTCACAACTCTTCTTATCATAAATGACCTTCTATAAGTACATACACCAAGTATGAGATCATGGGACCTGTAAGACAACTCTTCATAAAATCCTTGTCAGCTCTACTAAGCGTGCAAGCATAATTACAACCATGCAAGTATAAACTAAATAGATGTGTCGCTTCACTAAGTCGGCTTCACCAATTTAACCATAACTTTGTAATATTCTTGAAATACATTTGGTTCCTTTAGATTAATATCAAAAACTCATAACTCATCATGAATATACACACACATATCCTGAAGATAGGCACAACTCAATAAAAATGTTACATATGTCGGCCTTAAACTGTTATTCCTCCAGAACTGTAACCCTCAATAGTAGAATTACATATCTTTACTAAAACATCATATCTGGGTCTGCGTGTATGAACATAGCATAATAAACATGTCAACAAAATGTATCTATCCACGCAAGTCTTCATGTCATCATATGGATAAGTACATATAGAAGTACTACTATGTATTATATGTTGTCATCAATGACAAACATACAATCAATCAATTGTTCAGAATCAAATCTCCAACAATCTCCACCTTTGGCATTGATGGCGACATATGATAAAAACAACTTCTGTTCATGGTGTCTACTTTCTTTTACAATCTTCTCAATATCCTCATCAAAGATTCATCTACACCGCATCAATTACATAGACTGTGTTTTATATGTATACTCCCCCATTGACATCAATGGAAAAGGGTGCCATAAACCATTATGCACAGGTACTACTCCAGAAGTAGAGTAGTCAACCATTCATTAGTCACACAGGACTGATGTACTTGCTGCTTTCTTTGATCAAACTTAGGAGATGGAATGACTACGAACTTCTCCCTTAGATACTCAAAAGTATCCTTTGCTAAAGGCTTCGTGAAAATTTCTGCCAACTGATCTTTTGTGCTTACATAGTCCAATGTGACTTCCTTGTCTACAAATTTTTCTCTCAGAAAATGGTACTTGATCTCTATGTGTTTTGTCTTTGCATGCATCATAGGGTTCTTAGACATGTTAATAGTACTAGTGTTATCACAATGAATAATAGTAGGATAGTCAACCTGAATACCAAAGTCTTTAATTATCTACTTGATCCAAATAATTGTTGTACAATTCAGTGCTGCTGCAACATATTCTGCCTCTGTCATTGTCTAAGAAATACAGTTTTGCTTCTTGCTTTTCCAAGATACCGACCTTTCTCCAAGAAATACTGCTTCTCCTAAAGTTCTCTTCCTATCATCAATACAACCTGCCCAATCTACATTAGTATACACATGAAGTTGTGTATTCTCTGATTTAGGATACCATAAACCATAGTCTATAGTTCCCTTAAGATATCTATATATCCTCTTGATTTCCATAAGGTGATTATGCTTGGGTTCACCTGCAAATCTTCCAACAATGCCAACTACATTAGATATGTCAGCTCTTGATTGAGTTAGATAAATAAGCTTTCCAATCATAGATTTGTACAATGTTTTATCAATTGCTGTGGAGTCATCATCTTTTGAAAGTTTACTTCCTGTGATCATAGGAGTGGATACTAGCTTGCAATCGTCCATCTTGAAGGTTTTCAATATTTCCTTCACACATTTTGACTAATTAATTAATATTCCTTTATCTGTCTATTTTACATTTAGTCCAAAAAAGTATTTTATAGGACCAATCATGCTCATTTCAAATTCATTATGCATTTCTTTTGCAAATGTTACACTAAGCTTGTCATTACCTCCAAAGATAATTTCATCAACAAATATGGCAACTAATAGTAATCCATCAGGTGTTTCTCTTGTGAACAAGTTGCAATCTACTGCTCCTTTCTTGAATCCAATCTTGGTGAGATAACCATCTAGTCTCTCATACCAAGCTCTTGGGGCCTGTTTAAGTCCATAAAGTGCTTTCTTCAGTCTGCATACCATGTCTAGTCTATCTGAAAGGTTAAATCCTTTAGGTTGTTCTATGTAGACTTCTTCTTTTAAGTGACCATTCAAAAAGACTGATTTGACATCCATTTGATAAACTTTAAAGTCTTTTAATGTTGCATATGCCAAAAACAATTTTATGGCTTCCAGTCTGCTCACAGGGGAAAATGTATCAGTGTAGTCTATTCCTTCTCTTAGCGCATATCATTTACATACTAAT
Organism: Thuja plicata; assembly: GCA_018584345.1. Lineage (NCBI taxonomy): Eukaryota > Viridiplantae > Streptophyta > Pinopsida > Cupressales > Cupressaceae > Thuja > Thuja plicata. The sequence goes on from MU228349.1 coordinate 432,936, forward strand.
CTTGCTTTGTTTCTTATTACTATACCTTCTTCATTCATTTTGTTTCTGAAAATCCACTTTATTCCAATCACATTTTTATCACTTGGTCTAGGAACCAATTCCCATGTGTCATTCTTGATTATCTGATCTAGTTCTTCTTTCATTGCATT
>MU228349.1:436849-469945 GCA_018584345.1 Thuja plicata
CTTGGGGGTTTGAGAGGGGTCCATAAAGTGTATTTGTATCTATGATTTGGTTTGCAGGTTGCTTTGTGGATTTGGAAGTTTTGAAGGATAACTAGTGGAGGAGACCTACAAGGAGTTACTAGACCCTTAGTGCAAATAGGGTTTGCAGAAGTGTGGAGGCCCAAATTTTGGGTGATTTGAAGTTTTTCAAGGTTAGTGAAGGTGATCCAATCATTGGGTTATCCCTATGAGAGCCAAGGGTTTCTGAGGTACAACTTGGTCTAGTTAAGGGAAGGTGTCCCTAAACAAGTTTTTGAGACAAACTTTGTTTTGCTATTCCTTGTGTTGGAGGAGTGAATAAAACCTTACTAGAAGGTTGTTGGCATTGCTTGGAGGATCCTTTGAAGGCTCCTAAGGTTTGGATAGGTGATTTGAATATTTGGAGGTCCTAGAGGCATTCTAGGCAGGTGGCTTGCTTCCGGTGTGTTACTCTGCATCAGGGGGTGAATCAGTTATCAGTAACTTTATATTTTTCTCATACTTATTAATTCAGATTGATACAAAGTGAATGCACATTCAGATAACACATTACACAACACATCAATTTGATTATGGGGAAACCAAATGGTAAAAACCCCGATGGGAATTAGTACCCACAAAGAACTATACTGTTTGTAGTAATCCCTGTTAAAAGATCTTTCAACCTTGTGGTGAAGGCTACAACCTTCTGGTTATTTGATACACACTGTATCAACAAGATGAACTATTGTTTATGACACTGCTTGTCTGATCAGTTCCTTTTGTGTGCCGATGCTTTAACCTCTTGTAAAGAACTACAACAATCTTATCTGTATTCTAAAAGCTTCAACTTCAATATCTATATTATCAACATATGATAAATATATCTCTACTGCTTTAACACTCTGCTCTACTTTTCTTATCTCTAGCTTTTGCAACTCTTCTTATCACAAATGACCTTCTATAAGTACATACACCAAGTATGAGATCATGGGACCTGTAAGAAAACTCTTCATAAATTCCTTGTCAGCTCTACTAAGCGCGCAAGCATAATTACAACCACGCAAGTATAAATTGAATAGACGCGTCGCTTCACTAACCGTCAAAAACAAAATTACATATCTTTACTGAAACATCATATCTGGGTCTGTGTGTATGAACATAGCATAATAAACATGTCAAAAACATGTATCTACCCACGCAAGTCTTCATCTCATCATATGGATAAGTACATAGAGAATTACTGATGTGTATTATATGTTGTCATCAATGACAAATATACAATCAATCAACTATTCAGAATCAAATCTCCAACAATACCAATCCTATAGAATACATTAGGGAATTCTTTTCTAGCTGCATTGAATTCATACACAATGAAACTTAAATAATGCAACTATTTCCACAAAGTCTAGCTACACCCACAATGGAATGGTTCTCACACTTACCACATGACATTCAATCTTGGGGAGAATTGGCTGAAATGTTTATTGCTCACTTCCATCACAACATTGAATGCGAGGTGAGCATCAAGGACCCTTTTGACATCAAGAAAAAAGATGATGAATACTTTGTTAAATTCTTACAAATATGGAGAAACACTACCAATAGAATAACATATGATATGCCTAAACAAGATCTAATATTCATGTTCTTCGACAATCTGATCCCAAACATGTCATTTACAATAGAGCTCTAACTCACTCCAAATTTCAAACAAATGATAAAATAAGGAGTTTGATGTGAGAAAACCATGGCCAAACAATGAAATCTTATGGATCCTACCCAAACAAACAACAGAAAAATGCAATGAATAAAGCCAAATGGTGGAACAAAAAAAAGAATGTCACCAATGATGGTACCATTGATGTCAAAATAGTTAATTATGCTCAACCAAAGATTACATTGCAAGGGCCACCCATGATAAATCAAACACCCATGATTCCTACTCCAGAAAAAAATACTTAGATACAAAAACCAATTGCTCAAGAAACAACTGTGTCCCAGAACCAACCTAACACGCAATGCCAATAAAGGTTTCCTTTTCCTAAACATGAGTACACGCCACTAGGAAAGTCAATCAAATCAGTACTGAAAAATTTGATTCAAGCCAATACAATCACTCTACCAGAAATAAAAGAGTATGAACACGGTGCAATGAAACCCGCATGGTGGAATGATAATGAATTTTGTGAGTCTCATCATAAAGAACACTCCATTTCAAATCCTAGACCTTGAATTAGGATATAACATATTTCTTGAAAGGGCATGGACACATGAAATCCAATCATCTAATCATTCAATCATTTCCCCAAAATTAGTTAAATAGTTAACTTTATTTAATTAATAAACCTTAATTAATTAATTAAATTAAATTTCCTAAAGTTTAAAATCAAATATTTAAACTTATTAATTTATTCTTCTAATTAAATTAATTTAATTTCACTCAAAAATCCTATTTTAAATCAAAATAGAATTGAACTATCTCCTGTTTGAGTATTTTGATTTTATTAATTAAATAAATACTCAAATAAATCAAATCTTTAGTTCCAAGAGGTAACTCACAATCAACTCTTCAGTTCCTAGAAATAACTCACAAACAACTCACCATCCCCTCTTCTCTTCAATTAAGAGGTGGAGTTTACTGATTGCTTCTCTTGTTCATTTTGATTTCAGCCATCCATTCTCAAGTTTCTGGGATTGATCTCATCCGTCCAAATTATTACCATTTCTATATAATCAAACCCTCTCAACCATTTGAAGGACGTCTGGATTTCAAACTTTGTGCACAATTACTTTACAGGATTCTTGTACAAAGCATCAAGCAAAGTCATTATCACATTCATCTCATTTTCTCAACATTCCCAAGTCATAGATGTTGTCAATACCAATACTGAGCACCATCCAAACAACATTTCAGAAGGAATAGAGAGAAGCAATAGAATCTTCAAGAATTGTGTTTTTCATTTTTTTTGTTTTCCTCATTGATGCTTGTTGTTTTATTGTTCATAGGTTTGTTTTTAGTAGTTTGATTGATTTATTTCATTGTAAATAAGTGATACTAACCCATGTTTAAGTGTGCAGAATCAGACCCTATAAAATAATATTGCAAATTTCTCCATTGGAGTTGTTCCACACTAGGATTTTTAGAACATATCAAAAGAATATAAAAATCCAACAGTTAATTTACATGTTATGGTCTCTGTCCTGAGACCCATTTTATTGTCCCAAGCCTTAGAAATCCATAAGCTCTTCCTGCTAGGGCATAAAATATCTTTCACAAATCAAAACCAAATGATCCCAAACCAATTGCATTTTAAATTTTTATGAATCTAGTTTTATAATATGTAAGCCATTAATTTTTCCAATGGTTCAATCATTCTATAATCACAAACCCTTGCGTGCAACTCCGTTGAAGACAATTTAAAACCATTTTTCATGAAAATCTTCATAAATTTCACAAATCTACACAAAAATGACTCAAAGCAAAAGAAAATGAAATTTTATTCACATATATTTCAAATCAATTCTCTAAGAGGTTTTAAATTTTCCATTGACGTCCATACCAAACACTGCAATATGACTATTTCCGGAAGATCTCAATTCTGCAATCAACAAATTTTTGTAAAACATGCATATCTTCTTTATTTCTTTATGAAATTGACCCAAACCAAAGCCAAAAGAAATTTTATTCACCATAATAACTATCTAAATTATAGTTTCATGGTTTCCAGGTCGTATAGGTTTGTACAAGGCCTGGAAAAAGCACAAGAAACTTGAAAACCAATCAAAACAAGTACAAAGTGCTCCAAAAGATTTCAAATGTTCACTTTCCTTCCTATTATGCCCTGCATACCTATTCCTACATTTTGTCAACAAAATGCCAGGTCCCCTTTGTTTCTTTTTTGTTTTGTTTCTTTTCCTTTCTGGGCCCTTGCCCTTGCCCTATCTTTCATTTATCTTTCTGGTCTTCTCAAGGGTCTGGATCTCAGAGTATTGTCTCTCGGAAGCCAACGACTTCCAAACCTTCAAGACCTACTCATCATCCCACCCTTTTTCAAAGGGGGATGATCGTCAGGTGTCCTAAGGTCCAGACTTTGGTGGGCAGCCTATTTCACTAAATACTATTAGTAATTAATGCACTCCTTCAGGCATTATTTAAGGCCTTTTAGCATTATTTAAGGCCTTTTACCCTGTCATTTTACATTTAATGTGAGCTAATTACCTCTTGGAAAATTATCTAAAGAGTGAAGAAAAGTGTTTTCTAAGCTAAAGTGTTTGAGAGAGAAGTTGTGGAGGTGTGTTTGATGATTCTTCAGAGGGTTTTGGTGATAGAGTGAGATGGTTTTTGGTTCCCCTTTACATCATTCTAAGTTTTAGGTAGGCCTTTGGGTTCCCTTTCTTTGCATTATTTTTGGTTGTTTGTTCGATCTTGGTTTGGTTTATTCCTATTTCTATTTGTTTCCTTTTTTTCTTTCATCTACTTTTTGTTTTGTTCTGCCCATTTGGGCTTTCTGCATGATGTGTGTTCTTTCGCCCGTGTAGTCTTAATCATGCTTCATATTTGACATGTTGTTCCTCTTGGACTTGGTGCATCTCCTTTTCCTTTGTAGTTTTCCTTCTCGAAGGGGAGACATTTTTTTTCTTTTTGTGTACATAATATGTAGATAACATCTTATTGTCCTGCTCTATAGTCTACAAGTTATGTAAATATGGGTTCATTGAGCATTGTATATTCCTGTAAGTTGTTGTTCAAGTCTTGTAAAAAGTGGTGAGCTCTGTAAATTTGAGGTTCTCTACATGCTTCCAATAGTCAAGGTTAGGTGTACATTATTCAGTTTGTTGAGTTCTTTCCCTCCTGTACTGAGGGGACCATGTGTCTCCACAGGTTTCTCTTTGTGTAGGTCCCATGGAGGTAACTCCTAGGGAAGCCATTGTTGGAAATGAGATAAGTAACTAAGAGGGGAGGTTTGAATCAGTTACTTCAAAACAAATCCTTTTGTCCCTTAGATGTCTTAAAAAATATAACACTGTTACTTGGTTAATTAAGATGTTCTTCTATAACTCAGGTGTTAAAGAAATCTTTATGATATCCAATGAAACTATACTTTAGTGATTAAGTATTGAAACATAAAGAATGAAAAAAATAACATATACATAGGTGACACAAAAATTTAACGTGGAAACCCAATATGGGAAAAACCACCAATGTAACTAGTTACTATTTTTCATTCTTCTGAAGTGAGCCCTGTTAGGAGCCAACCTTGTTAAAGGTTACAAAAATACACTGTTAGGTGTGACCCTGTTAGAGGATTTAAATCACCCTTTGAGGAGTGGCCTTGTTAGAGGTCTTTAGCAGTTCAACATAGGAATGCTACCCTATGAGAGGACTTACAAAAAGACTATTAAGTCTACTATGTTAAGAGATTTGAGATCACTGCTACGATTGTTAGAAAGTAAAAATGATTTGAATTGTATGTGTAATCAAATGACTTTTCTGATTCCAATCTCTATTCTGATTATAACTAGATCCTTGCTGATCAAATATGCTATTGCAGATTTGAGTGTTTTGTACTCAATCAGAATCCCATCTGATTTCACCTTCGCTCTTCATGTCACATAATTCCACACTTCTTCTTTTCTTCTACTTTTACACACTCTTGCACACATTCAATCCAAACTTTACCTTTCATATATATGATAATCCCTGTCAATTCAACTTGAATATACTTCTAAATAAGTAATAAATCATAATTCAGTTGGCCTCATATAACTAATTAATTATAGAATGTAAACCACTATTAGTTTCCCAACACTGAATAATCAACTCGGTTAATACTGAGTTTCTTTAATGCCCAACCATGACTGAATTTCCTGAGTAACTCAGACAACACTAAACATCTTCAATACCCGACTAATCTCTGTCAACATTGAAAACTCTTTCCATTCACCAACTGTGCTTGGTCTGAATGTAGACATTTGTGTAACATCAATACATAAGTGTAAATACATGTGTAACATCAATGATAATACACAATTGAATGATTGTCTTCAACAATCTCCCTCTTTGGCATTGATGACAACACAACATGTCATAATACAAAGAATTGTAGATAAACAAAAAACTTTCTTTAATGTCTTTAGCTTCATTCTGATTCTCATCCAAAAACTCCCTCTTTCATCAAACTCTATTTCTTGATAAGATTTCTTCCTCTGACATCAAACTTTCCCTCTTTCTATTATGATCATTAATGAAATCTCCCTTAAGTAATTTCTTATGTATTATAGAAAACTCTCCATCTTTGACAATAGATGCTAAAGACTTCATCTCCACAAATGTTAAATATCAATATCAATAGTCAATACTATTTGTCTTTGAAGTTGTAATGTACCTGAATGTACTAATTCATTTGCAATGGGCTCTGATGTACTTGCATCAACTGATAGATCTTCAATTTGGCTTGGGTTGATGAATCACTAAACTATATTTTAGTGAGCTTCAGTTAGGGGAAGAACCCCTAGCTTTCCTCTAAGATACAAAAATGCATCCTTAGGTAAAGGTTTGGTGAATATATCTGCAACATGTTCTTTAGCACTCATATATTCCAAACTTACTTCTTTATTCTGTACTAATTCCCTCAAGAAATGATACTTTATTGCTATATGCTTTTTTTTTGTGTGCATCACTGGATTCTTTGAAATGATAATGGAACTGGTATTGTCACAGTAGAAAATAATTGGTTCTTTCACTTCTTCCTTCATTCCTCACAACAACTTCTTGAACCATATGATGTCTGAATAGTTCACTGCTGCAGCAACATATTCTTCCTTTGCTGTAGACTGAGAGATACAATTATGTTTCTTGCTAGTCCAAGATACTAACCTCTTTCTAAGAAAGAAAGCTCCACCACTAGTGATTTTCCTATCATCAACACTTCCATCACCATCAACATCAGTGAATGTCTTTAAATCAAAATTCCCACCTTTCTTATACCATAAAATATAGTCTTCAGTACCCTTCAGATATCTCAAAATTATTTTGACTGTCATTAGGTGATTGTCTTTGGGATTAGCTGAAAATCTTGCAACAATACCAACTGCTAATGCAATATCAGGTCTAGTGTGAACAACATATTGCAATTTTCCAATCATGGATCTGTAGTTAATCTGATCTACCTCCTTTGAATCATCATCCTTAGACATTTTGTGTCTAGTACACATGGGTGTTCCAACAGGTTTGGAATCTTCCATTCCAAATTTCTTGAGTATCTCCTTGATATATTTTGATTGAGTAATGTAGATACCATTCTTCATTTGATGAACTTGTAATCTAACAAATAATTTTATCTCACCAAACATAGACATCTCAAATTCTTTACTCATAGCTACAGAGAATTATTTGCATAAGTCATCATATCCAGTGAATAATATGTCATCAACAAATATTTCTTCTAACAATATTTTGTTCTGTGGTCCTTCTTTGATGTACAAGCTACTTTTATCATTAGTTCTCTAAAATCCAATATTTACTAGGTAACCATGCAGTCTTTCATACCAAGCTCTGGGTGCTTGCTTCGGTCCATACAATGCTTTGTGTAGCTTGCAAACCATATTCCTTATGCTAGGATCAACAAATCCTTCAGGTTGCTCAATGTAGACTTCTTCTAGGATTCCATTCAGAAATGCAGATTTCACATCCATTCAATACACTTTGTATCCTTTATGTGCAACATATGCCAAAAGAGTTTTGACTCCTTCAAGTCTTGCAACATGAGAAAATGTTTCTCCATAATCAATACCCTCTTCTTGACCATATCCTTTACAAACTAGTCTAGCCTTGTTTTTAGAAATTGCACCATTTTCATTCATCTTATTTCTAAAAACCCACTTGGTTCCAATGACATTATTTTCCTTTCGGCTAGGCACAAGAGTCCAAGTTTATTTCTTCTTAATTTACTCAATTTCTTCATTCATTCCCTCTATCCAACTTTCATCATTCAATGCATCTTTAACAGTTCTAGGTTCAAATTCACTTAGTAAACATGTACCTTTGATTTTGTTCCTTGTCATTATGCCTTTTGTCTGATATCTAATTATTTTCTCAGGTGCATGATTCCTTCTAACATACTTTGAGAGTATTGGATCCTTTAGTCTGGATTATGGACTTGATCCACTAGGTCTATCATTCTCAAACATTCTTTCCTGTTCTTTTGTTTGATGCTCGGGTTCCACTGTCTATGACTCGGGTTCCTCTGTCTATGACTCAGGTCCCTCTATCTGAGACTGGGTTCCCTCTGTCTATGACACGGTCTCTTCTACCAACATCTTGGGTTGCACAATCTACAACTTGGGTTGTACAAATTATGTTAGTATATTCAATGATTGATAGTTCTTTTGTCCAATCACCATTGCTCGAGTCATAGGCATAGTATCAAGTTCATGATACACAAATTTCCTATAGCCTTCAGGCTCTTTACTGCTCTTCTCTTCATATCTTTCTGCAAACTCATTAGTCTTGACATGTACACTTTCTATGAATTTATGAGTAGTAAGATTTAGACATTTGTATGCTTTGCTTTACATGAGTAGCCTAAGAATATTTCTTCATCACTTTTTGTGTCAAGTTTTCCATTTCTCACTTCCTTCAAGATGTAACATTTACTTCCAAATACTTTGAAATAATGAACATTAGGTTTATAGCCATACCATAATTCAAAAGGTGTCTGGTTACTACCTTTTTGTAGTTGAACTCGGTTCAAGGTGAACACTGTAGTGTTGATGGCCTCCTTCTAGTATTTGGAAGCAACATTCTTTTCAATCATTAGAGTTCTGGTACAATCCATAATGGCTTTCTTTCTTCTTTCTGCTATTCCATTTTGTTGTGGTGTACCAGGGAAGATACATGTCTTTTTATTCCTTTTTCTTCATAAAATTCATTGAACTCATTAGAAATGAATTCTCCTCCTCTGTCAGATCTTAGACATTTTAGTTTCTTTCCAGTTTCCTTTTCAACTCTTGCAAGATACCATTTGAACTTATGAAAAGCTTCTAATTTTCATTTGAGAAACATGATAGTCATCATTCTAGAATGATCATCAACAAACAAAATAAAATATTTCTCTCCAATATAGCTTGTTATTTGAATTATTCCACAGAGGTCAGTATGTACCAATTCCAAGATTTCATCGGTATTGTAATTCTTTCTCTTGAAAATTGTCTTGCTCATCTTTCCAATTTGACATTGTTTGCATATTTCTAACTCAGGTTTCTTCAAAATAGGAATACCTCTAACTCTCTTGTTATTGCTTATGTTTACCAGATTATCAAAATTTACATGACACAAATTTATTATTCCATAGCCAACTTTCTTCTACTTGTGCAATGAAGCATGAACTTTTAGTGAGATCAAGATAGAATAGATTACCTTTTGTTTTTCTGCCAGTTCCAACTAGGCTCCCTTTACCATCCAGGAGCTTGGCCTTACCCTTCACGAATTCTACCTTGGAGCTAATGTTGTTTAGAAATGCTAAAATGAGTATATTTATCCTTAGTCCTTCAACCCAATAAGCATTATCACATTTGATTCCTTTTGTCAGAGTAATGCAACCTTTTCCTTTCACATAACAGGGTTCATCATTCCCAAAACTGACACTCCCACCATCATAGTGCTCAAGATGTTCAAATTTTGTCTTATCACCAGTCATGTGGTGAGAACAACCACTATCAATTATTCATGTGTCATTTTTACTGATATGTGAGAAAAGTGTTGTCTGTTCATCTGACTCATCTGACTCATCCTTTATAGAAATATAAACCATTTCATCTTCTTCTTCATCACTATCAGAATCCTTAGCAATATAACAAGAATTCTTACCTTTTACCTTGTAGCTCTTATAGTTCTTGAAATATTTCTTTCCTTTGTACTTGTTGAACTTTTTCTCATCTTTGTCTTCTTTATTTAGACACTTGGCAGCAATGTGACCAACCTCATTGCATGAGAAACAAATCAATGGAATTCTACCTTTGTATTTTCCCTTGGTATATCTCCTTGAAAGTAATGCTTCAATGATATCTAGATCTTCATCATCACTATCACTTTCAATCTACTTTCCTTTTGAGTATATGCTCTTCTTACCAAGGTTTAATTTAGCTTTGAATGCAGACTCAAGATTGCTAAAGCTAAGAAAATAATTGTCAAAGTTGTCCTGCTCAAAAGTTGTAAGCCTTTCAACTAATGTATCCAAAGTTATATCCTTATTGCACCTCATCTCTTGAATATTTGAAACTCTAATAGCATCGATAGGAAGTAAAGTTCTTCATACCTTGCTAACCACTATTGTATCTTCAATTATTCCTCATGCAGCTCTAATGGCACTAACAATTTTCTTGATTCTTTCACTGTATCTTGTAATGTTGTCTCCTTCTTTCATTTTAATCTGGTCAAATTGTCCTCTGAGACTTTCTACTTTGGCTCTCTTTACATTTGCATCTCCTCCATGAATGTTCTATAATTTCCTCCACATATCATAAGTTGTAGGGAATTTATTGACTTCATCAAATTCTAAGTATCTGAGTGAAGAAGCTATATCAATCATCATTATGTTATGAAGCTTCCATTCCATCATCTATTCCACAGTCATAGTTGTTGTTGGTTCCACATATTTTTTGTCCAAAAATTGTGAACTAGCATCTCCAATAGTAGATAGATGTAGTTTCATCTGCTCTTGCCATGCAAGGAAGTTGTCTTTGTTTAGCTTTGGGATCTCCCTTCTGTAAGACATCTTTGATCTTTAGCTTAGGCTTGAAACCTTCTCTGAAAGCAATTGCAGCTCTAATACCAATTGTTGGAAATGAGATAAGTAACTGAGAGGGGACGGGTGAATCAGTTACTTCAAAACAAATCCTTTTGTCCCTTAGATGTCTTAAATAATATAAAACTATTACTCGGTTAATTAATATATTCTTCTGTAACTCGGGTGTTAAAGAAATCTTTATGATATCCAATGCAATTATACTTTAGTGATGATTAAGTGCTGAAGAATAAAGCATGAAAAAAATAACCTATACATAGGTGACACGAAGATTTAATGGGGAAACCCAATATGGGAAAAACCACCAATGTAACTAGTTACTATTTTTCACTCTTCTGAAGTGAGCCCTATTAGGAGCCAACACTGTTAAAGGTTACAAAAACACACTGTTACGTGTGACCCTATCAGAAGATTTAAATCGCCCTGTGAGGAATGGTCTTGTTAGAGGTCTTTAGCACTTCAACATAGGAATGCTACCTTGTGAGAGGATTTACAAAAAGACTGTTAAGTCTACTTTGTTAAGAGATTTGAGATCATTGCTACGATTTTTAGAAAGTAACAATGAATTGTCCTGTATGTGTAAGCAACTAACTTTGCTTATTCAGATCTTTGTTATAACTATAACTAGATCCTTGATGATCAAATATTCTATTGCATCTCTGAGTGTTATGTACTCAATTAGAATCCCATCTTATTTCACCTTCACTCTTTATGTCATAGAATTCCACACTTCTTCTTATCTTCCACTTTTACACACTCTTGCACACAGTCAACCGAAAATTAACCTGTAATATATATGATAATCCTTGTCAAGTCAGCTTGAATATACTTCAAAATAAGTAATAATCATAATTCATTCGGCCTCATAGAACCAATTAATTATAGAATGTAAACCACTGTTAGTCGACTGACACTGAATAATCAACTTGGTTAATACTGAGTTTCTTTAATGCCTGACCATGACTTAATTGCCCGAGTGACTCAATCAACACTAAACATCTTCAATACTTGACTGATCTTGGTCAACACTAAAAACTATTTCCATTCACCAATTGTGCTCGGTCTGAATGTAGACATTTGGGTAACATCATTACATAAGTGTAAGTACATGTGTAACATCAATGACAGTACACAATTGAATAATTGCCTTCAACAACCATTGCCCAAAATTCTTTATGAGGTCTAAAAACCATGTTCACCCAATAAACATGTTTACCTCTCATGTTGATGTGGCCTTCTTGTTGAGGCTAGTAACCGGGTCAGTTGCAGAGCCTAGCTCGCTAATGGTTTGTTTGGTAATTTCTCTGTCCTCTGTCATTTTTGTCTTAATGGTTGAATTAATCCCCACGTTTGAACATTTAAAATATATCCCAAGTGGAATTCATGCCACTCATGCTAGAATAGTTGTTGATTAATTGTCATTACTTAGCCGAGTGGGTATAAGCATGTCAAGGTACGATGGAAAGGTCGCTTGTCTTGTCGTTGGCGTTGCCATCCTTTTTTATCAGGCTCTATGTATTTTGGCGATCCTACAGACATCCACCATAGTACTCCAATTGAGTTAGCATTCATAGTCTTTTTGGGCACAAAAGGGGTTTCATATGTTTTAGTTTTCTTACATCAGAGATGATCCCCAAACATTTTTAAGAACTAACAATTTATATTTTTAGGATGGCAAGTAAGCAGTCGCACCCAAATTACTGGATCCTAGAGTCTTTGCTTATAATATTTATGTATAGATGGTTGCCCAATTTGTAGGTATAGGTTAAATAAAGGAAGAAATGGATTCAACATCAACACCTCTTGGGAGTCCCAAAATTCCAAGCGTTTCAATAAGCACTGCCAAAAAATCCAAGGCAGAGAAGATATTTGAGAAACTCCCATTGACCCAGAAGTACAAGAAAAATGGCACAATTCTAGGATCCCAAATTGAATCTACTTTGAAAGAGGTCACAAATATAGATTTTGGCACCTATCCTGAATTAAAGAGCCTCATTCAAGAAACCAACCAATAGCGACATGCCAATGACCCTATCTCAGTTAACTTAGTAGGATCTAGAATCATTCAAGCGGCTAGCTTTCCATACTTAGTACAACCGTCAGAGCTAATAATGCTCATGGCTGAATGCTACAACCTAGCTAGTGGAGTTTTTGTGTTGTTCTCACCCAACCCCCTTGGTTACCCAGTGTCCATCATCTCTCTAGACTAGGATGCCATCACCCAAGGGTGGCATATTCCATTCTTTTTAGATGCAATGGTTTTCACCCGGGCTGCCTCGCTTAATCAGTTTGAGCGAGCAGTAGATCTAGCCTGGCGCCACCTTAATCTAGGATGGCTAAAAATACCATGCTGGGACTTCAATAAGATGAGGATGGATATTCCTCACTCCAAATTCAAGGAGCCCATCTAGGTCGGAATCATATTTTTGTGCAGGATTTTCAGGGAACCCCATGCTTGGGAGTTTTCCCCTTGGATTTACTACCTTTTATATTTTATGACCACTTATAAGGCATACTTTGGTTGGGCTGGTACTATTCCCAAGCATGTTAAAATCCTATTTCCTCTGGCCATCAGGCCAGTAATATCCAGGAATATGGGGATTAACCATGGTTGGTGTCCTTGGGAATGAGACTGCACAAGCCGCCCCATGTGATCACTTTCCCCAGATTCAGTGGGACACGAGTTTTCCAAAACAATTTAGAGTCAATGATACCTTCATCTTCCATGACATCAAGGCGATCACTAATGTTTAGGGATTGATAATTTCCCCAGAGTCCATGGCCTTAGTTGATGTATGAGGATTTTATTTCATCTAGTTCACACAACACACCAACATTCGGGTGTCCAGATTTCCTGGGCATCCATTCCTATTGTCCAAGCATTGTAGGGATAGTATCATTTAGCTAGAACTTTCCAAGCAAATATTGGAAGCACATGCCCTAATAGCCACTAAGAAGATCACCTTTGTCTCTTTCCCATTTTTCTATGGGAAATACACATGCTCCCTCGTCGTGGCTCGGGAAGCAGAGAACAAGCTAAGAAGCCTGAACTTAGCCAAATTTTCAATCAATCGCAAGGAATATGATCCACATGGGTGAATGGAAAAGGTAATGCCTTGGGGAATCAATCCCCATGATAGACACTTGGAGGATTTTTGGGAGAATTTCCAAGATGATTTTGATGTCCAAAATTGACAGTACTCCAGGATGCCAAAAGGAATGATGGAACATCTTAACCTCCAGACATTCCCACAAAATTTTTCTGATTACATGTTACTTGAGGACCCTAAGTATAAAGAAACAGGTATCGGCAAGATGGACCTTCTGCCGGTAGATTGGGACACTCCATAAGTTTTGACTATTGAGGTCATCTCAAGAATAGTGATCTACTGCAACCACAAATATTTTGTGAAGGTTTTCCTGAAGAGTGTCCAATTGGAAAATAAATTTTTTGGAGCCTCGGGTTCTCAGGTGGCAGAATAATCCAATGCCCAAGGAAAAAAAAAATTTGGTACTCCCCTTCAGGTCCCAGACCTCATTTTGGCCCCCCTGATGAACCAGCTAGATGAAAATTTGGAGAAGTCCCATAAATTGTGGGATGCAACAAACTCCAAGGTGAAATTTGTTCATGGAGCCACTCCAGTGGGTTCCTATCCCCCATTAATAGAATCCCCCTCTCAGGCCACATTACTTAGCATAACATGCAATGAGCAGACTAAAGAGGCAGCAATGGTCGCGACTATGAGAGAATCACTCCAGAAGAGGAAAAAAGCAGGAAGCAGAAAGGCACCCATGAAATAAATGCCTAGGAATTGAAGCCACGAGCATGCCCAAGGTCAAAGTTATGTCCTCCTCCTCTAATAAAAGAAACCCCCCAGAAGATCCCCGAGATATATCATAGATTAGTGTTGATGACTTCTTCCAGATCGGTGATCTGGTAGTTTTACAAGGAATGGTGGATAAGGTGGTGGAGGAGATAGTGGGACAAGAAGCTGAGGTCCCCACATAAGAAGAATCCACAAATGCTGAAGAAAGGATGTCCCAAGAGAAAGAAGATGAATCCCGACCAGAAGAGACCAAAGAGGGAATGACAATAGAAAATGAGCAAGGAGATGAACAGGTCAAAGAGAAATTGTTGGAAGAAGAGGAAACCAGACCTATGGGAACAACCATACCCTCTAATGCAACACTCGAAAACCCAAGAGATGACCAAGGCCAATCACCACCATGTAATATACCAGCTGATGAGGTCATCAATGGGCTTCAACATGTAGATTTGAATGAGTTTCCTCTACAGCCACCACTATTTAGCCCACCAATGGATAATATCCTCGGAGATGGTGCAAAAAAGGAAAAAGGGAGTACAAGAGAAGATCCCAGCAACATAGAAGAAAATACATCGAATGGAGAACCAAATTAGAACCCTCAGGATACTTCATGTTTGGGGATGCTAATGTGTAGGTCAGTAGGACTACCACAATGGCTAGTGGAATCCCAGAGAAGAAAATCTTTGATTACATTAGTGGCCCCACTATCACTAGCTGAAATGTTGGCTGAAGGCCAGATAGCAAGGAAGCCCAAAAGGGCTCATACCCTTCATAACACTCAAAAGGACCCAAATGGAAATGCGGTGGAAATAATAGCGGCCCTAGTGTCATGAAAAGAAGAATCAGAGATTACTTATAAAGAATATGTGATCATAGAGGTGCTTATGGGAAAAAGGAACCAACAAGGAGAATTGGATCTTCTGAACAAAGAAATCTAGGCTATCCAGGCCCGGTATGAAAAGAAGTCCCAAAAGGTATAGGAGCTAAAATCTGAGAATGTAAATATTCTTCAGCTCATAATAGATTTAGCATGCCCCCTTGCCTCTGAAATACCTAGACCTTCGATTTTTAGAATTTTGCTTCCACAAGGCAATGTTGATGCACTAAGAATAATGAAAAGGAAAGTGTTGGCTGTTGATGAGTGGATGGTGCAATAATTTGGGGTAGTAAGGAGTTTCCTATTAGAATCTCTCCCCAATTTCTTCTAGGAGTAAGACATGGTGAATCAATTGAAGACCACGATTCCTCAGTGGTAGGGAGAGATTTAAAAGTATGAAGAAAGGAGTGACAGCCTGGGGGAGATCGTGAACCTTAGGGAAGACAGTTTGATGATGACAGGCATCTTGGGGGATGAGTCATATAAGTTCCTCAAAATCTAGTACTCTAGACTTGCATTCAGAGTCAAAGTGGGAAAGGAATTGGTAAGGTTTTTTGAGGAACAACTTTTGGTGGTCTCAACCCCACTGGAACAATATGTTACATTTATCAAAGAGCTTACTTTGGCTGATCCACTCAGCCCCAAGACTTATACTACCGTTGATACTATACTGAAAAAATTTGATGAAATGGATGAGGTGCAATTATGGCCCTCTAGAGATTTCAACAACACCATAATGGTGAAACTATCTTGGATGATTCTTAAGTCTCATGATGCCACCAAGGTGGCTAGAAAATTGAAGGGGAAGGTTGAGGATGTCAACAATCACCTCGAGAGTTCAGTTGACCATCAGGACTTTTTGAAGGATATGGAGGAGGAGGGTGTACTTCAGATTTTGGGATCATATGAGAAATTCAAAGGTCAATAAAATTTCTTGGACTTTGGGAATCCCTCCTTCTGTAGAAAGTTTAGGCAGTGATTATTTATTCTTTGAGCGCAAGATCCTTGAACCTGAAATTCTGGGTCCCCAGTTTTGTATTCTTTATAGTGATGAGTGTTGACAGTTCCTCTGGAGCTGAACAATCACTATCCAATATTTTTTTTAGACATGAGGAATTCCTTTTCACCCTAATAGGTCACTTTTGGAAGGAAATTTTGTTGCAGACGTCTCCCAGCTTCCAAGGCGTCGTTCTAGCATTTTATACCTGGTGTACAAAATACTAGTCGAAGACCAAGAACTAGAGGTGCATTAATGAGGGTGTATGTTCCAAGTAATCCAAGATGAACCATCATGTCTACAAGTATAGAGGCACTCTTCCTAATGATGGCTTTCCTGGGACTTCTCTCCTCTTTTCTTTCCCCTCTTGTCTTCTCAAATGATTGTATATAGTAGGATGATAATGACAATGCAGGTAGTACCGACTGTAAATATTGTAATTTAATGTAAGTAGCCTATATAGGTTAGGGTTTCCATGTAGATAAGGTGTCTATAAATAATAATTATGACTCCATTCCAAGGGTTGGCTAATTGATGATTTTGTTGTGCACAAACGATATTAAGTTTTAGCTGTTCTGTTCAGAGTTCTGAGTACATTAATTCTCCCTTGGATCCTCTAGTGTAATCACCAGTGATGCTAGATTTGTGAATTTAATGAAGGAATGAGAGGAACCTCTTGGAACTAAATTATGTGTTGTCTCTGGTCCTATAGTTAACAAACTTCTTTTATGTTGTATGCTTTCTTGCGTCCTCTGCTCTAGTTCTTTAATGATTTGATGAAATACTTTACCTTGCTACAGATATATGTTTGGTTGATGATCATATGTATGTTCATTATCTATTATTATTTTTCATCTAGATATTTGTTGACTTTTATGTAAATATACATATCATAGATAAAAATTTATACTAACTATGTCTCATCTTTTTGCATTTTCTTTCGTTGGAAGTAAAGAACGCTTGCAAGAAACCCGACACTCTCAAGTTCCCGGAGATTGATGAGTCAAAACCAGCTATCCACTCAAAAAATAGTCACTTGTCCAAATGAGATAACCCTACACCATTGTGACTCAACTACCAGGTTCTTGGAGGCTAGGAGAGCCCACTCTCTGGCAAACCTCTTTAGGGAAAGTTGGCCAGTACCCTGGTACCCGGTGACAACTCTCTCTCTGTTGGCGAGGCTGTCACAAAGTCTCGTCAACACTTCCATTATACCTTGGTTAGACTCTACATTGGTTTTTATATACACCTTGGTAGTTGGGACCATAAAAATACCTCTCATGATCATTAGACTTTCGTTTTACAACTTTTAATGCACTTTTGCAATGTTGAATTTTTGCAACTTTACATCTTCATGACAACTTTTATGTCATTTGACAAATATAGCCACAAGACTTTTTATAAACCTCATAAACATGTCTAAATAGATATATTATGACCTTTTACATAATTTTTACCCTTCCATGGGTTCTTTTACAATGTTTGAATCATTTGACCAATCGAGACCCAACTAGCAAAATTCTGACAACATTACAACTTGAATACATTATTCCTTACATATAGATTTCATTACATGGAATATTGTCACAAAAAATATTAATGATCATTTTGGACTCAAAAAACACAATATCAGATTTGGATCTCATTTATCCATCTGGTTCTTAGGTGCTCTTGCACCATACTCCTAAGTTTTGAAAAATTTCCAAGTCTCTTGGAAATGTGTGTACAATAACCTGCAAAACAATTAGACCACAATCTTCAATTTTGCCTTCATTACTTCTGCCTCTTCATGCCTCAAATTCTCATCATATTTTCCATCAAGGACATAAGACTTTCCTTTCCATATTCTTCTCTAGTGCCCCTGTCAGTGGATCATCAATGGTTGCAACTTCCATGGTGCCATATGAGTTAGAAATCCACTTTTTTTTCCTGCTACAAACTCACTAACCAATTTTCCTCACCTAGGAGTCCCATCCTTCATCTTTCCCTAGTCTCTTGGAAACCAACTAGACCACTCCTTGGCTATATACCATCTCCTATGGCCCCATGATAGATCTCCAAATCTGCCTACTTGTAGTTAGTGGACAAGCATCTGCAACCAAAAACAAATCAACCAAAAAACAACTTCTCTAACCTAGACCTTTTGTTGGGATTTGATAGCAATCTGATGCAGAGAATCATGGAACACAATCAACTCTCTAGGATCATTCTGGTCCAAATTCAATTTCTTCATCAAAGTGAACACAATTCTAAATCCATCATATGATGCTCAACAAATTCACATACTTAGAGGCATAATCAAAAAATTAATCTTCTTCCACCAACTTAACATAGTTATCACCAATTCATCATTAAACTGATCCTAACCAACCTAGGATCCAAAAAATCATATTTTCCAAGGTACTCAACCATATTCAATCAAAAAACACCTTTTTCAATCCATTTAACACCATTTGTTAATCAAACTAAAAAGAGTTTCCACTGCCTATAACTATCCTAGTTTGATAGTTTTGATACCTTGTATTATGTTATTCACCAATTTCATTCTAAACATAATATTGAAAATCCCTCTGGTTGAGTTGTTAAAAACTAAGATTTCTAAAACATATCAAAAGAACATAAAATTCCAATGGTTAAATTATAAGTTATTGTCTCTGTCCTGAGACCCATTTTACTATCCCAAGACTTATAAATCCATAATCTCTTCCTGCTAGGGAATCAAATATATTTCAGATATATTGTTTGTATTTCTGAAGCCTTTGTCATTTTTTTTTGGCAAGGGTGGAGAAAATATCAATTGGTTGTTTGAGTGTGTTTACTTATGTTGGAAATGAAAGAGTATTTCAATAGCAACAAAAAAGGTATTCTACTTCTCATATGTTTTCCTTTCATGAGAATTGAGTGATTTAAATGGATTGCCTCTATTGAGTGTTTTCAGTACTAGGAAAGAGGTGTGTTCAAATTAGTAAATGATGTCAAATCTATTTCCACCTAAAGTGCAGACCAGCAAGGGTTTTTCAATTTCCTTTTATACCAAGAGGTATGAGGCATTATGTTTTTATGGCATTAAATATTTCCCACATGATGTGCCTCATGACACCAGAGATTATTTGCCAAATTTTTAAGGAGATCAAGTTGTTTTAGCAAGTTATCATGTTCAAATGTTTGTTTATTTGTTGTGTGATTTTGAAATTGAGTATGAAGATGTGTACATGATTTTGTTTGTTCAAACTTTGAAGGATGATGCTAGGGACTGGTTTTCTTTTTTACCAGCTTATTCAATTTCTTCTTGGGATGAATTACATGTGTCTTTTATGGAACATTTTGGTGAGAGAATGAATTTGAGTGATTTATTTATTGATTTGTTGAATCTTAGGTTTTTAGAAGATGAATTAGTTCCTGGTTTTAATATCAGATTTGCAGGAACTTTACATGAAATACCTTAAAGTAGTACACCTTAAGATCATGTGTGTGTTATGGTTTACTTTGATGCATTTGAAAAGCAGATGAGTTATAGGTTGAGAGACAAAGAACCTAAGACTTTGTATCAGGATTTTAGGACAGGAATAGCGATTGAAAACAATGCCAAGTATGGATTGACAAAGGACCATTTCTCTAGAGGGATTTTCTGGAAAAATGCATTTGAGAATGGACAAGAGTATTATGATAAATTTTCAACTCCAAGTAGGTGTATTAATACCTTTGCTTTGGTCTCTAATCAGGTCTTGAATTCAGATTTGAATAGATGTATTGTTAATGATCCTTCATTGCACATGCAAGAAACTTCTAATGATGATAGAAATACATATGTCCAAGAATTTGTAGCAATGAATGGTGTTTCAAATACTTATGATGATGACTTTCTCAATAAATCTTTGCCTTACAAAGTTATATCATAAATACCCTCTCATTTTGATCCTAGATGCAATAATACTAACAATGTTTTGAGAGTTGAAGAGGATGTATATGTCTTACACTCTTATGAGGATCAAGAGGATGCTAAAAACCTATGTTTCATAGGAGAATGATATGTTGTAAATTGTTGATTCATTGTTGATATGTGAGCCTAGTATAGCATCGGAAGATGAGAGCATTCATGGAAGTGAATGCAAATCAACATGGGAAGGTAAGGGTATCTTCACCAATTCTAAAAATAATCTTTTACATCAGCATGATACAAATGAGTTTGATTTTAAGAGCTTTGAAGTTGATTTGTTGTCAAAAATTAACGAGAAAGGGATAATAAATTATGGTCTTCCTTATGAGATGGAAAGTGATACTATCTTGCAACTTTATCTTGAAATTATGGATGAAAATCAAAATGAAGATCAATTAGTTGAGTCTTTTCAGTCAAAGGGTAAAGTGCTAGATGAGTGTGTTGTTGAAATCCCTTCATTTAATGATGATCAACTTCAACATGTGAATTTTTTATGTAATGAGAATCCTACATGCAATAATAATTTTGAGGATGATTGGTACCCTTTCCCATCTCCTCCGATTGAAGAAGGTAGTATAAATTTTTCATCTACTTCTTTGCCTATGACAGAGGTTTTGAATCTACTTATAGTGACATCTCTTATTTTGAATCATATGCTGAAAGTGATTATGACAGCAGGGGTATTAATGTCTTCAAAGTTTTTACTAATGATGCATTTGATGAGGACATTGATACGGATCAGCCATCTCTTTTATATCATGTTCATATGGGAGAAAAACACAGCATTTTTAATCCATTATTTGAGGAATGTATTGAGTTTTCAGATTTGGTTTTTTCTGATTTTGATGTTGAAAATATATCAATATGTAGTAAGAAATAAGATTGTATCTCTTCCCGGGAAAAAAATGATTGTGATTTTGAAGTTGCATTTGATGATTTCATTGTTCCATGTAGTGAATAGGATTATGATATTGATCAGCTGGCTCCTTGTGACCATGTTGATAATTTGAAAATGGAGGAGGTTTCCAATCTGTATTTTGAGGAACATGATGATATTTTATTACATTGTGAAGTTTTTCCAGATTTTGGTATTCATGGCTTATGTGAGTATGAGTTATTTAGCTTCTTTGTAGATCAGTTGGATAATGAGGAGGTAATGCAAGTGGAGTATGATGGTTTTTATGGTGATGCCTTTTCTCATTGTCATGATTCATATTTTATAATATTTTCTTATGTGAAGAATGAGTTTCATACTTTTGGTTGTGTTGATTCAAATGGAAGAAGTTCGAGAGGTATGAATGGAATTGCAAACAAGGTATTATTCATTCTTATGATTCCTTTTGAGTTTTAATAGTATTTGTACATGTATGTTTTCATTTTGATAGTTGTATGCCAAGATGAAAATCAGATTTATGATAAAGGAAAGTATAAATGGCATGTGTTTGGTGGCCCAAGACCACCAAACAAGGTGTAACATTTTGCTGGTTTAAAGACTGGTCTTTGAATTTTGGGGTGGTTTTCTTCTACCAATGATTCTAAATTATCTGTATGCCTGCATGGAGCATGCATCCCCAGTCAGAGCCAATGTTGGGACTCAAAAATGCAACAAGGGTTTCTGAGTACCTTGTTAAAGTTTTGCATTTTGACCCCCTATAATTTCTTTTTGTGCCTGTTTTCTCAGATGAATTTTTGAGGTATACCATGAATTTCAGGTGTTCATTACCCTTTTTTGACATATGATGACATCCCAAGTCATCAAATTCAAGTCTCAAGTTACTTCTTGATGTCTTATTTTGAGCACTTGTTTAAATCTGCATTTTCTACCTAAATGTCATTTTGTTGTAACAGGTACAGTTTGTATTTGAATAACTTGTGTCCTATTGAGTTTCATGGACCATAAATTTGGTAATGTTTAATATGTATATCAAAGAGATTATGTTTCAAAACCCAAGCCATTTTGAGTTTTCTTGATAAGTTTTCGGATCCCCCAAAGTTGGTTGTCCAGAATTGTCTTATTTCTTTGTTTTTCCCAGAAGTCTGAGTAGCCTTGTTTGATCGATTATATCTTTTGACCATTTGACCTAGTTGAGAGAAATATTTTTGTACTATGTTCTAGAGGTCAAATACTTCATGTGTCTCCATTTTCAGGTCAGGAACAATCCGTTTGGTCAGTTTTCTCAGCCAATTCTAAAAGAAATTTATGAAGATTGACATTGTTGACAGAATTGATTTCACAAGATACTCATTTTTAGAAGGTTATATTTTTTTTTCAAGCAGTTGTTTTGAGATTCCAGTTTTGGATACACTCTCCCTATATCTAAATGTATTAATTTTGTTATTGATTATGCCTCAAGGCATGATTCCCTACTTTTACAAAAGCTAATCCATTTGCATTTTCTACTGTTTTGACATCCACATGCATAGTGTTTCAGAATTGCCAAGTTGGACCAATGATATCTTGTAACCCTAATTCTTTCAAGAGAATCCAGTTGGTCACCATGCTTAGATGCTAGAGAAGAGTGGGTTTTCCAGTCCTTATATTTACAGAGGGTTGTTTAGATAGTTTTTAAGGCCAGTTGCCATTAATGAGATTAGTTTGCAGAAATGTCAAAAGTGATTGTAAAGGCCATCAATTCGATGCTTTATGGTCCAATCGCACCATGTTTTATATTTAGAGTGTGGAAGCATATCTAAGGCACATTTGAGGCATGTGAGAACTTGAAGGATGCATCAAAGAATTATGCTTGACTTTCATAACAAAATCACCGATATGCACCAAATGAATTTGCAGATAAAGTTTTAAAAACTTTTGAATGAATACAAATGAACATTGAATGTAAGTGTTTCTTTTTAAAATGCTCAATATGGAAGAATGGAGAAGTGAAAGCTTTCAGATATTTAAATAAAATGAGTTGGTAAGTCTGCGCAAGAAATAAGCACAAATGCCATTAAAAAAAAACAAAGCCCACGCATTGCATCATAGTGTCTACACTAAACAAGAGGCTTTAGAAACATTTGAGGCAATGCAATTGGTGGGTACATTGGAAGTAGAATTATGCATAATGCATATAAGGTGGTAAATGCAGAGGTTCTTGCAAACAATTGCAATGCATGGTAGGAATACCAAGGCACATAATGATTTAAAGAAAATGCCATTGGATGGCATTAAAGCCAAAGAATGGAATTACTGCACCAAATACTAAGAAACCAGTGTATTGGAATCTAAGGTCTCTAAAAACACTCAAGAGACAATGCAAATGGCAGTTGAAAGCAAGGTAGCCTACACATAGCATAAAAAGGAGAAGCATGTGCAATTAAAACAACAAAGGCCAACACATGGAAAAGGGTTTTAAAAACTTTCAGTAAATGCAACACAAGAACCTTCGCAATGTGCAGAGAGGAGGACCCATCTTTAAAAAGAAGACATAGGGATTGTGCATGAAGATTTTTAAATATAAACCAAGGTAGTGCTACGCTAAACCTATGCAATATATAAAGAAGACCCCGCGCTAAGGAGGAATCTGCGCATGCAGGTGTGAAACCAAAGTGTGTGCAACATATAACTAAGAAGGATGTTGCATTAGGAGACTTCCAGCAAATGAATTTTTCTAGTTAAAACCAAAGACCAGAGGCTTGTGCAAAACACCAAAGGAGATAACCTTCAAAAATTTCAAAAGGCCACTGAAGCACAAATGCTAAAGAAGTCAGTGCATATGTAAAAAGGAAGTCTGCGCAGAACGAGATGTTTTATGGTTTAGTCCCACATGCTGAGCACGATAGTGGTATTAAATGTTTATATATTATAACACTAAGCATGTTATTTAAAGAAGAGGAAAGAAGCCTTTCAGAGCGCTGACTTTAAGGGCATGCTTTGCTTGACTGTGGTGAGCTGGGGTAAGAATATTTTAAAGCCTATGGCAGAAGAAGTTTTAAAATCATACTTGACGCACAAAATGATTTATATGCACACACAAAATGATTGTGAAGTAAGTTAGAGAAGCTCTTGGCCAGCGGGATGCTGGGGTGTGAGAGTTAATGCCTGGACTTGGTCGATGGAAAACAAATTTTGGAGCGTGGGAACAGATAACTTTAAAAAACTTGTGAAACATTATCCCACATTTGTGGGGTGGAGAAAATTAGCAGTGTTTAAAAGATAAACCACTCACATAGTAATGTGAAGATGAGAATGAATCTCTCTACATGCACATGCAAGAGGTGCCTCAATTTGTGTGCCAGGTAGGCAATTTTGAAAGAAACATGTTTTTGGTGGGACCCACATGCAGAGGAGACCAAACACATGGCGACAATGTGTGAATTTGCGAGAATAAACCACGGTTAGTGAAAAAATTCAGAGATTTCAAGGTAGCAGCTAGTTAACCACTGCGTGTAGTTGCCAGATGCTAGCGGTTAGTGGCTAAACATCCAGAGACTACACACAAACTATCAGATTGAGATTGAGATCAAGGGTTGTCATGCAATCTCACAATAAAATCAAGGTTAAGAGAATCATTTAGAGACTTAGAGATTAGGCTTATCTCACAATCTCCAGATAAATCATGGTCAGGGCTGAGTTGAGGTTGAGTTTATTCTGAGATACAAAAACTAAAGTTTGTCTCCAAATCTCCCAATAAACCAGGGGTTAGAGAAAAGTGTTAGAGTAATCATTAGTTTTCTTATTAATTAAATCATGTTGATTTAATTAGTTAAGTTATTACTCTATGCTTAAGTTTCACTTAGGCAGCTTTTATTTCTTTAGGGTTTCCCTTTTAGGGTTTCGGTATCCTTTTATAAGGACTCACCGCCTTGTATTTGTTTAACAGAGATTATTGTATTCAGTATTGTTGTTAATAGAAGCTTTATTCTTGCAACATGGATTTCATGTCTCTGGCTTTTTGGCCGCCATAGCTATTTCTCTTCTTCTGTCTGTTTCTTGCTTCTTCTCGTGACAGGTTTGCATGCAGGTGATCTTGGGAAGATTTGTTGTTTATCAAATCTAATATGGTATCAGAGCTCTCCTGCTGTTCGCTGTTCTTATTTTTTTGAAGCACACCAGACAGAGGGTTTCAGAGTTTTTCTAGTGTTTTTGTTGTGTTTCAAGGGCAGGCTTTGGTTATGGTCACTTTGGGCTCAAACGGACATTACCATTGAGCTCAAAGGACCCCAAAACCCCAGAAATGACATAAAATTCATCCATTTTGGACTACTGGACTCTGAGGCAAAAAATTTTTGGTTCCTGTGTCATACGGCACAGAAACTGAGGCAAAAATTAAAAAAAATTTAAAAAAACCATTTTTTGCTATGGTTTTTGGTTTTTTAAATAACGCGCAGTGTGTATTTTATTGAGCGTCGCCGCCGCACCACCGCGGCCCGGCCCCCGGCTGCACCTTTCACCCCGCCACCGGCCCAAGCCGCTCCTCGGCCACTGCAGGCCCCTTGTTCTCTGTGGCCCCGCCGCCCTGCAGCCCCCACCGCCTCGCTCCGCAGCTCCTCAGTGGCTCCGCCACCTCCGCCCTCCACGGCGCCTTTGACTGTTTGCGCCGCCCACATCGGCCGCCCGCTCACCGCCACTCCGCCAGCGGTGGCAGATTTTTTGACAGCCCTCACGGGCTTATATTACTAGCGGCAGGTCACATGCATGACCAAGGGCTCCACCCCAGCCCCTGAGCCCGCCATGCGCCCGGGGGCCCAGTTTGTTTAGCCCCAGGGGCTTATTTTGTGCTTTTTGGGGCCTTTCTGACCCTCCTAGAGTGTTTTCACTCTATCTTGAGCATCCGGGGGTCTTTTTCTAACTTCTATATACCGTCAGAAAGCTCTTTCTGAGCACTTTCCGCTGATGGAGGTAAGGGTTTTGGGTTCTACTGTTTTGATAGTGTTTTTTTCTGTTGAAGTCTGATGTCTATTTTTGCCTTCCAGGAGTCATATCTAGCTCATCCAAACTCTATTTTTGGCAAAAGAGATATCATCAGAAAGTTGGTTCAATGAACTATTTAGTGGCAGAGGTATTTTTTCCAGATTCTACTATAGGTTTTCTCTCGTCTGAGTTTGGCAGTTTATGCACTCTGGTGGATTGCTTGGGTTTACAGGTCCTAGGATCTCTTCTACTGTACTTCTGGTTCACTCTTCTTTCTGACTTCTGAGCTTGTATGCTTCTTCTGATACATTTTTGTTTTGTAAATGCACTGAGATAAAGTGCCTTCTTCTGTATATCTGAGATTTCGAGCACCTTATATGGTTTTAGTACTCGCACTCTATTATAAAGTTCCATGGGGGGTTATGATGCTTATGCCATTTTAGGCGCATCCACCTTTGTCAAGTGAGCATACCTTCCATGACATTAGCCCATGCTGTGTGTCGACGACACCGCCCTTTATCCTGTGTTTGTACTTTTGTTGCACTGTTGGTGTTCCTGGTTCTTCATTCTGCAGATATTTCTGTTATTGCATTTCAGTGTTCCTGTCACCTCTCCCTGTTCAGCATTATGGGGGGGTTCACCTATTGGTTCTATTGCTTCCTAGTTCGATTGATTAGCTCTTCAGACATTGTCTTCTCTACCTGGTCATGCACTTCAGTGGGGGTTCCAGCAGTATCTTCTGATAGAGTTTTTAGTTCCTTGCTTCGGAGATGTTTCTTGCTCTTTCTTGTTCCTTTCTCTGGGACACCTTTCCTTAGATTGGAGGCTTAGTTTCCTTCATCTAGTTTCTTTCTTGTTTTGGGTACCTAATCAGGCCTTGTTGTCGGGACCCATCTTTCCTGCTTTCTACAGTAGTTTAGCTATTTTGCTTCTCCCTAAGTTACACTTAAGGGGGGGTGTTAGAGTAATCATTAGTTTGTTTATTAATTAAATCATGTTGATTTAATTAGTTAATTTATTACTCTATGCTTAAGTTTCACTTAGGCAGCTTTTATTTCTTTAGGGTTTCCCTTTTAGGGTTTTGGTATCCTTTTATAAGGACTCACCGCCTTGTATTTGTTTAACAGAGATTATTGTATTCAGTATTTTTGTTAATAGAAGCTTTATTCTTGCAACATGGATTTCATGTCTCTGGCTTTTTGGCCACCATAGATGTTTCTCTTCTTCTGTCTGTTTCTTGCTTCTTCTCGTGATAGGTTTGCATGCAGGTGATCTTGGGAAGATTTGTTGTTTATCAAATCTAATAAAAAGATTCAAAGATTTAGAGATTAAAGTGATCTCCAAGTATCTAGATAGACCATGGTTAAAATAGAGTTCTCATACCTAGTTACAGGGTAGAGAACCAGCACATGACACTTGGCAGATTCTGGTGAATTATGGGGGCAAAAGTGAGGAAAAGAGAATTTAAAAAACTATAGAAATGTGCAGAAATATCAAAGGGCAAAGTAAAGTCAAATTTTCATACAAATGAGATAAAATGAAAAAAGATAAAGTAATGTGCAAGTTAAGACATAGTCTTGTGAAATATTTTTATTTCAAGCTGGAAATATGATTTCACAGGAAGCAATTTTCAAGGAGATTAAAATCAAATTTTGAAGATGCCTGGAATAAAATTTGTTGAAGATGATGATTGCAAAGAAGAGGAAGTTTTAGAATCAGAAGGACATCAGATTTCTTGGGAGCAAGAAGATATTTGTTAAGGAGACAGATGTTAGCTAGGTTGAAATTGATTTTCCAATTCTCTATATCTCTCTTCTTCTTGATTGTACATGGATGTTGAAATTAACACTGCTAGGAGTATTCTAATTTTTGGGTCTTGTCTTTCTGAGTTCTTGGTCTTGAAAATGTATTAAATTAGGAACAATTTAATAAAAATCAATGGAATCCCTATCCATATTGGTGATGTATTTGTGTGTTATGTCTTAAATTCTTGTGTGTTTAACTTGTAAGGCATTTTTAATGTACTGGTTATAAGGTAACTATGAATTTGTGTTCAAGTTTCTTTCAAGGAGAGAGTAAATCTTGAATATAAGTTCTGAGAGTTCAAGGTTTGCACATGAATATGATGTTTGGGTATTGGAGTGAAAAGAGTGACTTGTAAGACATTTCATTCGGTTTTTGTATGTTTGGAGTTAGAGGGTTTCCTGGGGATGTATGTTTATTTGACTTTGTTTCCCAATAGATAAGGCACTGGTCTTTACTGGTTATGCAATCCTCATCATCAATTCTTTTAAAATCTAAATAATCTTTCATTTCCTGTTTAAGAACATGGATGTTTAGAATCTATATTGAATAGTACAGACATTGTTGGTGATTAAATTAAAGAACTGAATCCTTTAGGTTATCCTGCCTGAGTTTTAAACTCAAAGAGAAGAAGGATGAATATCCTTGTCACATTGCCCATTTTTTGCAGTGTTATTTACCCTTGTTAAGATTATGGATTGGCTTTTGAAACTCTACATTAGTTGTAGTAAAAGACATTAGTAAGTCATTGTGAGAATCCTGAATCCACTTTCTGATTTATTAGAAAACAATAAGTCAAGAGGTACACCTGCCTGATTCTGTGGAGATTGAAGTAGAAGGAGGATCAAATCCTCATTAATTAGTAATTTTACTTAAAAGAATCATGAGTTGGAAGTCATAGATTCAAGCATTTGATGCTTCAATAGATTATGCAAGAAAAGGTACTAACACAGGTGATACTTGGGAGCTGTAAGGTTGAGTTTTTATCAACTCCAACATGGTATCAGAGCTCTAGATCTTCACGCACCTTTTCTCTTCATGAGAGATTTTCCCTTGTTCTTCAGATATGTTTTTTTCAAGAGGTTTTCTATTTTATATTTTTGTGGATCTGAGGGGGAGTTTTTTTTTTAGGCACTTTGGGCACAACAGACCTCATGATTGAGTACAGAAGGCCCAAAAACCCCTATTTTCATATAAGGCATGCCCAATCTAGACATAATTGAAATCTGAGGAAAAATGTTTTTTGTCTATACGACCCTGCTATGGGCACATTTTACGAGGTGGAATAAAAAATGCAAAAAAAAACAAAAAAATATTCTTGCATGGTCACCACGTCAGTTGATGTCATCAGCAGTCTACCTAATTTTCTTTGCCAATTTTGGTCAAAATTTTGGCAATCTCACCATATTTAGCGGAAGCACTAGTTTTAGTGGAGCTCCGCCAGATTTAGCAGAGGTTTCTTGGAGTTCTTCTTGTTTTTGATCGCTCTTTGGTTTTTTTCTCATATCTTGAGAAAATAGAGACATTTTTGGGAAAATGAGATATTATTGGAAAGTTGGTTCCAAACCCGATCTGATTTTACAAGTTTGGTTTTCTGCTTTGGCCGTCTTGTAGGGTTTTTTGCCAGTCAAAGTCAGGGTTACTTTTTCACTCCAGGAACCATATCTTTCTCACCTGAGCTCCATTTTTATGACTTCTACATATGATTGGAAATTTGGTTATGTGCTCTTTCTTTTGATATGGGTCTCATTTCCAGAATATACTCCAGGTATATTTTATTCAATTTTTTTCTTTTTTACAATATGGTGAATATCTTGGATGTTTCGGGTCTTGGAATCATTTTCCTTGCATGGGATGACTCCTTTTTATCTTTTACTCATGTTCATACATATTTTTATCATTACTAACCATTGTAGAAATCTATTTCTATAGCATTTCTTTTTTTCAAATGCACTGAGATAAAGTGTCATCTATTGCATTCTTGGGATCTTGCAGATCTTGTGCTTGTTTTTACTTGCACTACATTATAAATGTCCATGGGGGGTTTTGATGTTTTTTTTTTTTTTCCATCTACCTTTTTCAAGAGAGTATTCCCTCCACAACATTAGCCTCGTGATGTGTTTCAAGAGAGTGATCCTTCGACATGCAATTGTTCTTGGCAGTCTTGTTCAGTGTACCTATCATGCCTCTCCCTTCTTAGCATTATGGGGTATCTCCTATTGGTTCTAATGCTTCCTTGGCTCAATGGATTGAGCTATGTAATAAGTATCTATTCCTATGTACTAGGTAGATGTAGTGGTTGGGTACCTGTAATAAATATGCAAAAAATGAAAAGAGTTTAGGAAAAAATCCAAGCGAGTGAGTAAAAAGGAAGAATATTACCATAACACAATGAATGAAAGATTGCTTCAAGAACTATCACCAAAATCATCAAGAAGATCTAATATCAACACAATGAGACAATTTTTTTAAAGGGGAAAACTAATAAAAACCCCATGTGAATATAATATGAATGAGGAAAAAGCTCAGAGAGAGAGAGAGCAAGAAGCTCTTTATAATATCTACATCATAGATAATTCTTCATTGTTGCATAGTAAGAAATGAGAGAGGAGCATCTCTTAAATAGACATGAGTGATGGAGTTAGAATGTAACTCCCATGTTATATGAATTATACATTCATATTAAGTGTGTTCCATGTGTGAGAATCCTCTTAAGGAGGAATATCTAATTTTCTTATTAAAAGAATTACAAAAATGTGACATGTCCTCCCACTTGGACTAGAGGACAAAATATAATTTAGGATACCTTGGTTTATCCTAATTTAAATAATACACCAATGAAATATTATTAATTCTAACACCCCCTTTAATATTTACTTGGGGTGTTTACAACAAGTGGTATGAAACCTAATTTTTACAAAAATCTGCAACTTGATCTTCAATATAAGGAAGAAATTGTATTGTCTTCAAGTTTGCAAGTAGTCTTCTGGAAAAAAGATGTACAAGAAGCTTTGGTAGAGCCAAGAAAAGTGGATCAGTCCTTTAAATGTGTTGAAGTGGAAGTATATGCATATCTACAAGTAGTCTTGTGATTCAGATGACATGTGTAAATGAATTGATGTCTTTAATGTGCCTTGATGGATCACCTGAAACATCGAACATGAAAATAGGAAACAAGGAAACTATCCACAAGTAGAATTCCATCTCATATTAAAGTTAGTATAAATTTTGAAATTTATAACATCAGAGTTTAATTTTAAGAAAATTCTCATAGAGTAAACTAGGATAGAAAGAAAAAGATAAATGTAATTGTTCACCAGAATGCAATGGAGCTAAAATGATATCTAAATAAACCATATGCTCAAAATTTCAAAATGAAGAAGATAGGTACAATAGTGTTTATCAATGCTCTCTCATAAAAGAAACATACTAATGCACAAATGACCGTAGACAAGGTCAACGAATGAAACCTGCATCAACATTGCATCTATCACATGGATATAGACATTCCACAAATGAGTTATCTCACTGAAAGAAAATGGGTGATCAATCCACAACCTACATGAATCATGATCTAAGCAATGAAGAATGTAGTGAATTATCACGTTAGTATATTAATCAAAGAAATATGAGAGAGACAATGAGAAATTAGAATAATATGTGACTCGAGCACTAGTAAACATTGTATTTGATTAGCCAACCATGTCTACACTTATGAACCATTAAGGAGATAATAATTTAAACCAACATTAAGATTGACATATGCTAAATAATAATTTGAACTAAGGATTATGAGTGAGAAAAACATATTTCCTGCCAAATTATGAGTGAGAAATACTCTTTCATTCCTATTTTGGAGGAATCCTTCCATATTTTGATCAACTCTTTAGACTTTGGTGTTTTTTGTCATCTTTATCTTCAAGTTCTGATGTTTTCCTTTGTTTACCATCCTAATTCGAGTAGTGTGATTTGAGGGCACTCATGGATATTACAGTCTTCTCTACCTGATCATGTTCTATTATAGTGGAGGTTCCAGCAATTATTCTTTGACAATGTTTGTAGCTTCATGCTTCATTGGTGTTCTTCATGTTCATCCTTTGTTCCTATTTTTTGGGATATTTTCTAGTTTGGAGGCTTCTTCAGTCCTTCACTAGTCTTTATCTCTTTTTGGAGAGGGGTTTTTCCCACTAGGTTTTCTCCTTTTCTCCTCTTTACAGAGATTATTTTGTACTTGGCTACCTGGTCAAGCCATGTTGTCGGGACCCATTTCCTACTTTCAGTACTTATTTCTAGGTTTTAGCTACTCCCTAAGTTTATCTTAATGGGGGGTGTTACATTAATAAGTTATTTTAGTTATTAATTAAATAATTTTGATTAACTATTAAGTCACTTGTTATTTCTAGTTTACTTAAGGCTAAAATTTAGGCATATAATAATTAATTCTTTTATTAATTATTATCATGCAACCTAGGTTTTTCCCTTTTAGGGTTTTGATCACCTTTATAAAGTTTGATCTCTTTGTAATTATTAATTATTGAGGATTTTATTGCATTGAGAAGTTTCTCTCCATTGTTTTTCACATGATGTTTCCTCTTTCATCAATCAAAGCTATCAATTGGTATTAGAGCTAGGTCCCTTCAAGAATGCCTAACAACTTGAGGGAGATCCAAAGATAGAAACTTATAAGAAGGATAGTCCAACATTTTATAGCACCAACTACGTCACTTTTTGGAAGAGTCACATGATAGTTTATCTCAAATGTGTATGTGTTAATTTTGGCCTTGTTAATCAACCACACACTTCAACATAGTCCTTCTTCACCAGGTACATACAAGACTGAATATAAGATTATTCATCTTATCTGCCTGTGTGATTCGACCTATTGCCTTCTATCTAGATGGGGTTTTTGAAATTGCTCTCAGGACGAGAGTCTCACAACCATGGACCAATCTAAGAATGAAGGATTTATCATGATAAATGCAATGCAATGCAAGAT
>MU228349.1:474945-520789 GCA_018584345.1 Thuja plicata
CATCCCCTCTCTCTTAGAAAAAAACTTTGTCCTCAAAGCTTAAGGTGTGGAAATTGTTGCTGAATCTGAAGAAGGGGTTCCCAGGTAGCATCCTCTGGTTGCATGTCGTGCCACTGAATCAAGACCTTAGAGATGGAGCGAGAGCAAAGCTGACGAGTGTGCTAGTCAAGGATTGCCTCCAGCTCTAGGATAATGGATCCTTCCTTATCCATTTTAGGGAGAGTAGTTTGTGCTCTGACGTTGGTACCAAGAACTTGCTTTAGACAAGAAACGTGAAATACTAGATGAATGCAGGAAGAAGGAGGAAGTTCCAATTTATAAGCAACTGAACCAATCTTCTACAGAAACTTATAAGGCCTATAAAATTTTGGGGCCAGCTTATGATGCCCTTTAAGCTTCAGGGAGGATTGCTTGTATGGCTGTAGACAAAGAAAAACCATATCCCCAACTTGAAATGAGCGCTCAGAATGGTTTTGATCTGCTTGTTGTTTCATTCAATTATGGGCCATGTGAAGATTATCCTATAAGGTGTGAAGAATCTGATCCCTGGTGCGGAGAACTATGTCAACTGCCTAGACTGGTGAGCTGCTGGGAGTGTAGGGAAGGAGAACTGGAGGTGCCTGACCATAGATTGCTTCATATGGAATCATTTTAGAGGCAGTGTGGTAAGAGGTATTGTACCACCATTCAGCTAAAGGAAGCCACTTGGCCCACTGATGTTGTTGTTTTGAAGTGAAGCAGCGAAGATAAGTTTCCAAGCATTTGTTGACAATTTCAGTATGACCATCGATTTGTGGGTGATAGCCCGAACTCATCTTCAGTTTGGTGCTAGTTTTTTGAAACAGTTCAGTCCAAAAATGACTGGTAAAAGTTGCATCATGATATGAGTCAATGGAAGAAGGGAGGCCATGAAGATGGAAGATCTAGTCCATGAAGATTTGTGCAGATGAGGAGGCAATATAGGGGTGGATGAGGGCACAAAAATGACTATATTTAGAGAGATGATCAACCACAACCAAGATCATTGTCTTGCTGCCTGATTTAGGAAGCCCTTCAATGAAATCCATAGAAATATTAGGCCAAATCCATGTAGGGATGGGAAATGGTTCTAGCAAGCCAGGAAAGAGGGTCATTTCACCCTTGTGGCATTGGTAGGTATCACATTCAACCACCATCTATTGAATCATCTATTTCATTCCTTTCCAAAAGAAGTTTCATGTTGCCCGCTCATAATTTTTGAGGAATCTCGAGTGCCCTGCTGAAGGAGAAGCATGGAGTTCATAAAAAATAGCCTATTGCAAATCTGGGTTCTAAGGAAACACTAGAAGGCCCTTGTATCAGAGAGAAGCACCATTCCAAGAGTAATGTGGTATAGTAGAAGGATTATTGGCTAGCTGGTGAATGATTTGAGATAAAGAAGAGTCACTGACATAGCCCTGCTGAACAGATGCTAACCAATTGGGAATTGGCATAGAAATAGCTGAAAGGGAAGCGTGATAATCAAATGTGCGAGAAAGAGTATCTACCACAATATTGTCCTTACCCTTCTTGTAGGTGATCTCATAATCATACCCCATGAGTTTTCTGACCCATTTCTATTATGTAGGGGAGGATACCCATTGTTCGAGGAAGTATTTCAGACTTTGGTGATCGGTCCTGATGCAAAAATGACTCCCTAGGAGGTATGGCCGCCACTTCTGTACAACATGCAATATAGCCATCATTTCTTTTTCATAATTAGAGAGGGCTAGATTCTTACCAGAAAGGGCTTTGCGAGTGAATGCAATAAGATAGTCATCTTGAAGGAGAATAGCACCCAATCCATTGCCGCAAGCATCACTCTCAATAGTGAAGGGCTTGTAAAAATCTGGCATAGCGAGAATAGGTGTACTGCACATAGCCTGTTTCAGTTGTTCAAATGCATTCTCAGCAACATGGGTCCAAGAAAAGGCATCCTTTTTTAATAGAGCTGTCAATGGTGCTGCAATTTTATTGTAATTCTTGACAAACTTGCAGTAATATCTAGTCAGCCCCAAAAAACCCCGAAGGCTCTTGAGAGTTTTAGGATGCAGCCAATTTTTCATGGCATCTATTTTTGTAGGATCCACCTGAACCCCTTGGTGTGCAACAATATGCCCGAGATACTCCACTTCCTCCTGGGCAAACACACATTTAGATAGTTTTGCAGAGAGTTGATGATCAGAGAGAAGTTGCATTACAAGCTCCAAATGATGGAGATGCTCAGCCCAAGTTTTGCTATATATGAGGATATCATCAAAGAAGACCAGAATGAATTTCTGGAGGTATGGCCAAAATATTTTATTCATCACTGCCTGAAATGTTAAAGGAGCATTACTGAGGCCAAAGGGCATGAATAAAAATTCATAGTGACCATCATGTGTGCGGAAGGCTCTATTAGGTATATCCTCCTCATTAACCCGAATTTGATGATACCCAGAACGAAGATCCAACTTGGAGAAAAAATGAGCCCCATGAAGCTCATCAAGAAGTTCATCAACAACTAGAATGGGAAACTTATCCTTTATAGTGAGATGATTAAGTGCTCGGAAATCATTGTAGAGTCGCCATGACCCATCTTTTTTGCGGACAAGTAGAACTGGAGAAGAAAAGGAACTGGTACTAGGGAAAATAATACCTTGCTTTAGCAAGTCACGAATGAGCATCTCAATTTTGCTCTTCTGATGAAATGGGTAGCGGTAGGGCCTGATGTTGGGTGGAACACTGCTAGGAAGGAGCTGAATACGGTGGTCCTCTAGGCAAGAAGGGGGTAATCCCACTGGTTCAACAAATACACCTGAATACTTATCCAAAATTTGTTGGAGATCTGCAAGAGTACTAGAGACCGTTGATGGTTGCATCTGAATGGAATGGAGCCGAGCGATGACACCATGTGAATTCTTCTTAAGAATTTTTTCCATATGATGTGAACTGATGATGCTAAGAGACCTCGGTTGTAAGCCTTGAAAAGTGTGTTGTTTCCCATCGGCTGAAAAATGCATCCAAAGTTCAGCAAAATCCCATAGAATGGGGCCAAGAGTGCATAACCATTGGGCACCCAAAACCACATCACAGCCACCTAAGGGCAAGGAAAACAAGTCAGATTGCATGTTATAATCTCCAATAGAAAGACACACATTGTGACATTTCCCTTTGCAAGGTAAAGTGCCCCCATTGGTAGTCATGAATTCAAAGCTAGAGCAGGGATGGACAAAGTAATCAGCCTGTTTGGCTATTCGAGGGTCAATGAAGTTATGAGTGCTACCAGAATCAATGAGTATAGTAAGAGGGATCTTCTTGAAGAAACCCTGGACCCACATGGTTTGTGGAGTAGTGACTCCTACCAAAGCATGGACAGATATCTCTGGTTGAGCTTCTAGTGAAGGAGGTTCAGGCTATTGAGGCTCAACCTCATCATCCACTATTTCTTGAGCATCTACATATTCTTCCAGTTCAGGTGGAGAATCCACATCCAAGAGATAGAGATTTTTCTAAACACATCGATGGCCCCGGGACCATTTCTCATCACAATTATAACAAAGCCCTTTTTCTCGCTTGGCCCGCATCTCTGTTTCAGACAAGTGCTTGATAGGAGTAGTTCTGGGAGCCGGGGTGACTTGAGGGTTGTGAGAACCCATATTTCTGAATGGAACAAAATTGGATCTGGAATGTTGTAGAGCACCAATCTTTTCTTCCACTAACTTAGCCAACCCAAGGGTTTTTATCATTGTAGTGGGTCGGAACATTTTGACTTCCGAGCGAAGTGCATCCTTCAGAGCACTAACAAAACAACTGCGGAAGAATTCATCAAACAATCCCTCTGTGTTTTTAGCTAATTTTTCAAACTCTGTCTGGTATTCTCTTAGAGTGCCTATTTGGCACAGTTTAGTGAGTGCTCCTATGAAGTCATCAAAAGAACTAGGGCCAAAGCACTCCAAAAGGAGTGTGCACAATTCTGTCCATGTTGGGTCTACATTAGCCTTGATGTACCAATGAAACCATTGAAGAGCTTCATGTTCCAAATGAAAAGATGCAAGTGGGACTTTTTTTTTATCCAAATTATTATGCAAGCAGAAATACTTCTCTACCCTATAAATCCATCCAGTCAGATTAGTACCATCGAAGTGCGAAAAATCAAGCTTCGGTCCACAAAAATTTCCAAAAGAGAACCAAGCGTCTCCATAATGGTTTTGGTTCATGGCTGAATGCTGAAGGTTGAGACCGAGAATTTTGTCATCCAGATCTTGAAGTTTGGTTTTGAGGGATGCAAGTTCCTCCTACATGATTTTTTCTCCTGTACGTGTAACAACCATAAAGCTGTTTTTTTTTTTTTGACACAATCGACTTAGGAAAATTCACTCAAATATGGAATAACTGAAAAGAAGTATTGCAAGAACAAGAGATATTGGAATTGAAAGGAACCTAAAGGCCACGAAAAAAAAAAATTGACGTAATTTCCACCCGGCGAGCCCAAGAAAGTGCTCTGATACCAGATGAGAGGAACCTCCTTACAGCAATATGGTGAGAATGCACGAAATAATAGAATATAGAGAAATAGCATAAATCAAAATGAATCTATTGATTGCGGGCCACTTCAAGGGGGTAACCTTCTTTGAGCAAGCTCAATACAATAAATTTGTCAGTGTCCATCAAAGGCCTCAACCTACTCTTATATACTAAGTATGATCTAGAAAAGTAATACTACCTATGCATGTGGGATAATAAAATATACTCACAGGATGACTTACAAAGCATATGCATCCAACAACACTACACTAAAAAAATAAACAAAAGGAACACACAGGTTCCTAACACATTCGGGTGCAAATAATAGGAGACACTGGTATATCAAGAGAGATTCTATATCAGAAATTTTGGTTGTAGATGATATATCAAGAGAGATGATGATATAGTAAAATTTGATGCGAGAAGTGATGAAGGTTTATTTCTTGGGTATTTTACTAAAATAAAGGCATATAGGTGGTAGAAAAGAGGTTGAAGAAGATAGTGGAGAGTGCTTATTTTAGAGTTGATAAAAGCCTTGAAAATATATCTAGATATTTTGGATATGATTCTAATGATCATATTATTAGTAGTAATCATGGACAACAACATCAATTTTATAACCAAGTGCCAAGTGGTCTGATGATTGTAGATGTTGAAGCCTACACAAATGGAGAGGAAGGAACACAAGAATCAAGGGTAAGACTGAAGAAAGCAAGGTATGTAAGATTAAATCATTCTGAAGATCAGCTCAATTGTGATAGGACACAAGGGTGTTCAAACTAGAAGAAGGATTTATGAAGATAAAATTTTCCTAAACTCAAAGATTGAACCCAAGGATGTAAATGAAGCTTGAAAAGATGATAAATGGGTTAAAGTGATGGAAGAAGCATTGTCACAAATTGAGAAGAACAATACATAGATTCTTGTTCCCAGGCCTAAGGACAAGAATGTTATTGGTACCAAATGGGTGTTCAAAAACAATCTGAATGAAGGTGGAGAAGTGGCCAGAAATAAAGCAAGATTGGTGTGAAAAGGATATGCTCAAATGGAAGGTATTGACTATGAAGAAACTTTTGCACCATTGACAAGATTGGAAGTGGTAATATTCTTTCTTTCTTTTGATTCTCATAAGAGCTTCAAAGTTTATCAAATGAATGTGAAATCTACATTTATGAATGGTGAGTTATAAGAAGAAGTGTATATATATAGAGAAACCAAATGGTTTTCCATTGACTGATACACTGAACATGGTGTGTCAACTAAAGAAAGCATTATATGGGTTGAAGCAAGCCCCTAGAGCTTGGTATTATATATTAGAAAAATATCTACTGAAGCTTGGTTTCAAAAAAGGTACTCTTGATATTAATTAGTATTTCAAGGTAGATAAATAGGACATTTTAATTGTAGAAGTATTTGTTGATGACATTATCTTTGGAGGTAATGATAAGTTGAGAAAGAAATTTTCAATAGAGATGCCAAGTTATTTTTAGATGTCTATGATCTAATAGGTGAGATGAAATTATTTTTGGGATTGAAAATTACTTAGTCAGAGGAAGGGATTTTCATATCTTAGACTAAGTATGTAAGGGAATTGTTCAATAATTTTGGGTTGGATGACCCAAAACTAGTGGGGAATCCTATGGTGATAGGTTGCAAGTTGAAAAAAGATGATGAAACACCTAAAGTAAATCATTCTAGTTATAGATCAATGGTTGTTGGTCTATTGCAATTGACTCATACAAGACTAGATAGCATGAATGTTGTGTGTCTTGTAGCCAGATTTCAAGTATTCGAAAGAAGATTCATGATTTTTTTGTGAATAGGATATTCAAATATCTAAAAGGGACAGAGGAATTTTGGATATGGTATCCTAAAGGAAATTATTTCACTTTGCGTACTTATATCGATTTCAATTGGTAGGTGATGTTGATGACAGGAAAAGAACAAGTGGTGACACATTTTATTTGGGTAGAAGATCAGTTTCTTGGATGAGAAAGAAGCAAAAATCCATTTCCTTATGTACTATAGAGGCTGAGTACATTGCTGCTACTAAAAATTGTACACAAGTTTTTTGGATGAAGCAAATGTTGTATGATATCAGAGTTTTCTTTGATGATCCTATTATTATATATTGTGATAATTCAAGTGCTATCAATATATCTAAGAATCTTGTACAACATTCAAGGACAAATAATATCTCAATCATGTTCTATTATCTGAGAGAGAATGTGAATGAAAAGGAAGTGACATTGGAATATATTCCTACTAAGGAACAGGTTGCTAATATCTTCAAAAATTCACTACCTAAGGATATATTTGAATATTTTAGAGGCAAGATGGGGGCGATTTCCCCTCCTAATCAAAAGTAAGGATGTAAAGGTGTGCATAAATCTATGGGCTTAACTATCTAGTCTTATAATACAAATTGATGTGAGGAGGCTGCTACTCAGGGGGAGTAGTCAGTTGTTGTGTTAGTTTGGTGATTATTTCTCTAAAGGGGAGCAGATGTAGAGCTGAAGGTGAGATATTTTTATGTCTTTTCAATTGATTTAAAAAGGGGACAATAAGGCATGTGAAAAACTATTGGGGTGCGAGATCAAAGGGGGAGATATTGATTTCTTTTTTTTCACAGCATATGTTTCCATCAATGTCAATGGGGAATATTTTTCGTCAGATGCACATATGTATTGGAAGACATATTAGTTAGATGTGTTTTCATTGATGTTAACATATCACTTGGACACTTTGGTCACATTTTGGCCAGTGGTGCAATATGCCTAGAGGTCTTGTGGGTAAATATTATTGTAGATAAGTGATTGCAGACATTAGAATATGTTGAAGAGATTCTATAATTAGTCTATATCAAGTTACAAATGTGCACATGAAGGTTTGGGTGACTTATGAGGTTAGGTGTTGTGACTGGTATTTCTAGTATTTAGGAAGATGACAATGTGACAAAAAAAGGTTTGTTGTGCATATTTAGTTTGATATTTTTATTTTCCCATCTAGGTGGATGTTTAGGACATCCTGATGTCTTCTCAATTTAGAAGGTTCATAGTCTAGAGGTCTGCAAGGCATTTTTCAGTCGTATCAGAGGGTTTTGATAGTGGTCTTGAGGTTTGATATAAGAGATGTATATAAATCTAATAAGATGTATGTATTTGAATGTTTTTGTGGTATTCGTGATGTCTTTGGATGTTCTTGGGATATGTTCCTAATGATTTGGTGGCCCATATCGATTGTGGTGATCAGATTTGAAGGATTGTTTAGTCGGTGCTAATATTATTTGTCCTCTTGACCGACTAGATCAGTAAATTGTTTTGTGAAGATTAAGGCATGATTTACGGCTGTGTTATGAGATCAAGGTTGATGATAGAGATCATTACTATGGTTTTATGGTCAAACATTTAATTGATATTTTTGGAGTGTGGATTTGGATTTTGAATTGAAATTTGA
Source organism: Thuja plicata (assembly GCA_018584345.1). Lineage (NCBI taxonomy): Eukaryota > Viridiplantae > Streptophyta > Pinopsida > Cupressales > Cupressaceae > Thuja > Thuja plicata. The sequence continues at coordinate 482,926 of MU228349.1, forward strand.
GCTGACCTTGTTTATTTTTCAATGTTAATAAATTAGATATAAATAGGGAAAATTGTGTGACACGACTGTGTGTAATTGTTGTTAGAATTGAGACATCACACACAACTGAGAGGGGGGAGTGAATCAATTGTGTCCCAAAACTTCAAATCTTAATCCAACTTTTAATATTAATCTCAGATCTAAATAATAGACATTAATACAAGATCGCAACACATTACTCAATGTATAAAACCAAGATTTTTGACGTGGAAACCTAGTTAAGGGAAAAAACCATGGTGGAGATCAAACCCACAAGATGATGTACTCTTTTAAAAGTACTATACCTTTCTAGGAGTATTACAAGGAAATGCACATGCATTCAGGCACACTGCCTTGAGATCACTTCTCAAATACAACGAGGGATACAATTCAAATGAAGGCTCACTACCTTACAATAAGTAGATGGAAAAAAATCCACTATGGACTACAATCCACTAATACTGATTTGATTGATAGCATCTCCGTTATTCCAATACAGTTCCAATGAAGTACACCAAATCTTTGCCTCAATTGCAAATTCCACTCATACCTCTTCACAGAGTCATCAATACATCATACTCACATACTCTCACCACCATCACTACTCTTTGCAATTACCCATGATTACATCCTTTTATACATTACATCAACTTATTTCCACTAGGATGACCAAGGATCTAATTACAAAATATTAATTCATTGTAACTCAATATACAATGTGATCCAATAAATGTCAGCTAAGACATAGAAATGATCAATAAATACATCCTCAAACATGCTCCAAATCCATAAATCATGCCATGATCCTTCACAAGACGCTACATCATCATGTCAGCCAAGACCAATAAGGAAAACAACAACGCAACATGAAAATCACAAATTTTGATCAAATAACCCAATGCAATCCAACAACATGAATATGACACAACCTTGAAACATCATAAAGTAACATTAAATACCATAACAACAAGAATAATAACTTTATCTTGGAATTCACAAATATCTTTGCACTATTCATCAGGATCACCAATCAGTAACCTTCGTCATTTAAGAAAAATAGCTTTCCAGCATCCAAATCATGAACCACTAAAGCTAAGAACACACATCCATGTCCTAAACTTATCACTAGGTTAGCAACAAAAAATATTGCATAACTGAACAAGACCAATCCAAAAACTACAATAGTGTCTCTATCTGAATAACCAAAATACCAGTCTCTGATAAATTATTCATAGCTCACTCAAATCAACATGTGAACCTTTGTAAATAAACATAGATCAACTAAAGACATCCTTGAAACCATATGTACCTTCAAAACATATGTATTCAATACAATTCCCATACCAGATCAATCTTCTCACTAAAAATACTAGTAAAACTATTACCAACAGTAGGAATATGTTGACATCAATGACAAAACATCAATGTCATCGCATATATGCATGATATTCAACAATCTCCCTCTTTGGCATTAATGAAAACATATGATGTGAAAAAACAAATTAATGCACAAAGAAACCATATCAACAATACTACCAACAATATTCATAATACTATGTTTTAATGTCTCTCTAAAAATATTATCTCCCAGAGGAACAATCTCTCCTTGTTTGTTACATACTCTTCTCCAACATATAATAGTTCTCCCAAATACATGAATTCTCTCCCCATATACACATACCTTATTTTTCATATGACTATCTCTCCACCTTTCACATCAATAACAAAGGCATATATATCCACTAATTCATAGAAGCCAAAAATCTAAGCAAGCATCTTTCCCCCAAATCTAAATAACATACTACACAAGAGTAACTACACCTCCTGAGTAGAAGCCACTAAAACATCAATCCACAACAATGATAATCTTTGTCACTACACTGGACTAATGCAAATCAATGCATCACTAGCTCTGATGAAGAGGGGAAATCACCCCAAGCTTACCTTAGAGATACTCAAAACTGTCCTTAGGCAAGGGCTTCATGAAGGTATTTTTAATATTGTTCATAGTAGATACATAATCCAATGTGACTTCCTTTTCACTAACCTTGTCTCTCAAGAAATGATATTTGATAGAAATGTGCTTTGTCTTTGAATGTAACATAGGATTATTTTAAATATTAAGAGCACTTGAGTTGTCACAATAGATAGAAATAGGATCATCAATACTTACTCTAATATCTTTCAAAAATTTCTTCATCCACATCACTTGTGTACAGTTAACATCAACAACAACATACTCAGCTTCAACGGTAGATTGTGATATACAATTTTTCTTTTTACTTTCCCATGAAACTAACCTTTTTCCCAAAAGGAATGCTCCACCACTTGTGCTCTTTCTATCATCTACATTACCTACCCAATTCACATTAGTAAAAAGATCTTAATGTAAAATAATCATGCTTACCATACCATAAGATAAGATCAACTATTCCTTTCAATAATTTGAGTATCCTTTTAACAACAATAACTTGTGATTCCTTCGATTCTTATTGAAATCTTGCAACAGTGCAAACTACATTCATAATGTCAGGTATAGTCTGTGTTAAGTACAATAATCCACTGATGTTTGATTTATATCTTGTTTGATTTTCTTTAGGGTATTCACCACATTTTTTCAATTTGTAGCTAGTATCCATAGGAGTATAAACATGTTTTGAATCATCAATACCAAATTTCTTCAACAATCGTTTCACATACTTGGACTCAAATATGAAAATACCCTTATCAGATTGTGTAATTTGTAGACCAAGATAGAATTCCATCTCACCTATCATGGACATCTCAATCTCTTTATACATCTCACCATAAAATTCTTTACTCAACTTTTCATTTCCACCAAAAACAATATCATGCATAAATACGTCAACAATCAAAACATTATCATGATCAACTTTGAAGTGATATTTATTATTAGCACTACCTTTACTGAAACCAAGTTTCAATAAATAATTATCCAACCTTGCATACCAAGATCTAGGAGATTTTTTTAATCCATACAATGATTTATTCAATCAGAAAACCATGTCATCTTGATCAGTCAAAGAAAATCCACTAAGCTTCTCAACAAAGACTTCCTCTTCCAACTCTCCATTCAAAATGCAGACTTAACATCCATCTGATATAGCTTAAAATCTTTGTACGTAGCATATGAAATAAACATCCCAACAACTTAAATTATAGCTTAAGGAGAAAATGTATCCTCAAAATCAATACCTTCCATCTGTGATTATCCCTTACAAACAAGTTTGGCTTTGTCCCGAACCATTTCACCATCTTTATTCAATTTTTTTCCAAATACCCATTTAGTAATGATCACATTTTTGTTCTTATGCCTAGGAACAAGAAACCATGTCTTTTTCTTCTCAATATATTCCAACTCTTCTTCCAAAGCTTTAACCAAAATTTCATCTTTGCATTCTTAATTAACATCCTTAGGTTCAATCTTAGAAATCAAACAAATTCCATTTCTAGCTCAATTCTTCCTCTAGTCTCAAACACCTTGATTCCTATCACCAATAATCAGATTTTCTGAATGATTTAACCTCACATATCTTGGAGTCTTTGAATTGAATTTGTATCTGAATCTTGTGTTTCCACCTCTTCCTCATTTTCAACTTCTCCATATTGATCTACCTAACCATTCTGATTTTGATTTTGATTATGTGCTTCCATTACCTGATTGTCTTCATCATCAACTGATTCATAACTATAAGACCTATCTTATTTCTGATATCTTTCATCCACTTTGACATTAGAACTTTCATTTATCTTTCTCAACCTATTTTTATAACACTTGTATGCTTTCTCTTTGTAGAATAACCAAGAAAGATTCCTTCATCACATCTAGGATCAAATTTCCCTAAATCTTCATCTCTTTTGATATAACATTTTCTTCCAAAAATTATAAAATATTTTACTATAGGGATATGACCATACCAAAGCTCATAAGGGGTCTTAATATTGCCTTTCTTGATTTGAAATCGGTTCAATGTATGGAATGCAGTGCTAACCACTTCTTTCCAATAGATCTGTGATACTTTTCCTTCAATCATCATAGTCCTAGCAGTGTCGAGGATAGTTATATTTCTTCTCTCTACAATACCATTCTCTTGTGGGGTTTGCAGAGAAGACATTTTCCTCTTTATTCCATTCTCTTCACAAAATGCATTAAATTCACTAGATGTAAACTCACCACCTGTGTCAGATCTCAAACATTTTAGCTTTATACTAGTCTTAATATAAACCATAGCTTTGAAGATCTTAAATTTATCAAAGGACTCTTATTTTTCCTTAGAAAATATAACCCACGTCAATCTTGGGTAATCATAAATGAATAAAATGAAATACCTATCTCCATAATAACTTCTGGTTCTTGCAGGGCCACACAAATCAGCATGTACCAAATCCAACAATCCACTTGAAGAATAGGTCTTACTTTTGAAAGTAGATTTAGTTAGCTTACCCAACTAACATTCCTTACACATCACATTAGACGGCTTCAAATATTTAGGTAACTCTATCACTTCTCTTGTAGTTCTTATATTCACAATGTTATCAAATTTTACGTGACAAAATCTCTTGTGTGATAACCAACTATCATTAATTCTAGAAATCTGACATCTATTCTCTAAATTATTAAAATGAAATTCATTACCTTTGGTCTTTGTGCCTGATTCAATCTCAATTCTAGAGATTTAAATTATTTTGCGCATTCTAGCCTTGATTTGTAAATTGTAACCTTTATCAACTAGCTATCCAACACTCAAAATATTATGCCTCTGACCTTCAATATATAGGACATCATCAATATTGCTCTTACCATCAAGTGTAATGTAACCTCTACCTTTGATTATACAAGGAGCATTGTTTCGAGATCTGACAACACCATTATCATACTTCTCCAGCTTCACAAATTTTATTTTATCTCTAGTCATGTGATGTGAACAACCACTATCAATAAGCCATTCATCTTTCTTATCTATGTGTGAAATCAATGCTCTCTCCTCATTCAAGAAACTAGGATTCTCATCTTTGATAGAAATAAACACAATCTCATCTTCACTCTTTTCAAATTCATTGGTAGTTGCATCTTCATCAATAACATAATAACACTTCTTCTAATAGTTAGACTTGAATTTATTAGGCTTTTACTAAGACTCTCTATTCGGACATCTTGAAGTGAAATGACCAATATTATTTCATGAACTTTTTTTAAAGGTAACTTTCCTTGATACTTATAAGCTCCCTTAGGTATTCTCTTTTCAATTAAGGCTTCAATCTCTTCAGGCTTTCTTTCTTCTTCCTCAATTTCTTCCCATTCCTTAATATATCTAGATGCATAACTAGATGAACTTTATCTAGGGTCATATCTTTTCTTATCCTTATAAAAATAGCTTTAAATGTAGATTCAACTTTAGCAAGAATCTCACAAAATTCTCTCATTTCAAAAGCAGGTAACTTACCGATCAACGTGTCTCTTATTACAAGTACCACAGTTCTAATTTCTTCAATAACAAAAACCTTGTGATTTTAAGAAAGAGGCAAGGATCTTAATATCTTTTAAACAATTTCTTCTTCCTCCAATGTTCCACCAGCGCATTTGATTCCAAAAACAATTTTGCTCACCTTCTGTACATAGGAAGTAATGTTTTAATATTCGCTCATCTTCGATGCTTCATATTTCCCCTTTAAAATTTGTATATTGGCTTGCTTCACACATGCATATCCTTCATGTAAAGTCTCTAATTGTGTTTATATCTGATGTGCAGTCTCTAATTCCATGATATTTATATATTATGCATCTGACAAAGCATCATAACAGCATGAATTTTATTTTGAAAACCCAGTTAAAACAAAAAAACCATGGTGGGGATGGAACGCACAAAGGAAATACTCCACAGTAGTATTTGACCTTTTTAAAGGTTTGAGTACAAAAGATGGAATGCATTCAGGTACACTGTCTAGAGCTCACTGTTCAATTAGAAAAGGAAGGCTTACTGCCTTAAATATATAGATAACAATCCATAGATAGATTGAACTGGTACACAACATCAACAAATGTTAAATTAGATCCAATTAAGTGCAGTATACCTAATCAATACACTTCATTCTATAGTTTTACTCTACTCATATTTTGACCTCCATTAATCATACTCTCTACATCAATACATACCATACACGCTAGAATTATTGAACAAAATGATCTTATATATATGCTACACAAATTAAGTCACCCATTGGGTTAGCCTCGAGTACATTTCCAAAAATAATGTAACCTGTAGTAAGTCGGCTAATTATGACGCAAGGAGGGCTAGTAGGAGGGGCTTTAGACACTCCCAACCACCAAATCACCTTGCAGAACCAATGCAGAATCCAAACAACATAGTGAGAGAAGAAAACACAGATATCCTTTATCATTAATTGATCAAGATCATTACATGATGGCTTGTAAGGCCTTCCCGGTTTTGGCCATATATTCAATGAATTACAATAAGATCTTCATACAACAAAGATCATAGACCTTCTATCTCAATATCTAAACATTTTCTTTCTTTCACTAAGAATGATACCTAAACTAAGAACATATAACCAAATATATTAAAGAGTCCACCACAAGAGGTTGGTGCTCAAATCCATAAGGACACCCAGATTTAGGTCCACACATATCCCCATGAGAGATCCCAAATCAATTCAACAACAGAAATTAAAAGAAGAAGTCGGCCATCAGATCAAACTCCAAAAATGAACATCTTGGGAAAAGGTTGACCGAGAAACATAGTGTCTCAGGCAAACAAGAACCCGAGAAGTAGGAACAAAACCCGAGCGACAGAAGAAATACAAGCATGCTCGAGCGAGCAACAGAAACAAGCATGCCTAAGAGAAGAAACTGAGCAAAATAACAAGCATGCCCAAGATACAGAAACTTGAGCAATAGAGGCTAACCTGAAACAAGCATTTCTGAGCAGCAGAGCCTGAGCAATAGAGTTTTACCCGAGTAGCCTCCAAACATACTAAAGAAAAAAACAAACATATTTTTGGTTGTGTAGGATTTCCAATGACCCAAGATGCTCCTGCATCAGACACCTGGGGTTACAAGAAATGATTCTATGAATCATGTGTCAGTTCCAACCTGAAATGAATCCAACTTAGATTGAGAAATCCAAGATGAGTCCTAAATCAGTCTATTCTTCCACTTTACCAGATACTCCATGTATTCCTTTCCTCTTGTACTTCTGCCAATTCTCTATTTTAGAATATTTTCAACTTCCTCTATCTGCTTTTTAGGATAATCACTTGGTTTTGTCACTTCTGCATCAGGTTTATGATATTCATATAAGTCTAAAATATTGAATATAGGTGATATATCCATGTCATTAGGTAATTCAAATTCATAAGCATTTCCATTGTCAAATCTTCTTAGTATTTTTCAAGGAACAAATTTCTTCATCTTCAATTTAACATATGTTCCCATAGGAAATCTGCCTTTCTTCAAATGAACCATAACTGCATCACCAACTTAAAATGTTTTATGTCTTCCTTATATGTCTGCACTGTCTTTGTATTTCTAATTACTTTTCTCCAGATTTTGTTTTACATCTTCATGCAATGTCTTCATAAATTCTGCAAATTCTTCTGCTTCAACACTTCTTTTCTCTTCTCCAACAATATCTCTCAAATCTGATATACCTCTCAGTTGTGTGCCATGAACAATCTCAAATGGTGTATTTCTAGTACTTCTATTCAGTGAACTTTTGTATGCAAACTCTGATTGTGCCAACATCAAATCCCAATTGCTTGGTGTGTCTCCAACTAAACATCTCAACAAATTACCCTAACTTTGGTTTACAACCTTTTTTTTTCCATCAATTTGTGGATGAAATGTAGAACTAAACTTCAACTCAGTATCCAATTTCTTCCAAAGTGTTCTCCATAAATAGCTAACAAATTTACTGTCTCAGTCAGAGATGATACTCTTCGGTAATCCATGCAATCTGATAATTTCCTTAAAGAAAAGATCTGCTATGTGTACTACATCTGATGTTTTATTACATGGTATTAAATGTGTCATCTTAGAAAATCTATCCACAACAACAAATATAGAATCATTACCTCTTGTTGTCCTAGGTAAGCCAAGAAAAAAATCTATGTTGATATCACTCCAAGGTTTCGTAGGAACAGTAATTGGTGTATACAAACCAGTATTTTGACTTACTCCTTTGGAAACTTGACAAACTCCACAACTTATTATAAATTTATGAACATCCTTATACAACCAAGCCCAAAAATACCTCTCCTTTAGCAAACTCAATATTTTATCAATACCAAAGTGTCCAGCCAATCCACTACAATGTTTCTCTTTAATCAAATTAGTTCTCATTGATCCTCTTGGTATACACAATAGAATACCTTTGAACAACATATCTTCCTGAATTAAATAGTCTACGTACTTACTTGATTGGTTTGAATTAGGTGCTCTACGCACTCTCCACTGCCCTGAAAAATTAGGATCACTTTCATACAAATTATTCATGTGATCAAAACCAAGAACTTCAATTCTAATTTTAGTCAAAAAAGATCTTCTTCTACTCAATGCATCGGCAACTCTATTAGAAACTCCACTCTTATGCTTAATCACAAATGTAAATCTCTGCAAATACTCTACCTATTTCATATGTCTCTGATTCAACTTATTTTGACTACCCAAATACTATAAAGCCTTATGATCAATATACAACACAAATTCATCTGGCATCAAGTAATGTCTCCACTTCTTCATAGCTTGCACAATAGCATATAACTCTTGATCATAGACAGAATATTTCCTCTTAGAATCATTCAAATTTTCACTAAAGAAAGAAACAGGTTTACCTTCTTGAGTCAACAAAGCTCCGATTGCACTACCACTTGCATCACATTCAACTTGAAATACCTTATTAAAATTAGGTAAGGCTAACACAGGTAATTCAGAAACCTTTAGCTTTAAAGCTTCAAAACTATTATCAGCTTCATGTGTCCATTTGAATTATCTATTGTCTCCTCTCATTGTCTCAATCATAGCATTACAAATAGAACTGAACTTTCTGATAAACTTCATGTAAAAACTTGCCAATCCATGAAATGATCTTACCTCAGTGACATTTTCAGATGTAGGCCAATTCAATATAGCTTCAACCTTCTCAAGATCCATTTTCAAACCATTAGCTGAAATCACAAATCCCAAATACACAAGCTCTTCTTTCATGCATGAACACTTCTTCAAATTTATCAGCAACTTTTTCTCTTTCAATCTCTGCAACACTTGCCTTATATGCATCAAATTCTCTTCTCTAGTCTTACTAAATATCATAATATCATCCAAATATACAATCGCACACTTATTCAAGAATTTCTTCAAAACTTCATTCATTAACCTCATAAATGTACTCAGTGCATTAGTTAAACTAAATGACATAACCAACCACTCATACAAACCATCCTTTGTCTTGAAAGTAGTCTTCCATTCATCTCCTTCTCTGATTCTAATATGATGATATCCACTTTTCAAATCAATTTTGTAAAATATCTTTCTCCACTCAAACAATCCATTATGTCATCTATTCTCAGTACAGGAAACCTATACTTTACTATGATCTTATTAATTTCTCTGGAATCAGTGCACATTCTCCATTCTTCTTAGGTGCCAACACAATAGGTACTGCACATGGACTCAAAATTTCTTAGATCAAGCCTTTGTTCAACAATTCATGAACTTGTCAGTTAAGCTCTTCATTCTCAGTCGGTGTTAACCTATGTGGTGCTTTGTTTGGAAAACTAGCTCTAGGAATCAGATCCATATAGCGATTGATATCCCTCATTGTTGGCAAACCATTAGGTACATTATCTAAACTTATCTCCTTGTACATTATCTCCTTGGTTTGAATTAGGTTCTCTAATACCACCTGACACAAGTACCTTGCAGAACCAATGCGGAAGCCAAACAACACAGTGAGAGAAGAAAACATAGAGATCCTTTAACATTAATTGATAAAACTCATTACATGTCGGGTTGTAAGGCCTTCCCAGTTGTGGCCATATATTCAATGAATTACAATAAGATCTTCATACAATAGAGATCACAGACCTTCGATCTCAATATCTAAACATTTGTTTTCTTTCCCTAAGAATGATACCTAAACTAAGAACATACAACCAAATATATACAAGAGGTCAGTGCCCAAATCGATAAGGGAGACCCATATTTAGGTCCACATAGATCCCAATGAGAGATCCCAAATCAATTCAGAAATGGAAATTAAATGAAGAATTCGGACATCAGATCAAACTCCAAAAATTAACATCTCGGGCAAAGGTTGAGCGAGTAACAAAGAGCCTCAGGCAAAGAAGAACCCAAGCAGTAGGAACAAAACTTGAGCAATAGAATAAATCCAAGCATGCCCAACCAAGGAACAGAAACAAGCATGCCCGAGCAACAGAGACTAACCCACAATAAGAATTACCGAGAAATAGAGCATGAGCATCAGAGTATTACCCGAGTAGCCTCTAAACATACTAAAGAATAAAACAAACATATTTTTGGTTGTGTGGGATTTCCAATGACCCAAGATGGTCCTGCATCAAATTAATTATACAAAATATAATGAGGACCTCTAGAAACTACATATAATCAATCTACCATGTTGGTTGTACTTCCTCAAACTCATAAAAATTCAACAAAACTGATATGAAAGGTCCACAAAAATATCTATTATACTATGTCACTGCTCTTCCCTGTATACTAAAAAAACTGCTGCATAGAACTCCATATCTAAAACAAAAGATAACATCAAGTATTGTGAAGATGGCTTAAGATAGATTATACCTTCATTATGCTTCCCTTAGATTCACATCACAAAATTTCAATCTAGGTAGCCAAACCAAACCTTTTATTGAAAACTATCAACTATACTAATAACTGCCAGACTTAACCAAAAATGCAATCTATCCTTTGACGTGAACAAAATAAGTACTGTGAACCTGTGCAGTGCATTTTTTTCATCAATGACAAGATTTAAACCATTTAGAGTATTCTCTCTTTTCAACATAAGGCGTGTTTACCAAATTTATTATGATATTAGGGTATTTATACCCATCATCTAATCACTACAAAAAATCCCTATCATTAGCACCCAAAATAACACCGAATTTCAGTATTTTTTTTTTCTCAAAATGAGCCTTCAGGTGGGAGAAAAATTTGGATTAAAACTACCTCCAACCTTTGGCATCAACTTTTTGCACCATATGTTGTGTCGGGTTTTCGCTGAAAATTTTGCTTCCTATTTTACCTCTAGTATGGCATCGAAAATAGCTTCTTTTTTTTGCTTCCAAATTGATGGCAAGTTTTGCTTCCATTCTGACATCCTTTTTTTTCTTCTAGTTTTTCTTCCATTATGGAGTCCTTTATTTCTTCCCTTGACTTCTGATTTTTCTTCTAGGTTTTCTTCTAATTTTTCTTCCATTATTACTTCTTGGTTTGCTACTTGAATTGCTTCCTAGATAACGCCAAGTTTTTCTTCCAAGATTGCTTCTAGTTTGATTCTAGTTTGGCTTCTATTATTTCTTCCTTTTTTTATTCTAAAAATACTTCTTATTTTTCTTTCAGTTATTAATTTAATATTATTTTATGTCAATTGATTTAGTCATATTAGAGCACGATGGAATCGAACCACCAACCTCCTACTTTACAAGGAGGTGTTCTTCCATTGAGATAGTATCATTTAAAGAACATGAGATGCAACGCATCAAAGTTCCTGCCAATAATGCAATGTATTTAGAATTAATATTAGGTGAAATTAGGGGGATATTGATTTGAAAACCTATGTATTTCTAATAATACTCAAAAAATCAAATTACAGGAAATAGTGAAATTACATTAAATGCTGAAATAGTGGCATTCTTGAAATTTACACATCTAGTAGATTAGGATGTGGGAGAAAGCCTTGTGTCAGACCCATATGGCTTCTCAATGTTCATTTTTTTTGTGATGAGTTCTTATGTACCATGAGTTTGCAAGAATGAGATATAGCTATAGGAACAACATATACCTATATGATGACAATTTAAAGCTGCAGGAATAACATATAACTACAATATTTACCTGCAAGAACATAAAGCTATGGGAAAAACATATAGCTACAAGAACAATATATAGCTACAAGAACAACATATAGCTACATGATGACAATTTAAAGCTATAGGAACAACATATTAAGCTACACAAACAAGTTATAGCTACGACAACAACATATATCTACATGATGACAAGTTAAAGCTACACAAATAACATATTAAGCTATAGGAACTACTTATAGAAGAAATTTTAATATATCAAATAGAGGCTTTAACAATGGAGAAGATTGAGAGAAACATTTTGGTTGGGACAAAATATTCTTACTGATAAGAATTATTTCCAAGGAGTAAACAATGGTTTAAAACTCAAGAATAACAACATTTCAAGAAGCAGTGCATCATAAATGAGCAGATTTAGAACTCTAAAATGACAACCTCTTCAAATAAATAGAGGATAATAAAACGATATTAGAGTTATTTACCAATGAACAACAATTTTTTGTAAAGGAAATAACATATTTTTAAAATGAATCATGTAAGGTTAATGAATAAAGAGTAGACTTAAAGATTTAGATAGAAAATTTTGACGGAAACAACAAGGAGTTTAAAAGAGAATTGGTCTTTCATTCATGAATGTCATGAAAAGGAAACATATTCATTGAGAGAAAAATGATTGCAATGTGATGAAATAAATTTTTCTTCCAAAGGAAAAATTATGAGAATCATTGACAAGGAACATCATTAATGACTACATGTATTTAGAAAAAGAAAATCAGTGTATGTGTAATTAATAATGCATCTTTGCATGCGATAAATTCTAGGCATGGCAGTAATGTTAAATATCAATGGAAGAAAGAAAATTTATAAAAAGAGAAGTGGGTCTTCATATTAATAATGGATTCATGGAGAATACCCAAAGAGCATTCAAAGAAATTGTGATATGTTTGCATCCATGAATAACAAATCAAAAAATAGTAGCATTTTTTGCTTTAAATAAAGCATTGTGTTTTAGAAATGATCAAATGACAATGATTTTTAATGTTGAAAAGGTGGTACGAAACAAAACTTCAAGACCACCAAGCTCATTAATGCAATCACAATGGTGTGACATGAGTAGTAGCAGCTACAAGAGCAATAAACAGAGAGCTCGGAGATGCATAATATCAATAGGTATAGTGAAAAAGAATTATCAAAGACCGTGGATATGAGAGATAATCAACTGAAAAGAGAATTTGAGTAGGAATGCAACAGCTTCAAGATAAAATCATCCTACATGATTGGAACATGTAGCTAAAAAATTACTAGTGCATTCTATGTGGTATGTGGTTTGGTGAACAAAGGTAAGATAGACCCTATCAAAATAATGACAAGAATAAAGGCCATAAAGAAATGATTAATCATTTCACTATTATAAGGATTCTAAGGGACTATCATGCATGTTTGGTGAGAAAGACAAATTTAAAGAAAATGATAATTTCATGACCATATATTGAGATCATTATAACAGTAGGAATAAAACTATATTAACATTCATGAATGAAGAAACCAAGTCATATACTCAAAAGTGTTAGAATAACTGAGAGGGGGGGTGAATCAGTGGCCTCAAATATTAATCCAATAAATCAACCCAAAACTTTACTCCACACATATAAACCTGTAGTTATCTTCACTCCTACAAGATGTATGCCTTTAAATAATACTATCAAATAAATACTGCTCAAAGTATAATGTTTATCCTTTTTCTTAAGCTTTACCAAATAGTAGTCTAGTCTTTACCGAAATACAGTAAATAACTTAGTGTTTACCTATCAATTCTTTTTTAGTAATGTGTAAAGAAAAACATCAAAGCAATGAACCATATACACATTTGACACATGTATTTTTAACGTGGAAACCCTGTTAGGGGAAAAACCACTTGGGACTGGTAACCCAAAATTTTCACTCTTATGAAGTGAGTTCGGTGAAGAGACAACCCTGTTAAAGGTTACAAACACACTGTTAAGTGTGACCTTGTTAGAGGATTTAAATTAAATAATTTTTCACTTGATATCTGGCATTCACTATGCTATCTTCATGAGAAATATTTTGATACTCCTTCGGATGTATCTCAATATATAAAGGATGGTTAAATCCTACTATGTTAAGAGATTTTATGAATCAATGGTTAAACTGAATCAGTATATGATCTGCTCATAAATACAACTTAATCTTGCAAATGCGTAGATCTATTGTAAGCTCATAATACCTTTCTGATCAATGTTTCTCTTATGTTCCTTTTATCCACTTCTTTCTACTCGGTGAATGTTGTTGCTTCTCAGTTGCTCGGTGTCCGCAGAAATATTAGCTTTGTTCTTTAGCTTGTTTGATCGGGTCTGTATGAAGACTTCTTATCTTCACCATTATTCTCTTTAGCATCCTGTTTTTCATAATGAATTATCTTGTCTCTCTTATAGACATGATTTCACCATTTCTAAGTCCTTGTCTTTTTTGTTCTTTACGTGATCTGCAAATCTTTCCATTCCTTATTTAAAGCTTGCTTTAGTTTTATCTTGCAGATTTATCCTTGACAACTGGAATAAAACTAGATTTAAATCTCTATCTTATCTCTAGCTTTCAACTGGTCGATGAAAACAATGTAATCAAATAGTTAACTCTGTATTTAGCTCCTGCCAGCTAAGTCTTTTGTCATTTCTGAACTTCAGTTATGATCGGTGTTTAACTCCTTGTTTGCTCAGTCTTGACTTTAGTTGTCCTTGGGAATCTCTGTCCATCAGGGTTGTCTATGTTAGAATAACTAAGAGGGGGGGGGTGAATCAATGGCCTAAAAAATATTCCAATAAATCAACCTAAAAACTTAGTACCACAATATTAAGCCTTTAGTTATATTTAGTCCTACAAGATGAATGCCTTAAAACAATATTAAAAAATAACTACTGCTCAGAGTTCACTGTTAAACCTTACTCTTACTATTTACCGATTAGCAGTCTTTCATTTATCAAAAAATAGTAAATTTCTTAGTGTATACCGATCAATCCAGAATTAGTTATGTGTAATGCAAAACACTACAATAATGACTCATAAACACATTGACACATGGATTTTTAACGTGGAAACCTTGTTAAGGGGAAAACCACTTGGCACCAACAACCCAAAATTTTCACTCTTCTGAAGTGAGCTCGGTGAAGATCCAACCTTGTTAAAGGTTACAAACACACTGTTAGGTGTGACCTTGTTTGAGGATTTAAATAGAATAGTTTGTCACTTGATATCGGGCATCTCTATGCTACCTTTTATGACCAAACCCTAGTTTTTCAAATGGTATCTAGCATCTCATGTTATCTTCAAGATCAAAATTTTTGATACTCTTTGGGATGTATCTCAATATATAAAGGATTGTTAAGTCCTACTCAGTTAAGAGACTTTCTGATCCAATGGTTAAATTGAAACAGTAAATGATATGTTCACATATACAACTATAGACTTGCATATTTTTAGATCTATTGTAAGCCCATAATGCCTTTCTGATCAATATGTATTTTCAATACCCTTGCTCCACTTCTTTCTGCTTGGTGATTTTGTGCTTCTCTATTTCTTGGTGTTCACAGAAATCTTTAGCTCTTTCCTCAGCTTGATTGATCGGGATTGTATGAAGTTGTTCTTCATTAGTATCTCTTCAGCATCCTTCTTTTCTATTCACTCCCCTAATTCATTTTGAATTAAATTGTCTCTTTATAGACATGATATCACTGTCACTCACTTCTTCACTATCTTGTTCTTGGTATGATCCACAATTCTATCCAATCTTTCTTTAAATCTTTACTTAAGTTTTATCGAGTAGATTTCTCTTTGACAACTGGATATTATAGATTTAAACCTTTCACTTATCTCTAGTTTTAACTTGTCGATGAAAAAAATGTTAAAAACCAGTTAACTCTATCTTTATCTCTTGCCACTAAGTATTTTTTCATTTTTGAACTTCAGTTCCTTTCAATGTTTAACTCTTTGATAGCTTAGGTCAACACTTCAGTTCTCCTTGGGCATCTCCGTCGAGGTTGTCTATCCATCGAGGTTGTCTGTCCGTCGGGCATCACTGTGAAGTTCTTCTCATTGGTAATTCTTGTGATTCTTCTCTTTGGTAATGCTTTGTTAGATTTCTTTCTCGGGCATCACTGTGACTTTCCTTTTGGGTTTCTCCGTCCATTGGTGTTTTTAGTCACTTAGTGAATGTTGATATTTTATGTATTACTGAAATCATAATATTTATCTCTCTGATTCTCAGAAGTCTTTGACACTTTGTATATAACCAATCATATTATATGAAGTTGAAATCAATGACAATATAATACATTAAGTGATTTAATGTCTTGTATTATCTTTCTGCAGTTCGGTGATCATCTTAATATCTTCAAAAATTCAATCAGTTATGGTTCATCAATCTCTCCCTTTGGCATTGATGGCAACACACTACATTATCATACTATATTATTTCTAATACAATATGAAATATATCAAATGTATTTCATCAATCTCTCCCATATCTTTTGTTTTATAACCAATACAAATGTCTAGTTCTCAGGAAGCTCATATAGCTTAGATTTGTTTCTTGCAGATTGTCTTCTTCAAATTTTAATCTCTTTATTGGATAGATGTATCATCTTTTGTCTTTGTTCCTGATATGTGCTCTTCCTTGACTGTTCCTCTCCTTGATCATCTCTTTTCCCTTTGACAACAATCTCTCCTTTAGTATGTATGCTCTTCCTCATGTTACTTCTCTCCCTTTGATGGATATTTCATATGTAATATCTCCCTTTGGATAATGATTAACTCTCCCTTTGAATTCTTAGGGACTTATCTCCATGGATAATGAGTGGATAATGATATAATCTCTCCCTTCAAATCTCTCTCCCTTTGACAACAATGCCAAAGTAAAAAAGTTATCATGCCAAAGTTATATCCTTTAACCCTTTTATAATATACTCCTTGAATTTCCCTATCCATCAGCAGTAAAGTGAATCTGGTTTTCGGTGCAGATATGTACCTTGTTGTGTACAAATGCATCTTTGTAGTCTATTTTCATGGCTGCATCAACATGAATGATATGCTAATTTATGTATAGGCTGATGCAATCTCTTGGTCAGCTTATTGAATGGTAGAGAAGGGTTGGACCCCTAGTCTCTATCTCAGGTACTCAAATGTATCTTTTTTTAATGGCTTGGTAAATATGTCAGCTAATTGTTCCTTGGATTGAACATATTCTAGTATGACTTCTTTTGCTTGCACTTGTTCTCTTAAGTAGTGATACTTGACAGCAATATGCTAAGTCTTAGCATGCATGACTGGATTCTTTGATATGTTTATTGCACTGGTATTATCACAATAGATAATCATTGGTTTAAGAATCTTCATATTCATAACTTCTAGAAACTATTTGATCCAGGCAATATTTGAGCAGTCGGGCCACATATTTTTCTTTTGCAGTAGACTATGAGATGCATCCTTACTTCTTGTTGACCCATGTGACAAGTCTGTCACCCATGAAGAATGCTCCTCCAGTTGTGCTCTTTTGGTCATCTATGTTTCTAGCCCAATCAACATCTGTATAGACTTGAAGTTCAAATTTCCCTTCTCTTTTATACCATAAGCTATAGTCCTCAGTGTTCTTTAGATATCTCATAATTCTCTTGACAATAGTCATGTGTGATTCTTTGTGATTAGCAGAGAATCTTGCAACTATTTCAACTGCATGTGCTATATCTCGTCTGGTATGAACAACATACATTAGTTTGCAAATCATATATCTATACAAGGTCTCATTTACCTCATTTCATTTGTCTTCTTTTGTCAGCTTACATCTAGTTTCCATAGGTGTTCCAACTGGTTTGAAATCTTCCATCTTGAATATCTTCAATACTTCCTTGATGTATTTGGACTGAGTGATATATATGCCTGCATATTGTTGAAGATTCTGTAGACCAAGAAAGAATTTGATCTCCCCAAACATAGACATTTCAAACTCTTTTCTCATTTCATTAGCAAAGGATTTACATAACATTTCATTTCCCTCAAATATGATATCATCAACAAATATTTTAGCAATCTGAATACTACCATCAGTATCTTCTTTGAAGTACAGACTGTTATTTTCACTTGTTCTTACAAATTCATTGCTTATGAGATAGGAGTGAAGTCTTTCATACTAGGCTCTAGGTACTTTTTTCAATCCATAAAAGGCTTTATGCAGTCTAAATACCATGTTTCTCTTGTCTGGATCAAAAAACCCTTTTGGTTTTTCAATTTATACCTCTTCTTCCAATATTCCATTTAGGAATGCATATTTGGCATCCATCTGGTATACCTTGAATCCTTTGAATGCAACATAAGAAAGTAATATTATTACTCCTTCTAGTTGAGAAACAGGTGCAAAGGTTTCTCCACAATCAATACCTTCTTGTGCATACCCCCTGCATACTAATCTTGCTTTATTTCTTGTGACTTTTCCATTCTCATTCATCTTGTTTCTGAATATCCATTTGGTACCGATGGCATTCTTGTCATCTAGTCTCGGTACTAATTTCCATGTACAATTCTTCTCAATCTAATCTATTTCTTCATTCATAGCACTTACCCATTCTTCATTTTAAAGTGCAATATTAACAGATTTAGGCTCAAAATCACAAAGTAAACATCTAGTGTTTAGTGACTTACTTCTTGTTCTCGTTCCAACCTTCTTGTCTCCTATGATCTTATTATGTGGATGATGTCTTCTGACATACTTGGAAAGTTTTGGTTCAACTCTTTATCCATGATTCTGATCTTCTTGACCTTCATTCTGATCTCCATCACTCGGAACATCATCTTGAGTATTTTCCTGATTTTTGGTAATTGTAGTTTGATGCTTGGGTGCAATGTTTTGTTGCTCGAGAGTGATACATTGTTTCTCAGGTAGAGTGTTAGGTTCTTCAGTGTAAACAAACCTATTGTAGTCTTCTGGTTCTTTTCTTCTTTCCTTATCATTCTTCTCTACAAATTCATCTATTCTTACATTTGCACTTTTAATGATCTTGTTAGAGGACTTGCTAAGACATCTATAAGCCTTTCTTTTGGTGGAATACCCTAAAAAAAACCTTCATCACTTTTGGATTCAATCTTTCCATTTCTATCCTCTTTCAAAATATAACATTGACTACCAAAGATTCTAAAGTAACTTACATTGGGTGTGTAACCATACCAAAGCTCATAGGGTGTCTTCTTTGTGCCCTTCTTCAATTGTACTTTGTTCAATGTGTAGAGAGTAGTACTGACAGCTTCCCTCTAGAAGTTTTGAGTGATTCTTTTCTCTATCATTAGTGTTCTTGCATAATCAATAATGGATCTATTTCTCCTCTCAGCAATCCTATTTTTTTATGGTGTTCTTGGTGCAGAAACCTATCTTTTAATTCCATGCTCATTAAAGAAGTTAGTGAATTCATCTAAAATAAATTCCCCTCCTCTATCTGACCTTAAGCATTTCAATTCCTTACCACTTTGTTTTTCTACCATAGCCTTATACCATTTAAACATCTTGAATGATTCTGATTTATCTTTTAAAAACATAAATGTCATCATTCTAGAATAATCATCTACAAAGAGAATGAAATATCTATCTCCATAGTAACTCTTTGTTCTCATAGGTCCACATAGATTAGTATGGACTAATTCTAGAATAGAATTAGATGTATGGGCTTTACTCTTGAAACTAGACTTTTTCATCTTACCTTTTTGACAAATCTTACACATGATATGATCAGGCTTTGACATGCTCGATAAGCCTCTTACTCTCTTTTATTTCTTATCTTTATCATGTTGTCAAAATTCACATGGCATAATCTCTTATACCACAACCATATGTCTTCATTTATAGCCATAAAATAAGTGGTGTTAGTTTCATCAAGATAGAAAATGTTACCTTTTGTTTGTTCACCAGTTCTGATCAATCTTCCTGACTCATTAAAGATCTTTGTCTTCTTATTTTCAAATGCTACTCGGTGACCTATGTTATTCAATTGTGAAAAACTCAACAGATTATAATTAAGTCCTTTTACCTAGTATGCATTTTCACATTTGGTCAAGTTATTCAACATTATGGTTCCTTTACCTTTAACTGGACAAGGTGTGTCATTACCCATTCTTACTGATCCACCATTATAGTATTCAAAATTTTCAAAATTTTGTTTATCACCAGTCATGTGGTGAGTGCAGCCACTATCTATGATCTATACATCATTCTTACTAACCTTGGATATGAGTGCAGTGTCTACATACCTTTCTTCTTCTTCTTCTGAATCATCCTTCATGACTACAAATACCATCTCAATTTCTTCATCAGATTTGGTGTCAGTGTCTCCAGCTCTATTCTCAGATAGGTAACAATATTTCTTTCATTTTTCCTTGTAGTCTTGGGTATCTCTTTTGTCAGATTGTCAGTTTCTTCAGTAATCTCTATTATCACCTTGGTCAAACTTCTTTTCATATGTTCTTTCATTACTTATATCATCTTTTATTCTATTAGGACATCTTGCAGCAAAGTGTCCAACCTCTTTATAATTAAAACATACAAGTGGTAATTTACCTTTGTATCTACCTTTGCCTCTCTGCAATATTCTTTCCATTAGTGTTTCAATCGCATCAAGTCCTTGGTCATCACTATCACTTTCACTATCATTCCTCATAGTGTGTTTATGACTTGACTTACTTATTTTCAAAAAGATTTGAATGCAGATTCTATAGATAGTAAGACACTATTATCAAAGTTATTCATCTCAAAAGAAATCAGTCTACCAATCAGACTATCTAGAGTAACATTATTGTTTTCAACTGCTCTCATTTCTTTTATAACAGATACTCTAATATCATATATAGGTAGTAAGGTTCTTAGGATTTTACTTACCATTGTCTCTTCTTCAAGTGCACCTCAAACTCCTCAGATAGCATTGACTACCTCTTTGATTCTATAGCTATACTGAGTGATATTTTCTCCTTCTTTCATCCTTAGGTCATCAAACCTCCCCCTTAGGCTTTCTTCCTTGGCTCTTAGTACATTATCATCTCCTCCATGTACCAGCTTTAATTTATCCCACATTTTCTTTGCAGAGGTATAGGTTTTGACATCTTCAAACTCAGCATCAGAGAGTAAGGAAGCAAGCTCTATCACCATGAAATTATGCTCATGATTTTCTCTCAATTTCTCAAGTGTGTGTGGTCTTGTAGAAAACACATATTCAGTACCTAGGTGTTGAGTAACATCATTACCAATACCTGATAGGTGGAGTCTTATTCTTCTTTTCCATGATACAAAGTTTTCTTTATTCAACCTGGGCACATCTTGTTTGTTCATCTTGTGATCTTTTTCTTGAGCTCTTAAACTCCCTTTCTAAGAACAGAAGATCTAATACCAATTGTTAGAATAAATAAGAGAGGGGGGGTGAATCACTAGCCTCAAAAATATTCCAATAAATCAACCCAAAAAATTAGTACCACAATATTAATCCTTTAGTTATCTTCAATCCTACAAGATGAATTCCTTCAAACAATCTTAACAAATAACTACTGCTCGGAGTTCACTGTTAACCCTTATTCTTCTTGTTTACCAATTCGCAGTCTTTCATTTACCAAAAAAATAGTAAATTGCTTAGTGTATATCGATCAATCTAGAATTAATTATGTGTAATGCAAAACACTAAAGTACTAACTCATAAACACATTGACACATGGATTTTTAATGTGGAAACCCTGTTAAGAGAAAAACCACTTGGGACCGGTAACCCAAAATTTTCACTCTTCTAAAGTGAGCTCAGTGAAGAGCCAACCCTATTAAAGATTACAAACACATTGTTAGGTGTGACCTTGTTAGAGGATTTAAATAGAATAGTTTGTCACTTGATATCGGGAATCTCTATGCTACCTTCTATGACCAAACCCTAGTTTTTCAAATGGTATCTAGCATCTCATGCTATCTTCATGATCAAACTTTTTTATACTCCTTGGGATGTATCTCAATATAGAAAGGATTGTTAAGTCCTTCTTGGTTAAGAGACTTTTTGATCCAATGGTTGAATTGAAACAATAAATGATCTGTTCACATATAAAACTATAGACTTGCAAATTTTCAGATCTATTGTAAGCTCATAATACCTTTATGATCAATATGTCTTTTAAATACCTTTTCTCCACTTCTTTCTTCTCAGTGATGTTATGCTTCTCTATTATTCAGTGTCCGCAGAAATCTTTAGCTCTTTCCTTAGCTTGATTGATCAGGACTATATGAAGTTATTCTTCATCAGTTTTTCTTTAGCATCCTTCTTTTCTATTCATTCCTTAATTCATAATGAATTATATTGTCTCTTTATAGACTTGATATCACCGTTTCTCACTTCTTTAATTTCTTGTTCTTGGCATGATCCACAATTCTAGCCAATATTTCTTTAAAGCTTTACTCAAGTTTTATCTCATAGATTTCTCTGACAACTAGATAAAATAGCTTTAAACCTTTCACTTATCTCTGGTTTTAATTTGTCGATGAAAAAAATGTTAACAACCAGTTAACTCTATCTTTAGCTCTTGCCAGGTAAGTATTTTGTCATTTCTGAAGTTCAATTCCTTTCGGTGTTTAACTCTTTGATAGCTTCAGTCAAAAATTTAGTTCTCCTCAAGCATCTCCATCGTGGTTGTATATCCATTGAAGTTTTCTATCCATCAGGCATCGTTGTGAATTTCTGCTCATCAGTAATTCTTGTGATTCTGCTCATCGGTAATGCTTTGTCAAGTTTCTTTTTTGGGCATCACTGTGACTTTCCTTTTGGGTTTCTCTGTCCGTCGGTGTGTACTACTCATCGTTGTTTGTAGTCACTTAGTGAATGTTGTTATTTAATGCATTACTGAAATAATAATATTTATCTCTTTGATTCTCTGAATTCTTTGACACTTTGTATATGACCAATTATATTATATGAAATCGACATCAATGACAATAAAATCCATTAATTGATTTAATGTCTTACATTATCTTTCTGTATTTCGGTGATCAACTTAACATCTTCAAACATTCAATCAGTTATGGTTCATTAGTCTATCTGCTAGGAACCACTATGACTTTCAATTTTTCTCGGGTATCACTTTGGTTCTTCTCAGTAATGCTTTCTTGGGTATCTTTCTCAGGTATCACTATGACTCTCCTCGATGTTCTCTATCTGTTGGTGTGCACTGTTTGTCGGTGTTTGTTTTCACTTGGTGTATACTGAAATTTTATACATTACTAATAACATAACCTTTATCTCTTTCATTCTTTGAAGTCTTTGACAATATCTAGATGACCAATCAGAGTATATCAAGTTGACATCAATGACAATACAATACATTAAATGATTTAATGTCTTGCATTAACTTTCTGTAACTCAGTGATCATCAACGTAATATCTTCAAACATTTAACCACTTATATTTCATCAATCTCTCCCTTTGGCATTGATTGAAACATAATACATACTACTAATACATTATGAAATATATCAGTTGTAGTTCATCAAACTCTAAAAAACTTATTTTTCTATAACCAATACAAATGTCTGACTCTCGGTAAGCTCTTCTAGCTTAGATTTTATTCTTGCAGAGTACTTTCTTCATTATTTATTCCCTTCACTGGATAGGTGTAGCAACTTTTGATCTCTCTCTCCCTTTGTTGTAGAATCTCTTCTCCCTTTTCTGGATAGATATGCAGTGTTAACTTTTCCAATTCTCTCAATTAGATGGATGTTTCTTTGAATCTTTCTCTGATGTTTTCTCTCCCTTTGACTATTCCTCTCCTTGATGGATAATTATATTCATATCTCTTATTCCTTTGACAACAATATGTTTCTCTCCATATTCATTAAGTATTTCATATGGATATAATCTCTCCCTTAAGTCATCTCTTTCTTTGGATACTTCTCTCCCTTTGCTACCAATGCCAAACTAAATTTTTGTTTTTCATAATATATTCCTTGAATTTCCCTTCATCAGCAATATAATAACTCTGGTGATCGGTGTAGATAAGTACCTTGCTATGTACTGATATATCTTTTCAGTCCATCTCTTTGCTTGCATCAACATGAATGATCTTCTAATTATGTGTCGGCTGATGCAGCCTCCTAGTAGCTTAGTGACCAATAGACAAGGGTCGGACCCCTAGTCTCTTTCTTAGGTACTCAAATGTATCTTTAGGAAATGACTTTGTGAATATGTCTGCTAATTGTTCCTTGGATTGAACATATTCTAGTATCACCTCTTTCTCTTCCACTTGTTCTCTTAAGTAATGATACTTGATAGCAATATGCTTTGTCTTAGCATGCATGATGGGTTTTTTTGATACGTTTATTGCACTAGCATTATCACAATATATAATCACTGGTTCAAGAATTTTCATATTCATACCTTCTAGTAATTGCTTGATTTATGCAATGTTAGAGAAATTTGTAGCAGTAGCCACATATTCTGCTTCTATAGTAGATTGTGAGATGCATCCTTGCTTCTTACTTATCTATGTGACAAGTTTGTCACCCATGAAGAATGCTTCTCCTGTTGTGCTCTTTCTATCATCTAAGTTTCCAGCCCAACCAACATCTATATAGACTTGAAGCTCAAGTTTGACTTCTCTTTTATACCATAAGCCATAGTCTTTGGTATTATTTAGATATCTCAGAATTATTTTGATAGCAGTCATGTGTGATTCCTTGGGATTAGTAGAGAATCTTGCAACTATTCTAACTGCATGTGCTATATCTGGTCTAGTATGACCAACTTACATGCATTTATCAATCATTGATCTATATAGGGTCTCATTTACCTTGGTTGACTTGTATTCCTTTGTTAGCTTGCATCTGATTTCCATAGGTGTTCCAACTAGCTTGGATTCTTCCATCTTGAATATCTTGAGAACTTCCTTGATGTATTTGGATTGTGTGATGTATATGTCAGCATCATGTTGAAGAATCTGTAGACCAAGAAAGAACTTGATCTCCCCAAACATTGACACTTCAAACTCTTTTCTTATTTCAGAAGCAAATGATTTGCATAAAAAATCATTACCACCAAATATGATATCATCAACAAATATTTCAGCAATCAGAATGTTATCATTGGTATCTTCTTTTAAATACAGATTACTATTTTCACTTGTTCTTACAAATCCAATACTTATGAGATATGAGTGAAGTCTTTCATATCATGCTCTAGGTGCTTGTTTCAATCCATGCAAGGATTTGTGTAGACTACAAACCATGTTTCTCTTGTTATGATCAACAAACCCTTCTGGTTATTCAATGTATACTTGTTCTTCTAGTATTCCATTTAGGAATGCATATTTGACATCCATTTGGTATACCTTGAATCCTTTGAATGCAGCATCAGCAAGTAGAATTATGACTCCTTCTAGTCTAGCAATGGGTGCAAAGGTTTCTCCATAGTCAATACCTTCTTCTTGTGCATACCCCTTGCATACTAATCTTGCTTTGTTCCTTGTGACTTATCCATTCTCATTTATCTTGTTTCTGAATATCCAGTTGGTTCCAATGACATTCTTGTCATCTGGTCTAGGTACTAATGTCCATGTTTTTTTCTCCTTAATCTTTTCTATCTCTTCATTCATATCACTGACCCATTCTTCATTTTCAAGAGCAGTATTAACAGATTTAGACTCAAAATCAAAAATTAAATATCTAGTTTTCAGTGACTTACTTATTGTTCTTGTTCCAACCTTTTCTCTCCTATTATCTGGTTCTATGGATGGTGTCTTTTGACATACTTATAAATTATTGGTTCAGCTCTTTTTTCATCATTCTAATCATCATCTTGACCTTCATTCTGATCTCTATTGCTTGGTGCATCATTTTGAGCAATTTCCTAATTTTTGGTGTTTGCAGCCTGATACTCGGGTGCATTGTTCTGTCGCTCGGTGGTGATACATTGTTTCTCGGGTAGAGTGTCAGGTTCTTCTCTATAGACAAACCTATTGTAGTCCTCTAGTTCCTTTCTACTTTCCTCATCATTTTTCTTAGCAAATTCATCTACTTTGACATTTGCATTTTCAATTATTTTGTTAGAGGATTTTTTAAGACATTTATAAGCCTTTCTTTTGGTAGAATACCCTAAAAATATTCCTTCTTCACCTTTGGATTCAAGCTTTCCATTTCTATAATCTTTAAAAATATAACATTTACTTCCAAATATTCTAAAGTAACTTACATTGGGTGTATGTCCATACCATAGCTCATAAGGTATCTTATTTGTTTCCTTTATTTGAACTCTGTTCAATGTGTAGACAAGAGAACTGACAACTTCTCTCTAGAATGTTTGAGTGATGCCTTTCTCAATCATTAGTGTTCTTGGCACAATCAACAATGGACTTGTTCCTTCTTTTAGAAATCCCATTTTGTTGTGGTGTTCTTGGTGCAAAAACCTATCTTTGAATTCCATGCTCATTAAAAAAGTTAGTGAATTCATCATAAATAAATTCTCCTCCTCTATCTAACCTTAAGCATTTCAGTTCCCTACCACTTTGTTTTTCTACAATATATTTATACCATTTAAACATATTGAATGCTTCTGATTTCTCTTTTAAGAACATAATTGTCATCACTCTACAATAATCATCTACAAATAGAATGAAGTATCTATCTCCATAGTAGCTCTTTGTTCTCATGGGTCCACAAAGGTCAGTATGGACTAATTCTAGAATAGCATTAGATGTGTAGATTTTTCTCTTGAAACTAGACTTTGTCATTTTACCTTTTTAACAATTCTTACACATGACATGGTCAGGTTTTGACATGCTCAGAAAGCCTCTTACTTTCCTTTTATTGCCTATCCTAACCATGTTGTCAAAATTCACATAACATAACCTTTTATGCCACAACCATATTTTTTCATTTCTAGCCATTAAACAAGTGGTGTTTATATCATCAAGATAGAATAGGTTACCTTTTGTTTATTCACCAATTCTGATCAACCTTCCTGATTAATTAAAGATCTTTGCCTTTTTGTTCTCAAATACAAATCGGTGACCTGTGTTATTCTGTTGTGAAACACTCAATAGATTATAGTTAAGTCCTTTCACCCAATATGCATTTTCACATCTGATCAGATTATTCAACATTATGGTTCCTTTACCTTCAACTAGACAATGTTAATCATTACCCATTATAACTGATCCACCATTATAATATTCAAAAGTTTCAAACTTTTCTTTGTCTCTAGTCATGTGGTGAGTACAACCACTATCAATAATCTAGACATCATTTATACTATCCTTAGATATGAGTGCAGTCTCAACATACTTTTCCTCTTCATCTTAATCATCCTTCATAGAAACAAATACCACCTCAATATCTTCATCTGATTTAGTGTCAATATTCTCAGCTTTGTTCTCAGCTAGGTAACAATCTTTCTTTCCTTTGTTCTTGTAGTCTCAGTTGTCTCTTTTGTCAGATTGTTGGTTTCTTTAGCAATATTTTTCATCACCTCTGTCAAACTTCTTTTCATATGATCTTTCATTATTTATGTCTTCTTTCCTTTTGTTGGGACATCTAGTAGCAAAGTGTTCAATCTCTTTACAATTAAAACATACCAATGGTAATTTACCTTTGTATCTACCTGGTGTAGAGCACCTCCCATTTTGGCTTGATGATTGGGTTAGATGTTATTTAGGGCTGTTTAGGAGTTTTTTTTTGTTTTTAATAAGTTCCAATGGTTATTGGATCAAAGCATGTCATAATATGTTTGTAAGAGCAAAAGTTGCTCCTAGGTTCAAAATATTGTCAAATGGCCTAAAAGTTGTAAAAGCTGCTAATTTTGAGAAACTATGGGTAATGGTCAACTCTAGGGTCCTAAGTGTTCTAAATAGGATCCTAGGATATGTCAAGGAGCATCGATTTGACCAAAAGCATCAAAAAGGTCAAAAAGCAAGAAATGCTCAAAAGTTGCTAGCAACTTTCAAAAGTTGCTCAACCAACTTTTTGCAGCTTTTGCAAGAAGATGCAAATGAAGGAATGGATGGTTGTAACCACCCATGCTCAGGTATTTGAGCATGTGATGAATATTTTTTAGGTTAATGATTTTGTTTTTGCAGGCCACAAATGTGCACAAACTGTATGAATGTTTTTCTGAGTTATCCTTGCAATTACAGTGTTTCTGCAATCTTGTACAGTTGTGTATGGATTGGATTGTAAAATACGAATCCATGGGAGTGTAGGGATTTTTTTATCTTTATTTTTCATATTCAATTTTGATTTCAATTTTAGGGATTGTAAAGTTACACTTTGTTTTAGGTGGTTGTGTCTACAACTTCCATTTGCAGAGTTGTAGTAACAAAAATGACTCTAACCTAAGCATCCACAGTTGAAAATGAATGAGACCTTGTGGAATGGTAGGTTAGGGTCTGTACATAGTTTTTTGGTTTCATTTTTTGTTCTTGCAACTGAACTCCTAGTTTTAGAGTGATGCCTTAGGCTGACTGCTTGGAGAAGGTGAGCCAGGACAGTGTGAAGATCTAATTGAAAGAGCACACCCATGATCTGGTATAGACATCTAAGTGGCATTTTTGGAAGCCCTATAGTGTCTCCTTGAAGGATCAAATGGTTTTAGAAGTTTGCAAGAAGTTTGGAGACCTTGTGGATGCATTTTGCATAAACTGGTCTAGAGGCCTAAAATATAGCCTAGAAACTAGGGCCTGATACAAATTAGGGTTGTGGGTGTTTTGAAGACTTGTAGCTTTGGATTATTGAAGGGATAAGTGATATCTTTCAGAATCATATAGTCTAACATCGGGTTGTATGGAATAATTTTTTGCATTTTACCAAAAATAGTGAAAATAGACCTAATTCAATTAGGCCTAATTAGGTCTACTAGTGGGTAGCAATAGTAAAGTGATTGCTAAGGTGGCCAGAAGTGCTTAAATTTTCTCAAATGGAAATTTAAGGTAACATGAACATAGGTAAGGACCTTAGATGAGTTTAGGTAATAACCAAAGCAAGGGTTTAGGGTTCTAGAGGAAAACCAAGGAGGAAAAGAAGGTAATTGAAGAGCTAGTGGGACTAGTTTGAAGTTGATTATGTATTGTTTCTGTTAGAATACTTCAGAGATAACTGAGAGGGGGGGTGAATCAGTTATCTACAACTTTAAATCTTTATCTAATAATTATTAATCTAGATTGATACAAAGTAAATGCACATACAGATAACACTTTACACAACACATCAATTTGGTTACAGGGAAACCAAATGGTAAAAACCCCGATGGGAATTAGTACCCACAAAGAACTATACTGTTTATAGTGATCCCTGTTAAAAAATCTTCCAACCCTGTTAGGAGTTGTACATTACAATGTAGTATTATAGTGACCTAGTTAAGGGTCAGACCCTATTAGGATTCTTTTACATATAACCTTGTTAGCGGTGGAAGACTCACTGTCCAAGTGGTGAAGGCTATAACCTTCTGGTTATTTGATACACACTATATCAACAAGATGAAATGTTGTTTGTGACACTGCTTATCTAATCAGTTCCTTTTATGCATCAATGCTTTAACCTCTTGTAAATAAATATAAAAATCTAATATGTATTCTGAATGCTTCAACATAAACATCTATATTATCAACATATGATAAATATAGCTCTGTTGTATCAACACTCTGCTCTGCTTGTCAATCTCTGGCTTTTGCAACTCTTCTTATCACAAGTGACCTTCTATAAGTACATACACCAAGTATGAGATCATGGGACCTATAGGACAATTCTTCTTAACATCCTTGTCAGCTCTACTAAGCGTGCAAGCATAATTACAACCGTGCAAGTCAATGTTGAACAGACGCATCGCTTCACTAAGTCGGCTTCACCAAATTAATCATAACTTTGCAATCTTCTTGAAATATGTTTGGCACGTTTAGATTAATATCAACAAATCATAACTCATCATGAATATACACACACATATCCTGAAGATAGGTGCAACTTGATCAACATGTTACATATGTCAGCCTTAAACCGTTATTCTTCTAGAACTGTAACCGTCAATAACAGAATTACATATCTTTACTGAAACTTCGTATCTGAGTTTGCATGTATGAACATAGCATAGTAAACATGTCAACAACATGTATCTATCTATGCTAGTCTTCATTTCATCATATTAATAAGTACATACAGAGGTACTACTATGTATTATATGTTGTCATCAATGACAAACATAATATCAAACAACTGTTCAGAATCAAATCTCCAACAGTTTCTTCATCATTCAACTATACCTAGGAGGCAATTTGAATTAAAGGCCTTGCAAGCTATATATCGGTGAAGAGGACATTGGAGGTTGAACCATTGGATGGTTACAAGAAGTGGATTCCAGTTTTCAAGAAAGACAAACTCATAGAACTCCATACCCTTTGCATCAGAGTGGTATCAGAGCCAAAACTACAATAAGTTTGGTGTATGTCTGAAGGGGAGGAGAGCCAAGAGGTTGATAGCATGCCAACCAAGGAAATGAGAAAGGATTCCATAGTGGACTTGGTCCTAGAACTACTAGCAAAGGCCAATCTGTAAGAACTAAAGAGTAAGAGGAGAGTCACTGAATGGGGCGATGAAAGTGAGGAAGAAGATGAAATCCAGATAGGAGATACATCTAGCAAAGGAAAAGAAGTGCATATGGATAAGGACCATAAAGTGTTCTTGGATACCTTTAAATCCATCAATAAAGATATTATGGAACACATTCCTTACTAAATTGGTATTTTGAATGGAGAAGAGTTTCTAAATTGGTTAGGCCATAGATAACCAATTTGATTACAAAGAAGTGGCAGAGGAGAAAAGAGTCAGTTATGCCAAAGCTAGGCTCAAGGGCATCGGTGAGGTGGAATATGATGCAAGATAACATAGTAACAACTAGGAAGGAGAAAATAGTCTCTTGGAATAGGATGAATATTATATTGAGGGAACAATTCCTACCCACTGATTATCAGATACAAATATATCAAAGGTTACATAACCTAAGGCAAAAGGAGCTAACAATAAGTGCCTACATTGAGGACTTTAACAAGTTGAGTCTTAGGGAAAGGAGACAGGAAGAAGAAGTAGAAAGGGTAGCAAGGTATCTTAATGGATTGAGGCAAGGAATCCAAGATGAGATCAGTATGATGGCCCCTGACAGTATGCACAAATGCTTTCAATTAGAATTGAGAGCAAAAGAGAAGGCTAAGAGGAGGAGTGACTTCCAAGAAAGAGGTAGAGGTAATAGAGGATTCAGAGGCAGGGGTAAATTTGGAAAAGGCCAAAGTCCAAGTAGGCCAAAAGAAGCTCAATCTATATACAAAAATGGAGGCAACCAGTATGGAGGTTCATTTCAGAGGAGAGGCTATAGAGGAAGAGGCCCTCCAAGAGGTAGGTTTCAGTCACAAGGTAGGACTAACTCTATCTTCACCGGCGTATGCTATAATTGCAACCAAGTGGGCCAGACTATGGGAAGATGTCCTGATAAAGATACCACCTCATCCATGGGAGAAAGAATTGAGTTAGTGCAAGAAGAGGACACACAAAGTGTCACCTCACCAATATCCAAGGTAGGGCCAGTATTGCATGGAGAAAATTTGATGTTGAGAAGGACATTATTAAAATTTCCTAGTATTGCAAGGTCACCTCAAAGGAAGAGCTTGTTTAAAACTACTTGTAGGTCACATGGGAAGACCTGCAAGGTGATAGTGGACTCTGGTTCCATAGAGAACATAGTTTTAATAAAGATGGTGGACAAACTAAAGCTTAGAAGGATACCCCACACTACCCCCTACAAAGTGTCATGGCTAAACAAGGGTCAGCAGATAATGGTGGATGAACAAACTTTGGTGGAGTTTGAAATAGGAAATTACAAAGACAAAGTGTTATGTGACATATTTCCTATGGATGTATGTCATCTCCAATTAGGACGTCCATGCAAATATGATGTAAAGGCAAGTCATGATGGGGAAAAGAACAACTATGTAATCACTAAGCAAGATAAGAAGTTTCAACTGGATCCTTTGACAGAACCTAATGAAGAGAAGCATGTGGGGAATAATGTGATGCTCTTGAGTGGAAAGGAGTTCCTTAAAGTCATGAAGAAGGAAAGACGGGTCTATTGTGCAGTGATAGTGAAACCAAAATAAGAGACAAAGGAGAAAGTCAACATGCCACAAGAAGTACAACAACTATTGGAGAAATACCATGAGATTATGGATAATGGATTGCCTAGTGATTTTCCACCTATGAGGGATGTGAGTCATTAGATATACCTCATACTAGGAGCCACTTTACCTAACAAGGCAACATATAAAATGACTCCAAGTCAGAATGCAGAGATTGCTAAACAAATACAAGATTTGCTAGAGAAAGGGCTTATAAGGAAGAGTTTAAGTTCTTGTGTTGTGCCAACTATCCTTCCACCTAAGAAGGATGGAAAATGGAGGATGTGTACTGAATCTAGGGCTATTAACAAGATTTAAATCAAATACAAATTTCCCATGCTCCAGATTGAGGATTTGTTGGACAATTTGGGGGGTTCTTTCTATTTCTCCAAGGTGGATTTGAAATCAGGGTACCATCAAATCATAGTTAGGTCTACTGATGAGTGGAAAAAAACCTTCAAGACAAATGAAGCACTGTATGAGTGGCTTGTAATGCCCTTTGTCCTGACAAATGCACCTAGCACATTCATGAGGCTCATGAATGAAGTGCTAGCTGACTTTATAGGTAAATTTGTAATTGTTTATCTAGATGAAATTTTGATCTTTAACAGGTCTAAGGAGGAGTACATGAAGGACTTTGAAATGGTTTTGAGGAGGCTACACCAAGAGAAGTTGATGATCAACCAAGAAAAATGTGAGTTTTTGAAAACTGAACTAGTATACCTTGGATTTGTTGTTTCTAATGGATGCAGAAGATGGATCTTGATAAGGTCAAGTCTATGTTGGAATGGGAAACACCTAGATCCATAGGAGATGTTAGGAGTTTTCATGTGCTAGCCTATTATTATAGGAATTTTGTGAGAAAATTTAGCCATGTATGTGAACCAATACTAAATGCTATTAAAGGAGGAATTAAATGTCAGTTTAAGTGGACCGAAGAAGTAGATAAAGGATTTGAAATTTTGAAGAAAAAGATAGCAGAACTACCTACTCTTAGGTTTCCTAACTTCAATTAGTTATTTTTGGTGGAGTGTGATGCTAGTAAACTAGCCATTGGGGCAGTGTCGAGTCAAGAGGGGCACCATGTGACATTATTGTCAGAGAATTTGAATGAAGCCAAGAAAAATTACTTCACCTATGATTTGGAGTTGTATGCAATGGTACAAGCACTCAAAAAGTGAAGATATTATCTCCTACAAAGGGAATTTGTAGTTTATACAAATAATCATGCCCTTAGCTTCTTGAATGGGAAAGAGAAGATGAATCAGAGGCACCTAAAGTGGGTAGAATCCTTGCAAGCATATACCTTTGTCATAAAACACAAGAAAGGTGTTAGCAAAAAAGTTGCAAATGCACTAAGTAGGAGAGTCTTGACTATCCAAGAGATACAATTGCAAAGTGTAGGGATGAGTGACCTTAAAGACCTTTACAAAGAAGACAAATATTTCAAGGATGTTTATGAAGCATGTGAAAAGTTTATACAAGGATTTAAGGTGGATTCTATTGCCTATATGTTGCAGGAAAGACTATTTTTCAAGGGACACTTGTTGTGTATACCTCAATGCTCAATGAGAGAGAACATAGTCAAGGAAAAACACCAAGGCAGTTTGGGAGGCTACTTTGGAGTGGACAAGACACTTGAGCAAGTGAATAGGCATTAATACTGACCTAAACTATAGTCATATGTCAAAAATTTTGTGGAGCAATGTTAGATATGCCAAAGAGCCAAGGGACATAGTAGCAACACTAGATTGTATCCACCTCTATCCATACCACAGAGACCATGCGAGTGCTTGAGCATGGACTTTGTTTTGGGACTTCCTAAGATACCAAGAGGACATGATAGTCTATTTTTAGTGGTGGATAGGTTTAGAAAGATGGCACACTTCATTCCTTGTAGAAAAACCAATGATGCTTCCCACATTGCAGTTCTTTTCTTCAGAGACATAGTGAGGATTCATGGATTTCCACTCAACATAGTAAGTGATAGAGACAGTAAGTTTGTGGGCCACTTTTGGAGAACCCTTTGGAAAATGCTAGGTAAAAATTTATCTTTCTCTTCATCCTATCACCCTCAGTCAGATGATAAAATTGAGGTAGTAAATAGGTCTCTAGGTAACCTATTAAGATGCTTGACTAAGCAGTATGGACAATCATGGGATCACATTATAGGATAGGCATAATTTTCCTATAATGACTCCATCAATAGGAGAATTGGTAAGAGCCCATTTGAAATAGTTTATGGGGTTAATCCAAGAGGGATCATGGAGATGAGAGACCTTAGTTTGTAGGATAGAAGGAGTGCCCAAGGATAATACTTTGCAGAGCAGATGAAAGAACTTCATGACCAAGTTAAGAAGACTTTACAATAGCAAGTGGAAAATTAAAAGACCAAGGCAGATAAGATGAGGAGGGATTTGCAACTCAAGGTGGGAGATCTAGTACTTGCCTACCTTAGGAAGGAGATATTTCCAAAAGGAAAGCAAACCAGGCTATAGATCAATAAGATAGGACCATTAAAGATATTGGATAAGTATGGTAATAATGCATAAGAGGTGGAGTTACCTCCTAATTTGGGAATCTCATCCATCTTCAATGTGTGTGACCTATATCCCTATAAGGGTCTTCCTTCTGATACTGGTCAACAAACTCTTTCAAACTTGGGAGAAGAAGATTGGATCAAAGATTTGCCCACTCCTCAACCTCTACAATTGGACAGTGTATTGGACTCCAAGGTGATCAAGAAGAATAGGAAGGGTACCTACAAAGAGTATCTTGTGAAGTGGAAAGGACTACCAGATGCTGAAGCCACTTGGATAACTGAAGTAGACATATTGAATCATGGATTCACCATTGAAGACCTTCTAACTCAAGGGAATTGAGTTCTTCTTCCTAGAGGAGTATGGTGTAGAGCACCTCCCATTTTGGCTTGATGATTGGTTTAGATGTTATTTATAGTTTTTTAGGAGTTTTTGTGTGTTTTTAATAAGGTTCAATGGTTATTGGATCCAAGCATGTCCTAATATGTTTGTAAGAGAAAAAGTTGCTCCTAGGTTCAAAATGTTGTCAAATGGTCTAAAATTCATAAACATTGCTAATTTGGAGCAACTATGGGACATGGTCTCCTATAGGGTCCTAAGTGTTCTAAATAGGGTCCTAGGATAGGTCAAGGAGCATCGAGTTGACCAAAATCATCAAAAAGGTCAAAAAGCAAGAAATGCTCAAAAGTTGCTCAAGCAACTTTTGCAAGAAGTTGAAAATGAAGGAATGGATGGTTGTAACCACCCATGCTCAGGTATTTGAGCATGGGATGAATAATTTTTGAGGTTAATGAAGTTTTAGTTGCAAATCACATGTGTGCACAAACTATACAGATGTTTTTATGAGTTTCCTTGCAATTATAGTGTTTCTGCAACCTTGTATGGTTGTGTATTGATTGGGTTTCACAATATGACTCCATGGGAGTGTAGAGCTTTGTGTTATCTTTATTTTTCATATTAAATTTTGATTTCAAGTTTAGGGATTATGATGTTACACTTTATTTTAGGTGACTATGTCTGCAACTTCCATTTGCAGAGTTGCAAGAACAAAAATGGCTCTAACCTAAGCATCCACGGTTGAAAATGAATGCGACCTTGTGGAATGGTAGGTTATGGTTTGCACATAGTGTTTTGGTTTCATTTTTTCTTTCAACTGAACTCCTAGTTTTTGAGTGATACCCTAGGCTGACTGCTTGGAGTAGGTGAGCTGGGACAGTGTGAAGATCTAATTGAAAGAGAACACCCATGATCTGGTACAGACATCTAAGTGGCATGTGTGGAAGTCCTAGAGTATCCCCTTGAAGGATAAAATGGTTTCAAGAGTTGGCAAGAAGTTTGGAGACCTTGTCGATGAATTTTGCATAGACTGGTCTAGAGGCCTAAAATATAGCCTAGAAACTAGGGCCTGATATAAATTAGGGTTGTGGGTGTTTTGAAGATTTTTTTCTTTGGATTCTTTAAGGGCTAAGTGATAGATTTTAGAATCATATAGTATTCCATGGGGTTGTATAGAATAATTTTTACAATTTGACCAAAAACAGTGAAAATAGACCTAATTCAATTAGGCATAATTAGGCCTACTAGTGGGTAGTGATAGCAAAGTGATTTCTAAGGTGGCCAGAAGTGCTTGAATTGTCTCAAATGTAAATTTAAGGTAACATGAACATAGGCAAGGACCTAATATGAGTTTGGGGAAGATCCTAAGCAAGGGCTTTGGGTTCTAGAGGGAAACCAAGGAGGAAAAGAAGGTAATTAAAGGGCTAATGGGACTAGTTTGAAGTTGATTATGTACTATTTCTTCATCATTAAAATATACCTAGGAGGCAAGTTGAATTAAAGGCCATGGATGCTAGATATTGGTGAAGATTACATTGGAGGTTAAACCATTGGATGGTTCCAAGAAGTGGATTTCAGTTTTGGAGAAAGGCAAACTCATAGAACTCTAGACCCTCTACATCACTACCTTTGCCTCTCTGTAATCTTCTAGCCATTAGTACTTCAATATCATCAAGTTCTTGATCATCACTTTCACTTTCATTATCATTTCTCATAGTGTGATAATGACTTGATTTACTTATTTTCAAAGAAGATTTGAATGCAAACTCAATAGATGGTAAGACACTGTTGTCAAATTTTCTCATCTCAAATGAAATAAGTCTACCAATCAGACTATCTAGAGTAACTTTTTTATTTTCTACTGCTCTCATTTATTGTATAGAAGATACTCTAATATCATACATAGGAAGTAAGCTTCTTAGAATTTTACTTACCACTATTTCTTCTTCAAGTACACCTCCTACTCCTCAGATAACATTAACTACCTCTTTGATTCTACAACTATACTGAATGATTTTTTCTCCTTCTTTCATTCTTAGGTCATCAAACCTTCCTCCATTCTGCCTTAGCTCTTAGTACATTTTTGACTCCTCCATGTACTAGCTTCAATTTTTCCCACATTTTCTTTGCAGTATTGCATGTTTTGACATCTTCAAATTCAACATCGGAGAGTAAGGAAGCAAGTTATATCATCATAGAATTATGCTCATGCTTTTCACTCATTTGATCAACTATTGGAGGTCCATTAGGTAAAACAAATTTGTTATCTAAATATTAAGTAACATCATTTCCAATACCTGATAGGTGGAGTCTTATCCTGCTTTGCCATGATGCAAAGTTGTCCTTGTTCAACTTAGGCACATCCCTTTTGCTCATCTTGTGATCTTTTTCTTGGGTCTTTAAACTCCCTTTCTAAGCACACAAGCTCTAATATAACCAATTGTTAGAATAACTAAGAGGGGGGGTGAATCAGTTGTTGAGATTGATGAACATCAATCTACCCAAGAACACCTGCATGCATAGATATTACAAACAGAATGAAACAGACAGAAGAGAGAAGGATCCAGAAAGCTATGGCGGCCGATAGGCCAGAGACTGAAAAAGCATGTTGCAAGAAATGATTTTCTATTAACAACAATAATGAAATTACA
>MU228349.1:523153-538683 GCA_018584345.1 Thuja plicata
AAGGGAAACTAACAGAAATAGAAACTACCTAAGATTAGCTTAAGCAAACTAGAGTGAATAGGGAAGTTACTAATTAGATCATAATGATTTAAATTAGTAACCCCGATAGACTATTACTCTAACATCAGTGGCCTCAAATATTAATCCAATAAATCAACCCAAAACTTTATACCACACATATAAACATCTAGTTATCTTCAATCCTACAAGATTTATGCCTTTAAATAATCTTATCAAATACTACTACTCAGAGTATACTGTTTATCCTTTTTGTTAAGCTTTACCGAATAGTAGTCTAGTCTTTACCAAAATATAGTAAATAACTTAGTGTTTACTGATCAATCATGTTTTAGTAATGTGTAAAGAAAAACATCAAAGAAATGAACCATATACACATTTGACACATGGATTTTTAATGTGGAAACCCTGTTAGGGGAAAAACCACTTGGGACCGGTAACCCAAAATTTTCACTCTTCTAAAGTAAGATCGGTGAAGAGCCAACCTTGTTAAAGGTTACAAACACACTATTAAGTGCGACCTTGTTAGAGGATTTAAATTTAATATTTTTTCACTTGATATCTGGCATTCACTATGCTATCTTATGAGAAACCTTTTGATACTCCTTCGGATGTATCTCAATATATAAAGGATGGCTAAATCCTACTTTGTTAAGAGATTTTCTAAATCAATGGTTAAAATGAATCAGTATATGATATGTTCATAAATACAACTTAATCTTGCAGATGTTCAAATCTATTGTAAGCTCATAATACCTTTCTGATCAATGTTTCTCTTATGTTCCTTTGCTCCACTTCTTTTTTCTCAGTGGATGTTGTTGCTTCTCTATTGCTCGGTGGCCAAAAAAATATTAGCTCTGTTCTTCAGCTTATTTGATCATGTATGTATGAAGACTTCTTATCTTCACCAGTATTCTCTTCAGCATCCTCTTTTTCATAATGAATTAGTTTTTCTCTCTTATAGACATGATTTCACCATTTCTAAGTCCTTATCTTTCTTGTTCTTGATGTGATTCAAAAATCTTGCAATTCCTTCTTTAAAGCTTGCTTTAGTTTTATCTCACGTATTTCTCCTTGACAACTAGAATAAAACTATCTTTAAATATCTAGCTTATCTCTAGCTTTTAACTAGTTGATGAAAACAATGTAATCAAATAGTTAACTCCATATTTAGCTCTTGCTAGCTAAGTCTTTTGTAATTTCTGAACTTCAGTTTTGATCGGTGTTTAACTCCTTGTTTTCTCGGTCTTGACTTTAGTTGTCCTCGAGCATCTCTGTCCATCGGGGTTGTCTGTCCGTCGGGCAACACTATGACTTTCAGTTCTGCTCGAGTATCACTTTGGTTCTTCTCGGTAATGCTTTCTTGGGTATCTTGCTTGGGTATCACTGTGACTCTCCTTGAGGTTCTCTATGCATTGGTGTGCACTGTCCATCAGTGTTTTTTGTCACTTGGTGTATACTAAACTTTTATGTATTACTGATAACATAATAATTAACTATTTGGTTCTTTTAAGTCTTTGAAAATATCTATATGACCAATCAGAGTATATCAAGTTGACATCATTGACCATACAATACATTAACTGATTTAATGTCTTGCATTAACTTTCTGCAGCTTGGTGATCATCAACTTAATATATTAAAACATTCAATCAATTACAGTTCATCAAAAAGTGCATAAAAATAGAAGTTAAAAATAAGATAAAAATGAAAGGCCACCACTCATTATGCTTATTAAATGCAAAGAAAGTAAATGTTCACTAATAATAATATTTCTTGTACAAGTATTAGCTGCAAAATAAACTGTGCATACCTTATTAGCATAAGGTTGCCGAAATGGGATTTTGTCTCGATTAAGTTTTCAAAAGAAAGTATGAAAATGTTGAAATGATTCACAAAATATGTAATTAATTAAGATTCATCCTTGGTTTTCAATATTAAATCAAAATAACCACCATTAACTACTACTTCCTATACTACAGGAAATCAATTATTGATGATTTGAAATGTATGTGAAAGGTCTGAGTCTTCAAAACCCATGTCTTATTGGCTAATATAGTTGTATGTAGCCACTAAAACAAGAAACAATAAGTTGCAACAAAGGTATCATATAAGATATTTCAGGCCTATCTCCCTTTTCAATTACATTTATAAGATCTTTACCAAAGCAATTTTCTTAAGGTTAAAGACACTAATTCTCAAAATTATCTCCCCTCAGCAAGGTGGTTTTGTTTTGGGTAGGGAAACTTCTGATTGTGCTCTTGTTGCACATGAAGTTTTGCATTATATTGACTCTTGTCATATTTCATCCTTTATTGTGAAATTGGATATGATGAAATCTTATGAAAATGTTCATTGTTCCCTCTTGTTAAAGTCCTTCATAAATTTGGGTTCTTTGAAAAATGGTGTAAATAGATTAAGAACTGTATCTCAGGTGCATCTATTTCAATCATTATTAATGGTGCACCCTCAAGTTTTATTTCTGCTACCTAGGGAGTTTGGAAAGGGGACCCACTATCTCCTTTCTATTTATTATTATGACTGAAGCTTTTAGTAGGACAGTCCAAAGACAAAATGCTTTAGGTCTCTGGAAGGGGGTGCAGATTCCCAATACTCGTATAACCATTACTCATAATATTTTTTCTGACGATACATTACTATTTGGTTTCTCTACTATTTAGGAGGTCAAGCATATTAAACAGATTCTAGATTCTTATTCTTCAAGGTCGGGTCAGTTGGTTAACCCCCATAAGTCTAATATTTTCATTTTTAATACCCCTAAGATCATTCATGAAAAATTGTATCCAGAGTTGGTTTCCCCTTGGTAACCCTCCCATCTAATTATTTGGGTATCCCCTTTTTTATGGGTCAAGTTAAGCCTTCCTATTGGAAAAATGTCATCTCTAGACTAAAAATAGGATTTCTTCTTGGAAGGCTAGGTGGTTGTCTTTTTCTGGTAGAATAATTCTTGTTAAAACATTTCTGACTGCTATCCCTAATTACTACATTTCGATCTTTCATACCCCAAAAATCAATAATTTCCCAAATTGAAAAGATTATCCATTCTTTTCTTTGGATGACTAACATATCTAAGGGAAAAAGATCCATCTTGTATCTCTGAAAAAGCTTTCTCTTGATAAG
Organism: Thuja plicata; assembly: GCA_018584345.1. Classification (NCBI taxonomy): domain Eukaryota; kingdom Viridiplantae; phylum Streptophyta; class Pinopsida; order Cupressales; family Cupressaceae; genus Thuja; species Thuja plicata. The sequence continues at coordinate 526,313 of MU228349.1, forward strand.
TCAATTGGAGGTGCTAGTATGCATGATCTTACCAAACTAAATAAAGCCTTTGGTGGAAATCTTGTTTGGAATATGTATGATAAACCTCAGGCACTCTGGTGTCAGATTATGCAAGCCAAATATTTGGATTCCTCCAATCTTATCATATTATTCACTATTTATAATCTGCTGATAGGATCAACAATTTGGAACTTTATGGTATCTTCCAGGCATGAGGTTTTAGACTACTTGTACTATAAATTCAATTAAGGTGATGAGATCCTCTTCTAGGAGGATTCTTGGAATGGTCTCCCTCCTCTTAATTTTATGAAATACTTGATGGATGTCGTTTCTTTTCTCACTCTTCATTGGGGTTCCAAACTAGTTGATTATATTGATCATGTTGATATCATTTTCTCATAAATTCTTCTAGAAGGATCCATCTTCTCTTCCCTTATCTCATGTACAGATCCAAAATTTTAGAACAACCCTCAATTTTTGGGTTGTCTTTCTCTCTAAAGGTAAAGATAAACTCTTGTGGTGTCCCTCCAAATTTGGGAAATATTTGGTATGTTAGTATAGTTGGAATAACTTAGGAAATTTATGTACTGAGAGGGGAGGGGTGAATCACTACCATTAGAAACTTTTAACCATTCATTATGATCTATTACCGAGTTGAATACAATGCATAAGATGAACATGAAGTAAATATTACAAACCATAAAATATACAACACATAACACAAATTTTGGTCACATAGAAATCCTTTGTTAGATGAAAAAAACTATGGTGGAGATGACATCCACAATCCTTCACAACTGTAGTAAAAAGGTTGCTCGGTTAGAGCTACAAATTTAGCTACTTTTGATAGCTTACCTTGTGAGTATTATACTTGATTAATAGTACTAAAGACTTATTCAGCCTACCTTGTTAAAGGATTTCACAATCTCCAATCTAAGAGATGTACCTGGTTAAAGGATTTAAAAAATATAAGACATGTTAGGGCCTACCCACAAGCAGGATTTATACTTCACTGATTACAAAAATCTTCACTATAAAATGTCTGATAAAAGTGCATCAATCTAATGTTGTCTAGAATATGTGTATTTTATTGATGAGATACAACTGATTGTATGTTTGAAGTCATTTTGTTGATAGTCAACCGAGTTACAGATATGATGATTGACATTAATCAGTTAATGTATTGTCATTGATGTCAACTTACTTGAGTATCATTATGGTAACAAACATCAATTATGGATTGAAGATTTGGAGAAAACAAAGTTTATGTGGTCGGTAATCGAAGATTTTAGTATACACGGAGAGATAATGAACACCGAGTAAATATAGTGTATACCGAGCACAGTGATAACTAAGCTATGGATCACCGAAACAACACGGTATTGATCAAGAAATTTAATCAAACCAAGGCCGACTAGAATGATGAGATGGAAATTGATTATTCTGAAGTAAATGATAAGATTTGTTATTATGATCAAACGGTTATGAAAATTCAAGGAAGATCAGATGAAGAAGATTGAAACATGTTTTTAACACAATTGTTGACGAAGGTTTAAGCGGAAAAACCAATGATGGGTGTTAAGCGGAAAAATCTAAAGGATGGAAATTAAATGAGTTATGATGTCTACATAAGAGATAAGAGATTCATTATGAATCACATGATGCTATGTGTTAGTAATAACTGAGGGGGGGGTGAATCAGTGGCCTCAAAAATTTATCCTTTAAACTTCAATCCACCAATTAATACACCTCAAATTATTAAGTCCCTATAAGATGTATGCCTTTAAAATACTTGAAACAAATGACTGTCTGTCGGTTTACCTTGTCTATCCTTATTCTCCTTGATAACCGATAAGAAGTAAAACTTATTTACCGATGATCAGTAAATATGCAGAGTATACCAATCAATCTAGAAATGCATATGTGAAATGTAAAACAATAAAGTAATAAACCATACACACATAACACATGGATTTTAATGTGGAAACCCTGTTAAGGGAAAAACCACTGGGACCGGTACCCCAAATTTTCACTCTTTTGAAGTGAACCCTGTTAGGAGCCAACCCTGTTAAAGGTTACAAACAAACTGTTAAGTGCGACCTTGTTAGAGGATTTTTATACATAGATTGTCACTAAGCATCTGGCATCTATGCTACCATCCTTGAATCAGCCTCTAGACTATCAATAGGCTTTATGCTAATCTTACTACCATCCTTGAATCAGCCTCCTTCTTAGACTGTCAATAGGCTTTAGGAAAGACTGATGCTACTATCATGAGTCAACCTTTTTGGTAATCTATTAGGATATACCTCAAATATAAAAGATTGTTAAGTCCTGCTCTGTTAAGAGACTTAATGCTTCAATGGTTAAATTGAAACACAATGACCTGTTTCTAATGCAACTTTAAATTGCAGATATTCAAATCTATTTACATATAATACCTCTCTGATCAATGTATCAATTCAGTTCCTTTGTACTTAACTCTTTCTGCTCTGTGATGTTGTGCTTCACTGTTTGTCGGTGTCTGCAGAATTCTTTAGCTCTCCCTTAGCTTGATTGATCAGGACTGCATGAATCTTAACCTTCATCAATTTCTCTTCAGCATCTTCTTTCAATTCACTCCCCTGTGTATCTGATTGTTTGCTGAAATGAATTATGCTTGTCTCTTATATAGACATGATATTCCTTAATTCTTGGTTCTTGATTCTTGATTCTTGGTGTGAAAAACAATCCAGCCAAATTGATTTACAGCTTTAACTCATGATTTATCTCATAGTTATCTTCTTGCCAACTATACAAATCATCTTTAAATCACTTACTTAACTGTGGTCAAATAAAACAAATAAAACAACCAGTTAAGTCTATCCTTAAGTTCTGCCAGCTAGATATTTTGTCATTTTCTGATCTCTCTGTTCTGTCAGTCAATTATACAGTTTATTGCCGGTGACAACTATTAGTTCCATCGATGCAACTTCAGTTAGCTTTGGGATCTTTGTTCGTTGGGTATCATTGGATCTTACTCATTAGGAAACACTATTTTTAGCTCGTCGGGCATCCTGTGATTCTGCTTTGTCGGGTAACACTGTCTTCTACTCGTCGGGCATCACTGTGACTTTATCTCTATCTTTACTGATGGTGTGCACTCTGCAGGTGTATTCTGTCACTTAGTGAATACTTGACTTTTATGCATTGCTGAAAGAATAACCTCTTTTCCATTGATTCTCTGAAGTCTTTGGCATTATGTATATGGCCATACCTATGATATCAAGTTGACATCAATGACAATACAAACCATTAATTGATTTAATGTCTTGCATCATCTTTGACTTAACATTATCAAACATTCAATCAGTTACATGTCATCATCTATGATGTGCACACATGAAAATTTCATTCATGACTCATCAAACTGGTTAAATACATAACCAAGCATTTTTTGCAAACATTACCAAGCGACAGAGGAAAGAGCATTAACCGAGCAAAACAGAGTATGAAGAATCAGATGAACTGAAGTGAACAAATTGATCAGAGGTATTATGTACTTAGCATAGATTTGAAAATATCCTAACAGATTTGCATTTGAATCAAATCATTAATGTATCAATTTAACCATTGTTATAGATAGATCTCTTAACTGAGTAGGATGTGAAATTCTTTATTACGACATTCTAACAAATGTTGAGTGTTATCTTGTTGACCCCATATTGAATGATTGGTCAAGAGAAAATTTTTAGTTTTAAATCCTCTAACCAGGTCACATTTAAAAGTGTGCATTGTAACCTTTAACAGGGTTGGCTCTTAACTGAGCTCACTTTAGAAGACTGGAATTTTTTGGGTTACCGGTCCCAGGTGTTTTTTCCCTTAGCAAAGTTTCCACGTTAAAAATTTGTGTTAATGTGTATGATTGTTGTGGATTGTTATTTTTCTTTAGGCATTACCTTATCTACATTGATCGATAATCATAGTATTGATTTATTGCTACTCAGTATATGACTAAAATTTTTAGATCATAGTATACATTTCACCAAGTTAATTTATATATTTGAATTTGTTGTTATATACATATAGGAGAATTTAGGACTGTAGGATAATTGAGAACTAATTGATTCACCCCCCCTCCCCTCTCAGTTATTCTAACATTTTATATCTATGTTACCTTATTTTGCACTCGATAGCTTAGTATCATTAGCTATTATTCATTCTGCATACGTCTCCTCTACTTCACCTTTCAACATCTTCATCAACTCTTTCAACTTCATCAACAATCTTAACAATAATGGCAACCTCTATTATGTCAACTCTCTGCAATTTCAATTCTCTCTCTTATTCTCTCAACATTCAAAATTGATGCCTTATACAATATTCAAGAGCTTAATTGGATCTACAGCTTCAATAATCAATGGTGGAGATTAAGTGGTTAAACTTAGGTTACATATCCAATGCCATATGCCTTCTAAAATTTCATTAATTGATCTTCCTTGTGATCCTTTCCAACCATGTGTTTGGAGTCCCAATAACTCACCTAACTTTTACCTTGAATTCTATGAAACACTTCCTGCTCGGTGTCCAAATCCAATGTATCTAATTTCAAATGAAATGCCAACTCTAAAGTGCTCGGTAAACATGCTTGTGATGAACTATAACTGATTGAATGTTTGAAGATGACAAAGTTGATGCTCACCGAGACGCAGAAAGTAAATGCAAGACATTAAATTAGTTAATGTATTGTATTGTCATTGATGTCATCTTGATATGGTATGATTTCTCATACACATTATCACAACACTTAAAGATCTGAAAAGACAAAGTTTTTTTCATCAGTAATCATGTACACTGAGTGATAGTAAACCCCGAGGGACAGTGAACCCCAAGCATAGAATATCATAGTGTTACCTGATGGATAGTGTTACCCAAGAAATAATTATCAAGCTAACTACAGTTGTCACTGAACACAACTAAATTTGAAGCCTGATCTATCTAAAGTAGTCACCGAGTACAACTGAAGTGTTGACCGACGGGAACTGAAGTTAGGAAAATGACAAAAAAACTTAGATAGAAGAAGCTAATTATAAATTTAACTATTTGATTACTTTTTTTTCATCAATCAATTAAAAGCTAAAGATAAGAAGGAGATTTAAAGCATGTTTTATTCCATAAAACAAGGAGATTTTTATGGATTAAAACTAAAGCAATCATGGCGAGCTTTACAGATCAAGAAGTGATCGACAAAGACAACAAGAAGGAAAAGAAATCGTGAAATCATGTCTATATAAAGAGACAAGCAATTAATTATTAAGAGAGGAATGTTGAAGAGAATTCTAGTGAAGATAAGAAGTCTTCATACAGATCTGATCATACAAGCTAAAGAATAGAGCTAATAATTATGTAGACACCGAGCAACAGAGAAGCAACAACATTCATCGAGAAGAAAGAAGTGGAGCAAAGGAATTGAAGAGAACATTGATCAAAAGAGGTATTATGAGCTTACAATAGATATGAACATCTGCAAGATTAAGTTGTATTTATGAATAGATCATATATTGTTTTAGTTTAACCATTGATTCAAAAAATCTCTTAACAGAGTAGGATCTAACCATCCTTTATATTTTGAGATACATCCCAAGGAGTATCAAAAGGTTTTCATGTTGATAGCATATTGATGCTAGGTCAAGTGATAAACTTTTAGTGATAAATCCTCTAACAAGGTCACACTTAACAATGTGTTTGTAACCTTTAATAGGGTTGGCTCTTCACTGAGCTCACTTTAGAAGAGTGAAAATATTGGGTTACCGGTCCCAAGTGGTTTTTCCCCTAATAGGGTTTCCACGTTAAAAGTCCATGTGTCAAATGTGTATATGGTTCATTTCTTTGATTTTTTTTCTTTACACATTACTAAAAGAAGATTGATCGGTAAACACTAAGTTATTTACTATAATTCAGTAAAGGATAGAAAAGATAAACTGTTATTTGCTAAAGCTTAAGGAAAGGATAAAAAGTATAAACACCGAGTAGTTTATACATGTTATATTTGATAAAGGCATACATCTTGTAAGACTGAAGATAACTAGAGGTTTAAATTTGTGGTATAAAGTTTTGGGTTGATTTATTGGATTAATTTTTTAGGCCACTGATTCACNTCCCCCCCCCCCCCCCCCCTCTCAGTTATTCTGACAATTCGTATCAGAGCTTGTGTGCTTAGAAAGGAATTTTAAAGACTCAAGCAAAAGATCAAAAGATGAGAAAAAAGGGATGTGCCAAAGTTAAACAAGGACAAATTTGCATCATGGCAAAGGAGGATAAGAATCCACCTATCAGGTATTGGAAATGATGTCACTCAATACTTAGATACTAAATTTTCTTTACCTACTGGACCTCCGATAATTGATCAATTGAGAGAAAACAATGAATACAATTCTATGATGATAGAACTTGCTTCCTCACTCTCTGATGCTGAATTTGAAGATGTCAAATCATTCACCACTGCAAAGAAAATGTGGGACAAATTAAAGCTAGTACATGGAGGAGATAAGAATGTGCTAAGAGCTAAGGTAGAAATCCTAAGAGGAAAGTTTGATGACCTAAGAATGAAAGAAGGATAAAACATCAATCAGTAAAGATGCAGAAACAAAGAGGTTGTAAATGCTATCCGAGGAGTAGGAGGTGTAATTAAAGAAGAAACAGTGGTAAGTAAAATTCTAAGAACCTTACTGCCTGTTTATGTTATTAGATTATCTGCTATACAAGAAATGAGAGCAGTAGCAAATAACAATGTTACTCTAGATAGTTTGATTGGTAGACTTATTTCATTTGAGATGAATAACTTTGACAATAGTGTCTTACCAACTATTTAGTCTGCATTCAATTCTTCTTTGAAAATAAGTAAATCAAGTCATAAAAACACTATGAGAAATGATAGTAAAAGTGATAGTGATGACCAAGAACTTCATGATATTGAAGCACTAATTGACAGAATATTTCAGAGAGGCAAAGGTAGATACAAAGGTAAATTATCATTGGTATGTTTTAATTGTAAAGAGATTGGACACTTTGTTGCTAGATGTCCTAACAAAAGAAAAGAAGACAGAAACAATGACAGATCATATAAAAAGAAGTTTGAAAGAGGTGATGACAGAGATTACCAAAGCAACTGACAATCTGATAGAAGAGATAACTGTGACTACAAGGACAAAGGAAAGAAAGCTTGTTACCTAGATGAGAACAAAGCTGAGAATATTGACACCGAATCTGATGAAGATATTGAGGTGGTATTTGTTGGTATGAAGGATGATTCAGATGAAGAGGAAAGGTATGGGGAAACTGCACTCATATCTAACGTTAGTAAGAATGATGTCTAGATTATTGATAGTGGTTTTACTCACCACATGACTAGAGATAAGGAAAAGTTTGAAACTTTTGAATATTATAATGGTGGATCAGTAAGAATGGGTAATGACTCACCTTGTTGGGTTGAAGGTAAAGGAAAAATAATGTTGAATAATATGATTAGATGTGAAAATACATATTGGGTGAAAGGAATTAACTATAATTTATTGAGAGCTAAAAAAATGCCCACTTATATTCCAAGAGCTTCTTTTCATATTAATTCAGGTGAAACTAGATAGATCCCTCTTAACCAATGACTGGATGGCTAGGAACTTCTGCACTCTTTCTGCCAAACTTCGTGTTAGGGGCATAAACAATGATCATCCTCAATATTTCCATATTTGAAGGAATAGCTTGGAGAATATTTTTAGAAGGCTCATCTACCAGCTTAGAAATAGCGTTAAGAATGTCATCCTGATTAGGTCTATTCAAATTTTTATCCTTAGCTAGCAGCTCAAAGAAGTATTTAACCATTTAAGATATGATTTCCTTCTCCTTTCGGATAGTTTTGCCTTTAGGTTGGAGATTAGTTATCCTATTAATAGCTTTATATTTTAGAGTCGTCATATAGAAAAATCTAGTATTTTTGTCCCCTACTTTGAGCCAAAGAGCTCTAGATCTCTGTCTCTAGAAAGACTCCTCCTTGGTAATAATATTATGATAATCAGCAATCAGAATATTTTCTTTGGTTTTAGTTTCCTCTGAGAGACCCTCTTTCTGGATACTATTCTGAATTTCTTTAATTTCATTTTGCAACTTACCTTTTTGAAGGAAAATATCCCCAAACACTTCCTTGTCAAGAGTGTAGAAGTACCTAGCCATCTAGTCATATAGACATAAACATTGATCATATTCCAGCAGTAGTTATCCTTTTTTCTAGGTACTATAACTATCCCTAAACCTTCTGACACGTTATCCTACTGCTGGAATATGATCAATGTTTATGACCCTAACAATAGAGGTGGTAGACTGAACTATATGCAAAGACTGAAAGATATCCGTATTCTCTTTCAAGAAACTAGTTGGATGATTATGGGAGATTTTAACACTCCTCTCAAGAATGAGGGAAAAAAGGGAGGGGTTATTTTCCCAAATGTACAGTTAATCTGACCTAATAGAATTTATCAATGAGGAAGCTCTGTTAGATATTGATTTGGAGAACATTGACTATACCTGGTCTAATAGACATATAGGGAAAGACATAATTTAGGTGAAACTAGATAGAGCCCTCTTAACCAATGACTGGATGGCTAGGTACTTCTGCACTCTTCCTGCCAAACTTTGTATTGGATCTGACCACTATCTTATAACCCTAAATATTAATCAGTTTCAGAGCAGAAAGAATATTCCTTTTAGATTTGAAAGAATGTGGTAGCTCACCCTAACTTAGAAAAAAATATTGAGGAATGGTGGAATTACATGGTTGAAGGGGGAGAAATGTACAGAACGGCTAAGAAACTGAACACTATTAAAAGCAATTTGAAAATATGGAACAAGGAAGTGTTTGGGGATATTTTCCTTCAAAAAGGTAAGCTGCAGAATGAAATTAAGGAAATTTAGAACAGTATCTAGAAAGAGGGTCTCTCAGAGGAAACTAAAACCAAAGAAAATATTCTGATTGTTGATTATCATAATATTATTACCAAGGAGGAGTCTTTCTGGAGACAGAGATCTAGAGCTCTTTGGCTCAAGGCAGGGGACAAAAATACTAGATTTTTCCATATGACGACTCTGAAACATAAAGCTATTAACAGGATAACTAATCTCCAGTCTAAAGGCAAAACTATCTAGAAGGAGGAGGAAATCAGATCTAAAATGGTTAAATACTTCTCTAAGCTATTAGCTAAGGATAAAAAATTGAATAGACCTAATAAGGATGAAATTCTTAATGCTATCCCTAAGCTGGTAGATGAACCTTCTAACAAAATGCTCCAACCTATTCCTTCAAATATGGAAATCAAAAATGTTGTTTTCTATTTTGAAGGAGAAAAATCTCCTTGTCCTAATGGCTTCCCTATGTTGTTCTTCCAACAGTTATGAGATATTACTAGTCAAGATGTTTAGGTAGCTATTAAAGAATTCTTTAGTTCTAAGTCTCTTCTCTGGGAATTAAATGCAACCTTCTTGGTTCTGATTCCTAAGAAACTGATGGGGAGGTCACATTTCTCTCCTAGACTCCTACTCTCTTTTAGGAATCTTACCTTGGATCCTATTCACTTCAGGATCCTCTAGACTCACACTTGAGTCTCTTAGGGTTACTCTCGGACCCTAACCAGAAGGATTTTCTACACTCCCTCTCTCCTAGGTTTCCTACCCACCGAAACGTTCCAATCTTCACCTTATCTTTCTCTTCATGACTGAATACAGTCAGTCATGCACCTTCTCCTTCTATCTCTCTCTCCTACAAGTTCCCTAGCTGGACCATTCAGCTCACCTAGGACTTGTCTACAATTCTGACTAGCCTCTTCTCAATCCCAAACACAAAAATAGAATAAAAATACATGAGGGATGCTTCTTGACGGTCACACTCCATAGAATGGATTATAAGAGTCAAAAAGAATCCATGAGACCTGACTGAATTCAAAATCCTACTCTACAGAAGTCTGCACACAATACAAATCTACACAGAACACACCAAAAAACTCTTCTTCTTGAAAATTAGAAAGTTACAATTCACACACAAAGAAAAATTCCTCTGCTAGCCTTCACAATTCCAGTTCTTCAACAACCTTCTACCAGTTTTCTTCCTTGATTATATATTTGGCCTCTTCTTGATTTGTAACCATTTTTAGGTTACCTAGCTGCCTGAGGATTCTAACTACCTCGGCTCTTCGTATACCCCCTGCAACTGTCATCATTCTCATCATCAGCATGGTTGTCGACGTGGACAACATTCTCCTCCGTGTCACTGACTCTTCCACTTCCCTCAGCGATATTGACCAGTCAACCTGTTTTCTTCCTCTGTCTGCAGCATCGTAACTCTTTTCTCAGCTCGGGTCCTGATCATACATTTTCCTTACTCTGAAAGTTTAATCGCATAGTCGCGAATCTTAAAAACCATGCATGCCTTAACCCTGTGACCTTGCAATAGTCTGTTGTCGCGCTCTCGCAACACTTCGAGACGAGCTAACGTTTACCCTGTGACTCTGTGATGCATTATTGTCGCATACCTGCAACACTCATCAACTAACTTCCCATTCTTCCGTGACCTTGCGATGCCTTATTATAGCATGATCGCAATACTTCTAAACGAGCTGACAATTACCCTGCGAGTACGCAATACATTGTTGTCACACTCTCGCACCTCTTATAGACAAGCTACCAATTCATTTTTGACCCTGTGATGCATTGTAGTCACGTGCTCGCAACACTTCTAGATGAGCTACCTTTTCTTCTGCGACCTTGCAATACATTGCAGTCGCGCTCTCGCACACTCAGAAAACTAACTGTCTGTTCTCCGGCGACTGTGTGATACATGGTCATCACCCTGTCGCACCGCTTTTCACTAACCACCACTCACCTTGCCGACTACGCGATGCACTATCATCGCATTGTCACACCATTTTGAAACTGACCGCCAATAAACCGCCGACTGTGCGATAAGTCATTATCGCGTAATCGTATACTATTTTCCTTAGCCGCCGATTACCTTGCGACTGTGCGATGAGCCCTCATCGCGTCCTCGCAACACTCAAACACTGACTTCCGATTACCTTGCAACTCGGCGATGCCTTCTTGTCGCGCTCCCGTAATGCTTATAAACTAACTGTCTGCTATCCTGCGATTACGCGATGCATTGGTTGTCGCTCACTCGCACTATTTATAAACTTAACCGCCCTCGTGCTAGGAGTTACGAGCTGTTAGGGTTTACGAAGATAGTTGACCGCTAACTATGATCTGCTCCCGGACCACCATTGCTAAACAGCTAGGGCTTCAGAGCTAAAACCCTAGGGTGCTCTGCACCATACTCCCCCCTTTGTGAAGGAAGAATTTAGTTTGAATTAGTCGGCAACAATGCTAAACTAATTCCTTGTTTTCTATAGTCTTCTTTGTTCATCCATGTCACTTCTACTTCTGGTAACCCTAACCATTTGACTAGGTATTCTCTGTATACCCTTTGTCTGGTTGTCTTCTGAACTCGTGAATCCAGGATTTTCTCTGCTTGCAACTTGAACTTATTCTTCACCTGTATATCTTGAACATCCTTTCCTACTTCCATCTTTTGAGTAGTCTCAGGTATCACTGGTCCTCTATATGGAATCAAATCCTGCACATTAAAAATAGGTGACATTTCCAAATTGTTAGGTAAATCGATTTTATAGGCATTTTGCCCATATTTCTCCAATATCTTGCAGGGACCTATTCTCCTCATTTGCAGCTTATTAGGAATCCCCTTCTGTAATCTGGCTTTGTTCAGATGTACCATTACCAGATCTCCAATCTGAAATTGGACTTCTCTCCTTCCTTCATCTACCTTCTCTTTTAATCTTTGATTTGCTTCAATCAGATTCTTCTTCACCTGATCATGTATCTCCTTCATAGACTGTGCAAAGTCATCAGCATGTCCACTTATCACTCCCTGTCCCTTTAACTCTCTAAGTTCACAAACTCCACATGGATGTATCCCATATACAATCTGAAATGGGCTTTTCCCTGTAGTCCTGTTAACACTATCATTATAAGAAAATTCTGCCTATGGAAACACTTGATCCCAGGCTTGTCCATACTCCTTTGTTAAGCATCTAAGAAAATTTCCCAGCACTCTGTTGATGACTTTTTTCTGACCATCTGTTTGAGGATGGTAAGCAGAACTGTGGGACAAAATAGTTCCCAATCTTCTCCATAAGGTCTTCCAAAAATTACCCATGAATTTGACATCTCTGTCAGACACTATGCTTACTGGCAAACCATGAATTCTAACTATTTCCTTGAAAAATAAGTGAGCAATATGACTGGCATCATTAGTGGTCTTACAAGGCATAAAATGA
>MU228349.1:542436-558393 GCA_018584345.1 Thuja plicata
TAGACTCCTACTCTCTTTTAGGAATCTTACCTTGGATCCTATTCACTTCAGGATCCTCTAGACTCACACTTGAGTCTCTTAGGGTTACTCTCGGACCCTAACCAGAAGGATTTTCTACACTCCCTCTGTCCTAGGTTTCCTACCCACCGAAATGTTCCACTCTTCACCTTATCTTTCTCTTCATGACTGAATATAGTTAGTCATGCACCTTCTCCTTCTATCTCTCTCTCCTACAAGTTCCCTAGCCAGACCATTCAGCTCGCCTAGGACTTGTCTACAATTCTGACTAGCCTGTTCTCAATCCCAAACACAAAAATAGAATAAAAATACATGAGGGATGCTTCTTGATGGTCACACTCCATAGGATGGATTATAAGAGTCAAAAAGCATCCATGAGACCTGAATAAATTCAAAATCCTACTCTATAGAAGTCTGCACACAATACAAATCTACACAGAACACACCAAAAAACTCTTCTTATTGAAATTCAGAAAGTTACAATTCACACACACAGAAAACTTCCTCTACTAGCCTTCACAATTCCAGTTCTTCAACAACCTTCTACCAGTTTTCTTCCTCGATTATATATTCGGCCTCTTCTTGATTTGTAACCATTTTTAGGTTACCCAGCCGCCTGAGGATTCTAACTACCTCGGCTCTTCGTATTCCCCCTACAACTGTCATCATTCTCATCATCAGCATGGTTGTCGACGTGGACAACATTCTCCTCCGTGTCACTGACTCTTCCATTTCCCTTGGTGATATTGACCAGTCAACCTATTTCCTTCCTCTGTCTGCGGCATCGTAACTCTTTTCTCAGCTCGAGTCCTAATCATACATTTTCCTTACTCTGAAATTTTAATCGCATAGTCGCGAGTCTTAAAAACCATGCATGCCTTAACCCTGCGACCTTGCGATAGTCTGTTGTCGCGCTCTCGCAACACTTCGAGATGAGATAACATTTACCCTGCGACTCTGCAATGCATTGTTGTCATATACCCGCAACACTCATCAACTAACTGCCCGTTCTTCCGCGACCTTGCGATGCCTTGTTATCGTACGTTTGCAATACTTCTAAATGAGCTGACGATTACCCTACGAGTACGCAATACATTGTTGTTGCACTTTCGTACCTCTTATAGATGAGATGTCAATTCATTTGTGACCCTGCAATGCATTGTAGTCGCACGCTCACAACACTTCTAGATGAGCTACCTTTTGTTTTGCGACCTTGTGATACATTGCAGTCACGCTCTCGCACACTCAGAAAACTAACTGTCTGTTCTCCGGTGACTGTGCGATACATGGTCATCGCCCTGTCGCACCACTTTTCACTAACCGCCACTCACCTTGCCGACTACATGATGCACTATCATTGTGTTGTCGCACCATTTTGAAATTGACCGCCGATAAACCACCAACTATGCGATAAGTCATTGTCGCGTAATCGCAGACTGTTTTCCTTAGCCGCCGATTACCTTGCGACTGTGTGATGAGCCCTCGTCTCGTCCTCACAACACTCAAACACTGACTGCTGGTTACCTTGCAACTTGGCGATGCCTTCTTGTCGCGCTCCCGCAATGCTTATAAACTAACTGTCTGCTATCCTGCGATTACGCGATGCATTGGTTGTCGCTCACTCGCACTGCTTATAAACTTAACCGCCCTCGTGCTAGGAGTTATGAGCTATTAGGGTTTAGGAAGATAGTTGACCGCTAACTGTGATCTGCTTCCCGACCACCATTGCTAAATAGCTAGGGCTTCGGAGCTAAAACCCTAGGGTGCTCTGCACCAGAAACCAGGAGCTAACACTGTGGAAGAATTTAGACCTGTCAGCCTGTGTAACTCTCTTTAAAAAATTATGTCCAAAGTTATTACCTCCAGACTACTCCAGTTGCTCCCAAATATTATATCCCCTTAGAAAAATGGCTTTGTTCCTGGTAGACAAATCCTTGAATCTATCATTGTGGCTCATGAGAATATTAATTCTCTAGATAAGGCTAAAAAATAGGGATTTATGATGAAACTAGACCTTTCTAAGGCTTAAGACAGAGTTGACTAGGATTTTCTGTAGATGGTGTTGTCTTATTTTGGCTTTAACAAGAGGGTCATCAAAATTATCATGCAACTTGTATCAACGGTTTCCTCCTTTGTCATTGTTAATGGGGGATCTTCTCCATTTTTTAAACCTTCTAGAGGATTAAGACAAGGAGATCCTATCTCTCCTATCCTCTTTGCTATTCTTGTAGAGTGCCTTGGAAGGTATGTCCATGAGATGGTGAAAAAAGGGGAAATAAAAGGTATTCAACCATCCTCAACTAGACTCATTTGCTCTCATGAGAAATTTGTAGATAACACTCTTATCATGGGAGAGTAGATTATTAAAGAAGCCAGGAATTTGAAGAAAGGTCTTTCTATCTATACTGGGGCTACTAGTCAGCTAGTCAATTGGACTAAGAGCTCCATATTATTCATTAATAAACCTAAAAAAAGGAAAAAGAAAATGTCTACTATTCTTGGCTGCACCATTGGAAAACTCTCCTCTTCTTACCTAGGATTGCCCCTTTGTTCCAATCCTCCAGAAATCTTATGGCATACTCTTATTGACAGATACAATAAAAAATTTGTTGGATGGAAAGGAGCACTTCTCAGTAATCCTAGAAACTCCAACTTCTGAAATCTACCCTCTGAACCTCCCTATTTATGCAATGAGTTTATTTAAAATTCCTCATAAAATTGCTAATGAAATTGAAAAAATTCAGAAAAGATTCCTCTGGTCTAGGGTTGAGGAAAAGAAAATAATGAGCCTGGTGTCATGGGAAAAATTTTGTAAGCCTAAAAATCTGGGAGGTCTTGGGCTGTGGACTATTTAAAAAGTTAATAAAGCCCTCATGGCTAAAAAGCTGTGGAGGATTTATGGAGATCAAAAAGAGTGGAATTCTATCATTAAAAGTAAGTACCTCTTTCTTAATAATTCTTTGGAGGACTTTATAGGGGAAGACAACAGCATTAATAGTTCATTCATCTAGAATAGTATTAAATCAACTAAGGATCTGATTATGAAAGGCAAAAGATGGAAGCTGGGAGATGGTTTTAGAATTGATTTTTGGGATGCTGAATGGATCCACTCTATGCCTCTATAAACCAATCAAGACTAGAAGAAAATTATTGAAATAAGTAAAGAATTCATTGGCACCAAAGTGACTGATTATTGGCAAGATGGCAACTGGAAGAATCTGGGAGAAATTGATGCTAGGCTTATTTCCCTCCAGCATGAGCTGCAGACTTGGCACATAAAAGATAACATTCAAGACTCAGTTGTGTGGAACCCTACTTCTGATGGGAAGTATATTGTGGCCTCTTCTATTAATATCCTTTTTGAGAGAGGGGAAAGGCCTCCTTGCTCTTTGTTTGGTATAAAAATCTCATACCTAAAATCAACTTCTTCTATTGGCTCTTAATTCAAAACAAACCGTTGACTCTTGATAGCTTCTCTAGGAGGGGAATTTACATTGTTAATAGATGTAGTCTTTTCTTTGAAAACTCTGAATCATTTACTCTGTGATTGTGAATATTGGTATTCATCTTGTGTTGAATACTAGTATGAAACAGAACAGTGAGAGAATTCAAATTTCAGAAGAAGACATTGGTGGGGATTCAAAGAGAGAAGAACCTGTGGAGTGCAAATGGAGGGAACAAAAAGATGTGTGAAACAAGCTTAAGAAGGGTAATTTTCATAGATATCTGAAGCCTCTCCATGGAAATGACAAGGAGGTGATGAAAGCCTTTGTCAATGGCTGGGAGAATGGCACTATGAACATCTTGGGCAAATCTCTCAAGCTCACTCTGGACCGTATGCTGATATAATAGGCCTTCTATTGGATGGGAAGTACTTTATGAAAGACAAAAAAGAAGGGAAAAAATGGTATAAAAAATTCCCTAAGATAGACGAAGAAAGGGCAATGCCTGTGAAGAGTGACCTCAATTATGTTAACCTGTCAAATATCAAGCGGATTTGGGCATTTGTGATCTGGGCTATCATGGAGTACTTCACATTAGACGGAAGGTACTCAAAGGTTTACAATTATTATTTTTTATGGTAAACCATTTCCATCATAAAATTAGGGTTTGCTTTCCCTTCTATCTCTTAAGTTCTCTCAACCAGAGCATCAGTGACCATAGGAGTAAGTCTTCCCTATTTTACATGAGGGATTAATTATGTTGATTATTGACTATGTAAAGAATCACATTCCCAACCCCATTCCCAAAAGTATTGTGAATACTAAGAGGAAACTATGGAAGTGTCTAAGGGTAAGAACCCTAGTAAGGAAATTTCTAAAAAAAATCATAGAGGCCCTGTTGAACCAGATATCTCTCTGCCTGTTTATGATAATATTGAGGGAATGAAAACTGATGATGAACAGAATATTGTGTCATCAGAGGATGAGGGTTTTACAGGGAAGTTGGAAAAAATTGAGGACATGAAAAATACCTCCCCCAATGTGTCTCTGGGTGGAAAAGATGATTTTGAAGAGACCCAGAACCTAGAGAATAAAATTTTGGATGAAATCATGGAAGAAATTGACAATGTGATTGACACCCATATTGAAGACCATACTGCTAAAAAGGATGGTGGTGAGGAACTAAATCAGGAAAATTAGGAGTCTTAGAGGGAGTCGGGGGACACTGAAACCCACAATGATGACTAGAATCTTAATAATGAAGGTGGGGAAGACCATATTCATGATTCTCAAGACTACCAAAAGGAAACAGGGGAAATGGAGACTGACAAAGGCAACACAGAGAACACTGAGGAGGATATTATTCTCGATAAGGAAACTAAGAATACTAAGAAAGATACTAGTGATAGTGACAAGCCTGAGTATAGCCAGGAAAACATGAAAGCTGACCTTGAAGAAAAGAATGTCTATAAAAGGAGGAGCCTTGAGGATGATCTGTGTGAGAGACAAGTCAATGTCAAAAGGGTAGCTTCTATTTCTTTTCTGAAACTGGCCAAAAACAAAGCAGGGAATAGCTACAATATGGATAAGTGGATTCATGATGAAATAAAGGAGATCAAAGACAATTATAAGAATCTAGAAAATAGGAACGCGCTACTGCAGGAAATTGTTGAAAAAATGCGCAATGATGCTTCCATGTACCATCAAGGGCATAATTTTTTTTATAAGGTTAACAATATGGATACCAAGATCAGTACTATGGTTCACAACAAGCCCAGAGCCATTAATGATAAGATTGACAAAAATAAGTTACTCATCAAAAAGCTTACTACTGTTAGCAAAATGGGTATGAATAATTCCCTGGCTAATCTGAAATCTCTTTATACCCTTTTGGATGAAAATGACAGTGACAAGGCTAGGCAGGACGAAGATAGCCCTTGGGAAGTCCACATTTCTGGCCCAGGATCTACGACTCAATCCATCACTAAAAAGAAGGCCCAAGTCCAAACTAAAGATATCAAGAAATTATGGGACTCGATCCAGAGTATGGAGCTGCAGATGGTTGAAGTCCAGATGTTGGATGATCAGTTGGAAGTTGTTTAGTGTTTTAGGTTGCTGGAAGTTTTTTTCTATCCGTCTACTGGAAGCTTTTTGTTGTTATTTGTTTTGATTTTTTGTGTTGTAATGTAATTTTATGTTAATCTAGGGTTTACCCCTTTTGGGGATTTTTGTCACTTGTGATAGTTTGTTGTCTCCTCGTCCTTTGTTGTCTATCTTTTGGGGCTTTGTAAAGGTTTTCGGGGCCCCTTCAAAACCTGTTGTTACCTTAATCAAAAAATATAATCTATTGAGTGTTTCACAGCTGAATAACATAGGACGCCAAGTTGCATTTGAGAACAAAAATGAAAAGATCTTTAATGAATCAGGAAGGTTGATAAAAATTGGTGAACAATAAAAAGGTAACCTATTCTATCTTGATGATATTAATACCACTTGTTTAATGGATAGAAATGAAGTTATATGGTTGTGGCATAAAAGTTTGTCATGTGAAATTTGACATAAAGGATATGGTTGGGGGATATTCTCCATTTTTTAAACCTTCCAGAGTATTAAGAAAAGGAGATCCTATCTCTCCTATCCTGTTTGCTATTCTTGCAGAGTACCTTGGAAGGTATATCCATGAGATGGTGGAAAAAGGGGAAATAAAAGGTATTCAACGGTTTTAAAAACTATGAGGAATGGTGGAATTACATGGTTGAAGGGGGAGCAATGTACAAAATGGCTAAGAAACTGAACACTATTAAAAGCAATTTGAAAATATGGAACAAGGAAGTGTTTGGGGATATTTTCCTTCAAAAAGGTAAATTGCATGATGAAATTAAGGAAATTTAGAACAGTATCTAGAAACAGGGTCTCTCAGAGGAAACTAAAACCAAATAAAATATTCTGATTGCTGATTATCATAATATTATTACCAAGGAGGATTCTTTCTGGAGACAGAGATCTAGAGCTCTTTGGCTCAAGGTAGGGGACAAAAATACTAGATTTTTCCATATGACGGCTCTGAAACATAAAGCTATTAACAGGATAACTAATCTCTAGTCTAAAGGAAAAACTATCTGGAAGGAGGAGGAAATCAGATCTGAAATGGTTAACTACTTCTCTGAGTTGCTAGCTAAGGATAACAATTTGAATAAACCTAATCAGGATGAAATTCTTAATGCTATCCCTAAGCTGGTAGATGAACCTTCTAACAAAATGCTCCAAGCTATTCCTTCAAATATGGAAATCAGAAATGTTGTTTTCTCTTTCGAGGGAGAAAAATATCCTGGTCCTAATGGTTTCCCTATGCTGTTCTTCCAGCAGTTTTGGAATATTATTAGTCAAGATGTTCAGGCAACTGTTAAAGAATTATTTGGTTCTAAGTGTCTTCTCAGGGAATTGAATGCAACCTTCCTGGTTCTAATTCCTAATAAACCAGGAGCTAACACTGTGAAAGAATTTACAACTATCAGCCTGTGTAACTCTCTTTACAAATTTATGTCCAAAGTTATTACCTCCAGACTGCTCCAGTTGCTCCCAAATATTATATCCCCTCAGCAAAATGGCTTTGTTCCTGGTAGACAAATCCTTGAATCTATCATCGTGGCTCATGAGAATATTCATTCTCTAGATAAGGCTAAAAAACATGGATTTATGATGAAACTGGACCTTTCTAAGCCTTATGACAGAGTTGACTGGGATTTTGTGCAGATGGTGATGTCTTCTTTTGGCTTTAAAAAGGAGGTCATCAAAATTATCATGCAACTTGTATCAACTATTTCCTCCTCTATCATTGTTAATGGGGGATCTTCTCCATTTTTTAAACCTTCCAGAGGATTAAGACAAGGAGATCCTATCTCTCCTATCCTCTTTTATATTCTTGCAGATTGCCTTGGAAGGTATATCCATGAGATGGTGGAAAAAGGGGAAATAAAAGGTATTCAACCATCCTCATCTAGACTCATTTTATCTCACGAGCAATTTGTGGATGACACTCTTATCATGGGAGAGTCGACTATTAAAGAAGCCAGGAATTTAAAGAAAGGTCTTTCTATCTATACTGAGGCTACTGGTCAGCTAGCCAATTGGACTAAGAGCTCCATATTCTTCATTAATACTTCTGAAAAAATACAAAAGAAAATGTCTACTATTATTGGTTGCACCATTGGAAAACTCCCATCTTCTAACCTAGGATTTCCCCTTTGTTCCAATCCTCTAGAAAGCTTCTAGCATACTCTTATTAACAGATACAACAAAAAATTTGCTAGATCGAGAGGAGCGCTTCTTAGTAATGTTGGAAAACTCCAACTTCTGAAATCTACCCTCTAGTACCTCCCTGTTTATGCAATGAGTTTATTTAAAATTCCTCATAAAATTGCTAATGAAATTGAAAAAATTTAGAAAAGATTCCTCTGGTCTAGGGTTGAGGAAAAGAAAAGAATGAGCCTGGTGTCATGGTAAAAATTTTGTAAGCCTAAAAGTTGGGAGGTCTTGGGCTACGGACTATTAAAAATTTTAATAAATCCCTCATGGCTAAACAGTTGTGGAGGATTTATGGAGATCAAAAAGAGTGGAATTCTATCATTAAAAGTAAGTAACTCTTTCTTAATAATTCTTTGGAGGACTTTATAGGGGAAGAAAATAGCATTAATGGTTCATTCATCTGGAATAGTATTAAATCAACTAAGGATCTGATTATGTAAGGAAAAAGATGGAAGCTGGGAGATGGTTGTAGAATTGATTTTTGGGATGATGAATGGATCCACAATGTGCCACTATAAATCAATCAGGACTGGAAGCAAATTATTGAAAGAAGTAAAGAATTCATTGGCACCAAAGTTACTGATTATTGGCAGGATAGCAACTAGAAGAATCTAGGAGATATTGATGCTAGGCTTATTTCCCTCTAGCATGAGCTGCAAACTTGGCACATAAAAGATAACATTCAGGATTTGATTGTGTGGAACCCTACTTCTGATGGGAAGTATATTGTGGCCTCTACTATTAATATCCTTTCTGAGAGAGATGAAATGCCTCCTTGCTCTTTTGTTTGGTATAAAAATCTCATACCTAAAATCAACTTCTTCTATTGGCTCTTAATTCAAAACAAACCGTTGACTCTTGATAACCTCTCTAGGAGGGGAATTTACATTGTTAATAGATGTAGTATTTTATTTGAAAACTTTGAATCATGTACTCTTTGATTGCGAATATCGGTGTTCATCTTGTGCCGAATACTAGTATGAAACAAAACAGAGAGAGAATTCAAATTTTAGAAGAAGAAGACATGGGTGGAAATTTGAAGAGAGAAGAACCTGTGGAGTGCAAATGGAGAGAACAAAAAGATGTTTAGAACAAGCTTAAGAAGGGTAATGCTCATAGATATCTAAAGCATCTCCATGGAAATGACAAGGAGATGGCAAAAGCCTTTGTCAATGGCTAGGAGAATGGCACTGTGAACATCTTGGGAAAATCTCTCAAGCTCACTCTGGACCGTATTGCTGATATAACGGGCCTTCCATTGGATGGGAAGCACTTTCTAAAAGACCAAAAAGAAGACAAAAAAGGGTATAAAAAATTCCCTAAGACAGACAAAGAAAGGGCAATGCTTGTGAAGGGTGACCTCGATTATGTTAACTTGTCAAATATCAAGCGGATTTGGGTGTTTGTGATCTGAGATATCATGAAGTACTTCACATTGGATGACAGGTACTCAAAGGTTTACAATTATCATTTTGTTATGGTAAACCATTTCCATCATAACATTAGGGTTTTCTTTCCCTTCTATCTCTTATGTTCACTCAACCATAGCATCAGTGAACATAGGAGTAAGTCTTCCCTGTTTTACATGAGAGATTAATTCTGCTGATTACTGACTATGTCAAGAATCACATTCTCGACCCCATTCCCAAAATTATTGTGAATACTAAGAGGAAAATTCTAGAAGTGTCTAAGGTTAAGAACCCTAGTAAGGAAATTGCTAAAAAAATCCGTAGAGGCCCTGTTGAAGCAGATATATCTCTATCTATTTATGATGATATTGAGGGTATGAAAACTTATGATGAATAGAATATTGTGTCATCGGAGGATGAGGGTTTTACAGGGAAGTCAACAAAAATTGAGGACATAAAAAATACCTCCCCCAATGTGTCTCTGGGTGCAAAAGATGATTTCAAAGAGACCCAGAACCTGGAGAATAAAATTTTGGATGAAATAACGAAAGAAATTGCCAATGAGATTGAAACCCATATTGAAGACCATACTACTAAAAAAGATGGTGATGAGGAACTAAATTAGGAAAATTAGGAGTCTCAGAGGGATTCAGGGGATACTAAAACCCACAATGATCACCACACTCTTAATAATGAAGGTGGGGAAGACCAGATTCATGATTCTCAGGACTACCAAAAGGAAATAGGGGAAATGGAGACTGATAGAGGCAACACAGAGAACACTGAGGAGGATATTGTTCTCAATAATAAAATAGAGAATACTAAGAAAGCTACCAATGACAGTGAGAAGCCTGAGTATAGACAAGAAAACCTGAAATTTGCACTTGAAGAAAAGAATGTCTATAATAGGAGGAGCCTTGAGGATGATCTACGTGAGAGACAAGTCAATGTCAAAAGGGTGGCTTCTATTTCTTTTCTAGAAATGGCTAAAAACAAAGCAGAGAATAGATACGATATGGATAAGTGGATTCATGACGACATAAAGGAGATCAAAGACAATTATAAGAATCTAGAAAATAGGAACGTGCTACTGGAGGAAATTGTTGACAAAATGCACAATGATGCTTCCATGTAGCAGCATTGACATAATGTTTTTGATAAGGTTAACAATATGGATACGAAGATCAGTACTATGGTTGACAACAAGCTCAGAGACATTAATGATATGATTAAAAACAACAAGGCACTCATCAAAAATCTTACTGTTATTAGCAAAATGGGTATGAATAATTCCCTGGATAATCTAAAATCTCTTTATACCCTTCTGGATGGAAATGAAAGTGACAAGGCTAGGTAGGAGGAAGATAGCCCTCAGGAAGTTCACATTTCTAGCCCAGGATCTAGGACTCGATCCAGCACTAAAAAGAAGGCCCAAGTCCAAACTAAAGATATCAAAAAATTGCGGGACTCGATCCAGAGTATGCAGTTGCAGATGGTTGAAGTTCATATGTTGGAGGATCAGTTGGAAGTTGTTTAGTGTTTTGGGTTGTTGGAAGTTTTTTTCTATCTGTCTGCTGGAAGATTTTTTTTGTTATCTATTTTGAGTTTTGTGTTGTAATGTAATTTTCTGTTAATCTGGGGTTTAGCCCTTTTTGGGTTTTTTGTCACTTGTGATAGTTCATTGTCTCCTTGTCCTTTGTTGTCTATCTTTTGGCGCTTTGTAAATGTTTTCAGGGCCCCTTCAAAACGTGTTGTTACCTTAATCAAAAACTATAATCTATTGAGTGTTTCATAGCTGAATAACATAGGACACCAAGTTGTATTTGAGAACAAAAAGGAAAAGATCTTTAATGAATCAGAAAGGTTGATCAGAAGTGGTGAACAAACAAAAGGTAACCTATTCTATCTTGATGATATTAATACCACTTGTTTAATGGCTACAAATTAATTTATATGGTTGTGGCATAAAAGTTTATGTCATGTGAATTTTGACAACATGGTTAGGATAAGCAATAAAAGGAAAGTAAGAGGCTTACCGATCATGTCAAAGCCTGACCATGTCATGTGTAAGAATTGTTAATAAGGTAAAATGACAAATTCTAGTTCCAAGAGAAAAACCTACACATATAATGATATTCTAGAGCTAGTCCATACTGACCTATGTGGACCAATGACAACAAAGAGCTACTATGGAGATAGATACTTCATTCTATTTGTAGATTATTATTCTAGGATGATGACTCTTATGTTCTTAAAAGAGAAATCATAAGCATTCAAGATTTTTAAATGGTGTAAAGCTATAGTGGAAAAACAAAGTGGAAAGGAATTAAAATGTCTAATATCAGATAGAGGAGGATAATTTATTTCTGATGAATTCACTAAATTTTGTAATGAGCATGGAATTCAAAGACTAGTTTTTGCACCAAGAACACCACAAAAAAATGGGATTGCTAAAAGAAGGAACAGATCCATTGTTGGTTGTGCCAGAACACTGATGATTGAGAAAAGAATCACACAAGCATTCTCGAGAGAATCTGTCAGTACTGTTGTCTACACATTAAACCGAGTTCAATTGAAGAAAGACACCTTATGAGCTATGGTATGGATACACAGCCAATGTAAATTACTTTAGAATTTTTAGAAGTCAATCTTATATTTTGAAATGTGATAGAAATGGAAAGCCTGACTCCAAAGGTGAAGAAGGAATATTTCTAGGTTATTCTACCAAAAGCAAGGTTTATAAATGTCTTAACAAAGCCTCCAACAAAATCATTGAAAGTACAAATGTCAAAGTAGATGAATTTGGTGAGAAAAATGATGAGGAAAGAAGAAAGGAACTGAAAGAATACAACAAGTTTGTCTACATTGAATAACTTGACACTCTGCCCAATAAATAGTGTATTTCTCCCAAGCGAAAAAACAATGCATCCGAGCATCAGGCTGCAAACACCGAAAATCAGGAAATTGCTCACAATGATGCCTTGAGTGATGGAGATCAAAATGAAGGTCAAGATGATGATCAAAAATGATGAACAAAGAACTAAACCATTACTTGCCAAGTATTTTAGAAGACACCATCCATAGAACCAGATCATAGGAGACAAAAAGGCTGGAATGAGAACAAGAAGTAAGTCACTAAACACTAGATATTTTATTTGTGATTTTGAGCCTAAATCTATTAATACTACACTTGAAAATGAAGAATGGGTCAGTGCTATGAATGATGAGATAGAGATGATTGAGAAGAAAAGAACATGGACATTAGTACCTATACCAGATGAAAATAATGTCATTGGTACCAAATGGATATTCTGAAATAAGATAAACGAGAATGGAGAAGTCACAAGGAACAAAGCAAGACTATTATGCAAAGGGTATGCACAAGAAGAAGGTATTGACTATGGAGAAACCTTTGCACCTATTTCTAGACTAGAAGGAGTCATAATTATACTTGCTTATGTTTCTTAAAAAGGATTAAAGGTATACCAAATGGATGTCAAATCTCCATTCATAAATGGAATACAAGAAGAAGTATACATTAAACAACCAGAAGGGTTTGTTGATCCTAACAGGAGAAACATGGT
The DNA here is from genome assembly GCA_018584345.1 of Thuja plicata. Lineage (NCBI taxonomy): Eukaryota > Viridiplantae > Streptophyta > Pinopsida > Cupressales > Cupressaceae > Thuja > Thuja plicata. The sequence goes on from MU228349.1 coordinate 555,196, forward strand.
GTGTAGACTACAAAAAGCCTTGTATGGAATGAAACAAGAACTGAGAGCATGGTATGAAAGAAGTCACTCCTATCTCATATGTATTGGATTTATAAGAACAAATGATAATAGTAATCTGTATTTAAAAGAAGTAACTGATGATAACATTCTAATTGCTAAAATATTTGTTGATGATATCATATTTGGATGTAATGATATGTTATGCAAATCATTTTCTGATGAAATGAGTAAAGAGTTTAAGATGTCAATGTTTGGGGAGATCAAGTTCTTTCTTGGTCTACAGATTCTTCAACAGGATGTGGGCATCTACATCACACAATCCAAATACATCAAGGAAGTTCTCAAGATATTCAAGATGGAAGACTCAAAGCCAGTTGGAACACCTATGGCAAATGAATGTAAGCTGACAAAGGAAGACAAGTCAACCAAGGTAAATAAGGCCCTACATAGATCTATGATTGGAAAACTCATGTATGTTGTACATACTAGACCAAATATAGCACATGCAATTGGAATAGTTGCAAGATTCTTTGTTAATCCCAAGGAATCACACATGACTGTTGTCAAAAGAATTCTAAGATATCTAAAGAATATCAAATACTATGGTCTATGGTATAAAAGAGAAGGAAAATTTGAGCTAACCATGTCATGCATGCTAAGATAAAGCATGTTTCTATCAAGTATCATTACTTAAGTGAACAAGTGCAAGAGAAAGAGGTGATACTAGAATATGTTAAATCAAAGGAACAATTAGAAGACATATTCACAAAGTCATTGTCTAAAGATACATTTGAGTACCTGAGAAAGAGACTAGGGGTTTGAACCTTGTCTATTGGTCACTAAGCTGACTAGGAGGTTGCATCAGCCTACACAAAATTAGAATATCATTCATGTTGATGCAAGAAAAGAGATGGACTGCAAAGATATATCAGTACACAGAAAGGTACTTATTTGCACCGAACACCAGAGATTTTGTATTGCTAATGGAGATTAAATTCAAGGAATATATTATAGAAAAAATATATAGTTTGCCATTGTTGTCAAAGGGAGAGATTATATCCATATGAAATATCTATTAGAAGTATTCAAAGGGAGAGATGTACTTAATGAATATGGAGAGAAGTATTCAATGAAATATATTATTGTCAAAGAGAAAATAACTATCCATCAAGGAGAGGAATAGTCAAAGGGAGAGAAAAAATTAGAGAAAGATTAAAAGAAACATCCATCTAAGGGAGAGAATTGGAAAAGTTAATGTTGGAGATTTGATTCTGAACAGTTGATTGATTGTATGTTTGTCATTGATGACAACATATAATACACAGCAATACTTCTGTATGTACTTATCCATATGATGACATGAATACTTGTGTAGATAGATACATGTTTTTGACATATTTATTATGCTATGTTCATACACGCAGACCCAGATATGAAGTTTCAGTAAAGATATGTAATTCTGTTATTGACGGTTACAGTTCTGGATGAATAACGGTTTAAGGCCGACGTATGTAACGTGTTTATTGAGTTGCACCTATCTTCAGGATATGCGTGTGTATATTCATGATGAGTTATGAGTTTTTGATATTAATCTAAAGGTGCCAAATGTATTTCAAGAAGATTACAAACTTATGGTTAAATTGGTGAAGCCGACTTAGTGAAGCGACGCGTCTATTCAGTTTATACTTGCGCGGTTGTAATTATGCTTACACGCTTAGTAGATCCAACAAGGATGTTATGAAGAGTTGTCTAATAGGTCCCATGATCTCATACTTGGTGTATGTACTTATAGAAGGTCATTTTTCATAAGAAGAGTTGTGAAAGCTAGAGATAAGAAAAGCAGAGCAAAGTGTTAAAGCAGTAGAGCTATATTTATCATATGTTGATAATATAGATATTGAAGTTGAAGCTTTCAGAATACAGATAAGATTTTTGTAGTGCTTTACAAGAGGTTAAAGCATCAGTGCACAAAAGAAACTGATCAGACAAGCAGTGTCACAAACAATAGTTCACCTTGTTGATACAGTGTGTATCAAATAACCAGAAGGTTGTAGCCTTCACCACTTGGACAGTGAGTCCTTGGATAGTGAATCCACCACCCCTAATAGGGTTATTGTAAAAGACTCCTAACAGGGTCAAACCCTTAACCATGTCACTATACTACTGCATTGTAATGAACAACTCCTAACAGGGTTGAAAGATCTTTTAACAGGGATTATTATAAACAGTATAGTTCTTTGTGGGTACTAATTCCCACTGGCGTTTTTACCATTTGGTTTCCTCGTAACAAAATTAATGTGTTGTGTAATGTGTTATCTGAATGTGCATTTAATTTATATCAATCTGGATTAATAAGTACAGAATATTTAAAGTTGTTGATAACTGATTCACCCCCCCCCTCTCAGTTATCCCTGAAGTATTCTAACAATTGGTATCAGAGCCAAGTGCCTTGGAGAGAAAGCCTAACAACTTAAGGTAGATCAGATAGCATACTTCAGAAAAGAGAGCCCTAAGTTTGATGGAGAGAACTATCTGGATTGGAAGAACAAAATGATAACACATCTACAATGTGTTGGCTTTGAGATCTTTGAGATTGCTACACAAGAAGTTGATATTCCATCTTTAAAAGACCTTGCAAAGGATGATGCTACAAACAGAAAGAAGGAGGTATTCACAGCAAATGCTATTGCCAAAGAAGCCCTTATTAGTGCCCTATCAGATAGTGAATTTTTTGAGATCGAGAAAGTTGACCGAGCTTATACCATATGGAAGTATTTGGAAGATATGTTTGAAGGAGACATCCAAGCAAAGAATGCACGTAGAAAGACATGGAAAAAGAAATATAATAGTCTTGAAATGTTATCTAAAGAAAACATTAGATATTATAATCAGAGGATAAATGAAGCAGCATCTGGAATTAGAAACAATGGAGGAGAAATTTCAGAAGAAGACATAATGGACAAGTTAATGACTACATTGATAGCAGACTATGAAAGCAAAATCAACATTCTAGATGAGACCATGCAATTTTATAAAGACTTCAAGAGAGAGACTTTGATCAGCAAAATCTTTGCATTTGAGATATCAAGATTGAAGACTAAACCTAAGAATGAAATAGCCTTCAAAGCTTCAATCCACGGTAAGAAATCCTCACACATCTCTAGTCATAATGAGAATGAAGAAACTGATGAAGAGCTA
>MU228349.1:561023-588311 GCA_018584345.1 Thuja plicata
AGCAGTTGATAAAACATTGTACAAATCTATGATTGGAAAGCTTATTTATCTAACTCAATCAAGACCTGACATATCTAATGTAGTTGGCATTATTGGAAGATTTGTAGCTGAACCCAAGCATAATCACCTAATGGAAATCAAGAGGATATTTAGATATCTTAAGGGAACTATAGACTATGGTTTTTGGTATCCTAAATCAGAGAATACACAACTTCATGTGTATATTGATGTAGATTGGGTAGGTTGTATTGATGACAGGAAGAGCACTTCAGGAGGAGTAGTATTTCTTGGAGAAAGGTTGGTATCTTGGACAAGCAAGAAGCAAAACTGTATTTCTCAGTCAACGGCAGAGGTAAAATATGTTGCAGCAGCACTGAATTGTACAATAATTGTTTGGATGCAGTAGATGGTTAAAGACTTTGGTATTCAAATTGATTATCCTACTGTTATTCATTGTGACAACACTAGTACTATTAACATGTCTAAGAACCCTGTGATGCACGGAAAGACAAAACACATAGAGATCAAGTACCATTTTCTGAGAGAAAAATTTGCAGACAAGGAAGTGACATTGGACTATGTAAGCACAAAAGATCAGTTAGCAGATATTTTCATGAAGCCTTTAGAAAAGGATACTTTTGAGTATCTAAGGGAGAAGTTGGGAGTCATTCCCTCTCCTAAGTATGTTTAAAGAAAGTAGCAAGTACATCAGTCCTATGTGACTGATAAATGGTTGACTACTCTACTTCTGGAGTAGTACCTGTGCATAATGATTTATGGCGCCCTTTGCCATTGATGTCAATGGGGGAGTATGTACTAAAAACAATGAAAACAAGGAACACATACAAGGAGCTTATGCTCAGGGGGAGTATACATATAAAACACAGTCTATGTAACTGTAGCAGCGTAGATGAATCTTTGATGAGGATATTGAGAAGATTGTAAAAGAAAGAAGACACCATGAACAGAAGTTCTTTTTATCATATGTTGCCATCAATGCCAAAGGGGGAGATTGTTGGAGATTTGATTCTGAACAGTTGATTGATTGTATGTTTGTCATTGATGACAACATATAATACACAGCAGTACTTCTGTATGTACTTATCCATATGATGACATGAAGACTTGCGTGGATAGATACATTTTTTTGACATGTTTATTATGCTATGTTCATACACATAGACCCAGATATGAAGTTTCAGTAAAGATATGTAATTATGTTATTGACGGTTACAGTTCTGGAGGAATAATAGTTTAAGGCCGATGTATGTAATGTGTTTATTGAGCTGTGCCTATCTTCAGGATATGCGTGTGTATATTCATGATTAATTATGAGTTTTTGATATTAATCTAAAGGTGCCAAACATATTTCAAGAAGATTACAAAGTTATGGTTAAATTGGTGAAGCTGACTTAGTGAAGCAACACGTATATTCAGTTTATACTTGCGCAGTTGTAATTATGCTTGCGCACTTAGTAGAGCTGACAAGGATGTTAGGAAGAGTTTTGTAACATGTGCCATGATCTCATACTTGGTGTATGTACTTATAGAAGGTAATTTTGGAAAAGAAGAGTTGCGAAAGCCAGAGATAAGAAAAGCAGAGCAGAGTGTTAAAGCAGCAAAGCTATATTTATCATATGTTGATAATATAGCTATTGAAGTTGAAGCTTTCAGAATATAGATAAGATTGTTGTAGTGCTTTACAAGAGGTTAAAGCATCGGCACATAAAAGGAACTGATCAGACAAGCAGTGTCACAAACAACAGTTCACCCTGTTGATACAGTGTGTATCAAATAACCAGAAGGTTGTAACCTTCTCCACTTGGACAGTGAGTCCACCACCCCTAACAGGGTTATTGTAAAAGACTCCTAATAGGGTCAGACCCTTAACCAGGTCACTATACTACTGCATTGTAATGAAAAACTCCTAACATGGTTGAAAGATCGTTTAACAAGGATTACTATAAATAGTATAGTTCTTTGTGGGTACTAATTCCCATCGAGGTTTTTACCATTTGGTTTCCCCATAGCCAAATTGATGTGTTGTGTAATGTGTTATCTGAATGTGCATTTAATTTATATCAATCTAGATTAATAAGTACAAAATATTTAAAGTTGTTGATAACTGATTCACCCCCCCCCCCCTCTCAGTTATCCATGAAGTATTCTAACAGTTAACACTGCATATCTATCCAGAAAAGGGAGAAGAGATTCTACAACAAAGGGAGAGACAGAATCAGAAGTTGCTACATCTATCCAGTGAAGGGAATGAAAAATTAAGGAAGTGCTCTACAAGAATAAAATCTAAGCTAGAAGAGCTTACCGAGAGTCAGACATTTGTATTGGTTATAGAACAATAATTTTTGGTAGATATTGATGAACTAAAGCTGATATATTTCATAATGTATTAGTAGTATGTAGTATGTTTCCATCAATGCCAAAGGGAGTTGTGCAGAGCTCCTCCCATTTTGGTGTGATTTGTGTGTTTAGGTTTGTGTTAGGAGTCTTTGTTTTGGTTTTCAATAAGATCCATCAGTATTGGATCCCAATTTGTTCATTCATGTTTGTAAGAGCAAAAGTGCTCATAGGTGACAATGTGGTCATTTTGGCCGAGAATGGTGAAAGTTGATATTTTTTAGTAACTTGAGGTTTTAGTCTTCTCTAGGACCCTAATTTTCCTAGCTAGGGTCATAGGATTGGTAAAAATGCATCAAGTTGACTAAAATGGTCAAAGAACAAGAAATGCTCAAAAGTTGCTTGAGCAATTTTTGCAACTTTTGCAAAAAGTTGCAAATGGAGGTTTGGATAGTTGTAACCACCCATGCTCAGGTATTTGAGCATGGATTGATTTTTTTTTAAGGTTAATGGATTTTTGGTTTGCATATTAATTTTTTGATCATTCTGTATGGATGGGTTTCTGAGATTCATTGCAAATTATAGTGTTTTTTTCATTATGTACAGTTGTGTACGGATTAGATTAGGTAATCTGACCCCATGGGGGTGTATTTCATTGTATTATCTTTCTTTAGCATATATTATTTTGATTTCAAGTTAAGGTTGTGTGGAGTTACATCAGGATTTAGGTGACTGTATCTGTAAGTTCAATTTGCAAAGTTGCAGGAACAAAAATGGCTCTAACCTAAGCATCCATGGTTGAAAATGAATGAAAACATGTGGGACTATGGGTTAGGGTATATACATAGTGATTTTTTTTTTCTTTTTTTTCTTTCAATTGAATTCCTAGACTTGGAGTGAAGCCCTATGGCTGACTGCTAAGAGTAGGTAAGCCTGGACAAAGTAAAGATTGAATTGAAACAGAGCACCCATGATCTTGGATGGATGACTTAGTGGCATGTGAAGAAGCCCTAATGTGTCTCCTTGAAGGATAAAAATTTTGTAGATGGTGAAGGGAATTTCAAAGGACAAATTGAAGATAATTTGCACTGACTGGTCCAGAGGCCTAAAAGATAGGCTAAAAACTAGGGCCTAGTAGAAATTAGGGTTTTGGGTGCCTTGAGAAACTATAGCTTTGGATTATTGAAGGGATAGTGGATAGATTTTAGATTCCTACAATATTCTATAGGTTTTTTGGGAGAATTTGGATCATTTGGTTCAAAACAATGAAAATAGACCTACTAGAAATAGGCCTAATTAGGCCTACTAGTGCATAGTGACAACAATTGGATTGTTGGAGTATCCAGAAGTATTGTAAATGTTTCCAATGTACTTTTAATGAGTCAAGAACATAGACAAGATTCTAAGGAAGAGTCAAGAAGATTGATGAACTAGTTGGAGTAGTTGAAATTGTGTGAGCTTTGTGTCTTTATCAAATCAACTATACCTAGGAGGAAATTTGGTAGGGAGGGTCTAGGAGATACATATTGGTGAATAAAATGTAGAAGAGTAGACCATTGGATGGTTAGGATAAGTAATAAGCACTTTGGGAGAAGGAAACACTAGAACTCTAGACCCTCTGCATCAGAGTGGTATATAGTGCAGAGCACCTCCCATTTTGGTGTGATTTGTGTTTTTAGGGTTGTGTTAGGAGTATTTGTTTTTTTTTTGTAATAATATCCATTATTATTGGATCCCAACTTGTTCATTCATGTTTGTAAGAGCAAAAGTGCTCCTAGGTGACAATGTGGTCATTTTGGCCTAGAATGGTAAAAATTTCTATTTTTGAGTAACTTGAGGTTTTAATCTTCTCTAGGACCCTAATTTTCCTAACTAGGGTCATAGGATTGGTAAAAATGCATCGAGTTGACTAAAATGGTCAAAGAGCAAGAAATGCTCAAAAGTTGCTAGCAGCTTTTAAAAGTTGCTTTTGCAACTTTTGCAAAAAGTTGCAAATGGAGGTTTGGACGGTTGTAACCACCCATGCTCGGGTATTTGAGCACATATTGATGATTTTTGGAATTTTAATAGATTTTTGGATTGCATATTAATTTTGTGATCATTCTGTACGGATGGGTTTCTGAGATTCATTACAAATTATAGTGTTTTCTGCATTCTGTACGGCAATGTCTGAATTAGATTAGGTAATCTGACCCCATGGGAGTTTAGTGAACTATATTATCTATATTTATCATATAGTAGTTTTATTTCAAGTTAAGGTTGTGTGGAGTTACATTAGGATTTAGGTGACTGTGTCTGCAAGTTCAATTTGCAAAGTTCTAGGAACAAAAATGGCTCTAACCTAAGCATCCACAGTTGAAAATGAATGAAACCATGTGGGATGATGGGTTAGGGTCTGTACATAGTGATTTTTTTTTTCATTTTTTTCTTAAAATTGAATTCCTAGACTTGGAGTGAAGCCCTATGGCTAACTGCTAGGAGTAGGTGAGCCTGGACATGGTAAAGATTGAATTGAAGTAGACCACCCATGATACTGGATGGATGACTTAGTGGAATTTTCAGAAGCCCTAGTATGTCTCCTTGAAGGATCAAAAGGTTTTAGATGGTGAAGGGAAGTTTTAAGTACAAATTGAAGACAATTTGGACTGACTGGTCCAGAGGCCTAAAAGATAGACTAAAAACTAAGACCTTGTAGCAATTAGGGTTGTGGGTTCCTTGAGAAACTATAGCTTTGTATTATTGAAGGGATAGTGGATATATTTTATATTCCTAAAGTATTCTATGGTTTTATTTAGGATAATTGTGAGCATTTGGTTCAAAATAGTGAAAATAGACCTACTAGAAATAGGCCTAATTAGGCCTACTAGTGCATAGTGACAACAATTGGATTGTTGGAGTATCCATAAGTATTATAAATGTTTCCAAGGGAATTTTAATGAGTCAATAACATATACAATAGTATAAGGAGGATATGGGAAAGATCCTAAGAAAGGTTTTGGGGTTCTAAAGGAAGATCTAGTGAAGAGTCAAGAAGATTGATGAACTAGTTGGACTAGTTGAAATTGTGTGAGCTTTGTGTCTTTATCAAATCAACTATACCTAGGAGGCAAGTTGGTAGGGAGGCTCTAGGAGATTCATATTGGTGAATAAAACATACAATAGTAGACCATTGGATGGTTAGGAGAATTAATATGCACTTTGGGAGAAGGAAACACTAGAACTCTAGACCCTCTGCATCAGGGAGAGGTTAATGAACTATAACTGATTGAATGTTTGAAGATGACAAAGTTGATGATCACTCAGATGTAGAAGTAAATGAAAGACATTAAATCAATTAATGTATTATATTTTCATTGATGTCAACTTGATATGGTATGATTTATCATACACATATTGTCACAACACTTAAAGATCTAAAAAGATAAAGTTTTCATTGTCGGTAATCATGTACACCAAGTGACAGTAAACCCCGAGGGAAAGTGAACCCCAAGAACACAATTTCACAATGTTACTCAATGGATAATGTTACCTGATAAATCATTATCGAGCTAACTACAGTTGTCACTGAACAGAACTGAAGTTGATGCCTGAGCTATCTGCAGTAGTCACTGAGCACAACTGAAATGTTGACCGACGGGAACTAAAGTTAGAAAAATGACAAAACAACTTAGCTGGAAGAAGATAATTATAGAGTTAACTGTTCGATTACTTTTTTTTCATCGATCAGTTAAAATCTAAAGATAATAAGGAGGTTTAAAGCATGTTTTATTCTAAAAAACAAGGAGAGTTTTACAGATTAAAACTAAAGCAAGCATGGTGAGCTTTACAGATCAAGAAGTGATCAATGAAGAAAACAAGAAGGACAAGAAACAGTGAAATCATGTATATATAAAGAGACAAGAGATTCATTATTAAGAGAGGAATGCTAAAGAGAACTCTGGTAAAGATAAGAAGTCTTCATGCAGATCTGATCATACAAGCTAAAGAACAAAGCTAAGAATTTTGCAGACACCGAGAAACAGAGAAGAAACAACATCCACCAAGTAGAAAGAAGTGAAGCAAAGGAATTTAAGAGAACATTGATCAAAAGAGGTATTTTGAGCTTACAATATATCTAAAAATCTACAAGATTAAGTTGTATTTATGAGCAGATCATATACTATTTTAGTTTAACCATTGATTCAAAAAATCTCTTAATACAGTAGGATCTAACCATCATTTCTATATTGAGATACATCCCAAGGAGTATCAAAAGGTTGTCACATTAAAAACATAGTGAATGCTAGATCAAGTGATAAACTATTAGTGATAAATCCTCTAACAAGTTTGCAATTAACAGTGTGTTTGTAACCTTTAATAGGGTTGGCTATTCACCGAGCTCACTTCAGAAGAGTGAACATTTTGGGTTACCGGTCACAAGTGGTTTTTCCCCTAACAGGGTTTCCATGTTAAAAATCCATTTGTTAAATGTGTATATGGTTCATTGCTTTGATGTTTTTATTTACACATTACTAAAAGAGTATTGATCGATAAACACTAAGTTATTTATTGTATTTCGGTAAAGAATAGAAAAGATAAACTGCTATTCGGTAAAGCTTTAGAAAAGGATAAAAATAATAAAAACCGAGCAGTATATACATGTTATATTTGATAAAGGCATACATATTGTAAGACTAAAGATAACTAGAGGTTTTATATTTGTGGTATGAATTTTTGGGTTGATTTATTGGATTAATTTTTTAGGCCACTAATTCACCCCNNNCCCCCCCCCCCCTCCCCGCTCTCAGTTATTCTAACAGCTTGTGCTTACTCAGTAATTTTGTACTCTCTTCTCAGTATTTATGAGTTCTTGGTAACTATATTTTCATGAATTGGTATATATAGCTCGCTCGGTGCTTGATACCTATTCGGTAATTTATAACTACTCAGTGCTCGGTAGTTGTCTCAGTTTCCTTTATCGACTGTGTCCTCTTCATTGTATGACTTCCTTCCTTCAGTTTCTTTCACCAATATATGAGTTTTCATAAAACTAATGACAGAAAAATCTCTTTAGGAGTAACAATCTCCCCCTTTGACATTAGTTTGGCCTTTTGAACAAAAAACTTCAAAGTCATCAAAATTTTCAAAGCTTCAAAAAAAGTTATGAATCCCCCTTTGATAATGCTACTCAAAATTTTACTACTTATATCTCCCTTATGTATATCTCCCCTTACTATATATATATCCCCTTTTTTTGATAAACATGACAAAAGACTACTTACCAAGTCTTGTCTTTCAGAGGTATCTTGTCAGAAATGTGTTTATACTTGGCCTTTGCATCAGATAGGCCTACCTCCCAATTATCCTTTAGTGTTTTCATAACAACTATTTGACTAGAAACATCTGCTCCCATACCAGTAATAGTTTTTAATGAATTGCAATGTGGGTGGCAATTAAATATTTGTCTTTCTTTAAGTGATTCTGCATAGATTCCATGTGGGGAATGAGAGAAGATTGCAATTCTAGGAGTTCTAACCTTAGTTTATGCTCTACATTTCTAAGCTATTTCTTCTTTCCCGTTAGGAGTTTGATCTTTGAGTAATAAGACTATAGGGATCCAGGCTCAGTTGAAATTCTCTTTAGCTACTAGGTCAGCTCTTTTTCAACAATTGCCTCTTTATCCTTGATCTCTTTAAGGAATTGGGAGATAGAAAAAAAATTCTGAAATAATAAAAGAATATCAGACAATTTTCTCTCCATGTCAGTGCATGCTTTAGAAAGTGATACCTTGTTAAGTGCAATGTTCTTCAAAATTTCTTCTAATAGTTTTTTATCCATGCTCTTCTGATGAATTTTCATCATCCTATTGATTGTTTCTTGATTTGGTTCATACACTTGTTTAATCAGTTCTACCACTTGATCATGTAGATTTTCTTCTTCATATGTAGTAGCATTAGGAAAAATCTCTTGTAACACTTCTTTTACATCTTCTAATATAGTATTTTATTTCTTCTTCTGAAGTTATTTATTTTGTATGGCCTTGAGTCTTACTAACTCAACATATTCTTTCATCTCATCAAGGTCCATATTTTCCAGATCTACCTTGGGTAGTATGATCGGTTGGCTCATGTCTATATGTTTCCTCTTCTTTTATTTCTTCTTTTTCTTTGTAATTCTATCACCAATAGACAATATGGCGGATGGAGATGCCTTTAATGCATCTGATACACTTTTTTATTTAATTTCTTCTTGCTTGTCAGTATCTTTGTCTTTCAGTGACTCTTCTTTATTTTCCTCTTGTTTCTCTTCAGTTTTCTCTTTTGTCTTTTCCTCTATCTGGTGTTCTATCTTATCTTCTTCCTTTTTTATTCCTTCCTATTCTTTTTATTATCCTTTTCTTGTTCCTTATCTTGTTCCTTCTATACTTTGGTTTCCTCAATAGAAGGTGCCTCGGTGTTCTATTATGTGTTATGCTCGGTGGCCTCAGGCTCCTTATAAGTTTCTCCTTGTTATTTTTCCATTGGTGGTTCACTACCTTTCTCCTCTATATCGGTTTCCATTGTAGACATTCCAATATCAACATCTAAATACTCATTGACTTGTTCTAGAACTTCTAATAGTTTTACATCAGCAACATCAACTGTATCTATTTGTTCAGTTTTTGTGTCCTTTTCAGTCATCACATCTTCATCATCTGCAATTTTGGTTGCAGGGTCCTCCTCTGTAATATCTCCAATAAAAAATTATTCTTTATCTAATGTAAGGTCAATAGGATCTTCCTTACTTTTCTCTTTGATATCTTGACCTTTTATTGTCTTATCTTCCATGTAAATAGAAAAAAGTTTGGTATTAGTTTCTTCTTGTACTTTCTCTAGCTCTCCATTCATGATCCTTAAAGATCTACTTTTGATAAAAAAATGGTTAGAGTAGGTTTTCATTATCTCACCAATCTTAGTTACAGACATAGTAGGTTGTGCTAGAATTAGGGACCTTTCCCTCATTTTCTTTTCAATGTTCAATGCATACTTCCATCTAGCATCAATTTTTTTATTTAGTTCAGTAGGTAGATGGTTGACAACTTAAATTGGTGCAAGTTTAAACTCATTCCAAGTAAAAACAACTGCCTCTTCTATCTTGATTTTACCTTCTTCATCTTGGTTGTCATACATCATGTATCTGATTCCAGAGATTCCTCCATTCTTCTTAAGTACCTCAAGTGAATCATCTAGATTCATTTGTATTATACTTGAGATTACATTCTTATGTTTTCTTAGGTCTTCAATATCTCTCACAATCTTATTTCAAGTTTAATTTCCTTCTTGTCTGAATTTTAGCTTTCTTGCTTCTCACATATGTCTTACCTTTTGGCTCATTTGCTTCTAATTTCATTTTTTCTCTTGGTGTAACTGTAGACCATGTGTTTGGTCTTGTTGTTTTAGCACTTGGAAAGGCCTTCATTTCTATTTTCTCTATCCCTTTTATGTCATAGGACTCATCCTCGTCTGTTTCATCATCAACTCCGAGATCCTTTGATAATTTTTCAATCATTTTGTCTATCCTCCTTTGGGCTTTAGGTATTAGGATTTCTTGTTTTCTCTTCTCTTTAACCTCTTCATAGGTTCCATACCCTTTGGATCTTTTGTCAGTAGGATTGGCTAACAAATCCTCTATTTTTTGAGTTGCAATTTTTGTTTCCATCTCATATCCCATAGGCTGCATCCAGGTGCTTCTAGGTTCAACTGCCTTTATGACACATCTGTCGGTGTCAACATCAAAACATATGATGTCGTGATATTTTTCAACCACTTGGGGTTCTATCATGTACTTCTTATGCATCTTATCTTGAAACATAAGAAAATAATCATTCATAATCATATCAAGATCTTCACATAGACTCAGGATGTAATCATTTATTTGATACATGACAGGTTTCTCTGTGCTTTATGTAACATTATCGATAGATGGGAAGAAATTCATAAAATAGAAATAAATGCATACCAGTAATGATCCAAACTTTAAAGTATTTGACTTTTCTTTCCTTATGGTATTCAAGTTGTCTTCCAATTTCTTCAGTAAAATCTCAGACATGTCTATCTGCATGTCCTTCACAATTTTGTATGCCAAATCTACAGCTCCACATGGTACGCTATCAACTCTGGAAGATTAAAATACTGGGTAGGATATAACATTACATGAAAATTTTAGTTCAGGGTCTTCAATAGTAGATGTCTTCAGAACTCTCCCATCCCATTTTTCCTTTGTCAATTCACTTAGTTTGTTCTTCTCAATTTTCCTTATGGCCTTTGGCTTGTCACCAATCGAGTAACTATTTATGATGTGTAAAACATATTTTGTGATCTTCACTGGTTGGTCAAGCCACATGAATTGGTCATGTACTTGGATGAGGACCATTCTGACCCATTTTATTTTGAATAATCTCAGTATATGAAGGGTGTGATTCAAACCCTTAGTCTCCATATTAACTTGGTCATCTTTCATCTTTCCATTCACACATAGTTTCTGAAATGACATATCAATCTCCACTATGCATATCTCCTAAAATTGTAATGTATGAATGCTCGCACATCTTTAGCCAATATAACCCTTGATGGTATTTATGTTTGGGATCCCGTCTTATCAAACTCTGATTCTATTTTTCGTGGTAGCTTATACTTAGGGTTTATGGGTTCAACATTCTCTACAACAATTGGGTTCTTAAGCTTTGGTGCCATATTTTCAAATTCTCTATTATTCACTTAGGTCTTTATGTTTCTTGGTTCAGTTGCACAAACAAAAATAGGGCAACACCAACTAATATCCAAATAAATTCAAATTATCTTGCAAAAGATTGTAATAGTTTAGAAATACCTTGTATATCGATCGAATACACTTGAAAATTTGGCTCTGCAAATTTGCTCACAATGCTCTTGAAAATGATAAGTGACAATAATAGACAAGTGGGTCTATTCATAGCTTTCACTAGGTTTTAGGGTTTCCAACGGTCATAAAAAAACAATAAATGCTTGTAGATGTCCAAAAATATTAATATTAATTTCCCTTTTGTTCATCTAATTATTTAATTTAATCAATTAAATAGTTTCATAGTTGGTATTTATCAATGATCAAATACTATCCCAATGTATTTTATTTAAATACATGTGCCTCACAAAATCCCCTTTTTAATAAATTTATATTTATTAAAATTCCTCCATATCCTTAATTCTTCCAAGCTATAGTTTTATTCAAATCCAATTTGACTTATAATCTAAACCCTACCTAGAGACCTATTAATCCAATCTAGAGGCCTACCCTATTCCTACTCTACTCCCATCACCTCATTTCCTAAGCATACTTCCCTACCTAATTATCCTCTGATCATACTTAAAAATGTGATTCCTAACCCTTTTAAGGCTAATGGAATTCTCACCCATGTGTGAGAATTCTCTTCAAAATGGTCACCCATTCCTCTTAAAATCTCTTTACTCCTTTGTCCCCCCACTTGGAATTCTTGATCCACTCAAACATTAATGCTATACTTGACTCCAACATATCCATCCCTTCAAGCCTATGTGTCCCTTATGTGGCTCTTATGTGGATTCCACATAGGTGCCACCTCATTCAACCCCTCCTCTTCTATCCCAAAAATCTATAAATAGAGGCCTTCTCCTCTTGCATTGGCATCTCTCAATTTTGCATTGTTATCATGCTATTTTAATTTTAGAAGTTCATTGCCAGTTTCATGCTTTTTATGTTTAAATAATTTAGAGATTAAATGCTAGGATAATGGATAATGAATCATATTTTCTATCTCGCATATTTCATATCATTTCCATAGTTTTAGACAATCATCTTTGAGGATGATTTGAGACTAGTTCTTCATACTAGCTCTTGAATCTCTTCTTTGTTTCCAATCTTGCATTCATGAATTGCATGGCATTGGGGATCTATCTCATTTGTGTTTGAGAGAGCACATCTACAATCAATATAAAAGAGAAAATCAAACAAGTAGTGTAGGGTGCAATACCTTGTTTTAGCTCAATCTGATGTTATGATGATGTCTTTTTGGTTTCTTGCTTATTTCATGGATTATATGTGCTAACCCGCTAACTTCTCATGTTTGAGTTTTATCCCAATAGATTGAAAATTTCACCATACTACAATGATTTACCAATCCCTTTTAGCGATTACCTTTACTTCCTTCTTACCGAATGATATAAGATATGAATTTAACAATATTTATCTAAATGCATCTAAATATGTTAATGTGGATCTCTGCACATATGCTAGGAACTGATTTAAGATTTAAAGATTTGCTTTGCAGTTCCTATACATACCTTATGATTGATTAGGTAGATTTTTTCCATCTTCCATGGTCTTTCTCCTCCATGTCCTATTCATCTTCTCTCTCATTTCTTCAACATTTATTTTTGGTTTTTTAGATGTTTCTTTCTCATTTGGAGTTTCTCTCAATACCTACGATCTTTGGAAAGGGGACATATTTGTTAGAATGAATTTAGAATAACTGAGAGGGGAGGGGTGAATCAGTTATCCTTAGGTCTAGATGTAGCAAATAAAAACTTTCTGTATTTCATATCTACTCGACAGTAGTAGCATAAGTCAGCAACTTTAATCAAGCAGTTTACTGTCAATTGAAATTAGCTTGTAGTAACATAACAGTAAAGCAAACCATAAACATTCACACAAGTTGACACAAGTATTTAATGTGGAAACCCAATATGGGAAAAACCACCAGTAACATGCTACCAAGTTTTCACTCTTCTAAAGTGATTCCCTATGAGGAGCCAACCCTGTAAAAGGTTACAATAACACACTGCTAGGTGTGACCTGGTTAAAGGATTTAATCACCCTGTCAGAAGTGGCCTTATTAGAGGACTTAGAATATTCCAATCTAAAGGTAACCTTGTTAGAGGATTTATACAAATGACTATTAAGTCAACCTTGTTAAAGGATTTAACTGATACAATGGTAAGAAATTAATCAGCAGCTTTGATCTGGTACATACAACTTACTTTGCAAATTTAGATCCAATTACAGCTCTGATGTTAACTTACTGGATAGCCTACATTGTAATTTCAACCTTCTAATCTACTTGGAAATATGTCAAGCAATCACACATGCAACTCTCTACTTCTGCCTTTTGCCTTCTCTGCTAGATCATGCCAAACAGTAAATCAACAATGCAATCCTTTTTTTCATACACATACACTCTTGCACCCTTCATGAATAACCCCCTTTAGGTTATCATATACCTCTCTGTCTAGGTCAAATAAATCTTTTTCCACTTAAACAAGATCGTAGATCTTAGGTTAGGTCAGATCCAACAGATCATTCCATATTTACATTACATTTACTTCTCCAAAGTAGTCTCTAATTAAATCTTGAAATCATGCATTAATTACGGTTACCCATACATTAAATGATGTGGATCAATCTTTAATTAACATCACGTATCCCAATAAAATTAACTAAGTCAGCCAAAGATCTCAAATCTCATCATTAATCCAATTACTGTAAGTCAATCAACATCATTATTTCCACTCAGCAATTTCAATAGTGCTCGGCATTGAACAACTTTGCTCGTCATGAACAACTTTACTCGGCACAAGCAACTTTTCTCGGTAGAGAACAGCCAGAAAAACTATCTTTGAAAGATAAACAACTAATTACTTTTCCAGAGTGCCAACTACTCAAGTACCCTTTTATTTGCCTTAACTCAGCCATTCACTTGGTCTTCTTGTTAAATATTCTTCATCAACAATAGATATGGTACTCAAACAGATAACAATAGTCTCACCAGTTAAGGTTTGACATCAATCACAAAATAACAATTGCTTGCATTGTCACCTTCCAACAATAGCTTGTGACAATGTAAACATGTCATTCTCAGGTATCTTCAAGTTCTCCTATTGTTTATTCCATGAAGTAACATACAATTTTATGTTATCTATCCATAGCTTCCATAGACTAAACATGATATGCTTGTATTGTAGTCCCATGGTATAGATGTATTATGTTTGTTGTTCTGCATGTTCTGTCAGTTTGGTACCCATTTTTCATTTCTCCTTGATGATCTACATTCTTCAGACTTGTGACTGTACTTGTTGCAAGTACTATGATATCCATCAAGTTTAGGCTTCCTTGTGTTGTTTATAGTTCTTGATCTACATTCAAATGCTCGATGCCCATACTAATTATAGTTATAGCAATATCCATCAAACTTAGGTGAGCTTGGTGACTTACCTCTTTTTCTTCTACAGACATTTACAGTATGTCCAGATTTCCCACAATGGTAACAACTAGGATTTTTTGTCTTTGGTGGGGTAGAAGTGTCTTGACTTTCAGCTTGCTTAGATGATTCTCCTTTCTTAGTAGTGCTCTCACTATTGAATCCAAGTCCAGTTTTGTCACCAGGTTGTTTTTGACCTTTGATCTGTGCATCCAATTATCTTAGTGCTTCATCACTTCTCTTTAGTATCTCATTGGCTTCTTTTTTATTTTTCAGTTCACTGGCCAATCTTTCAACTTCACATTTCAGTTCTTGATTCCCAGATTCTTTCTCAACTATTTTATTTTTAGACTTTCTTTTATCTTCTTCAGCTAATTTCAGTGTATTTTCAACTACTCCCTTAGAGTCAAGTATCTCAGTGATTCTTACTTTTTGTACCTCTTGATCTTTCTTTTATGACTTCAATTGCTTGGTGAGTGTCTTTTTCTTTTCCAAGAGTTCTTCAATGTCCAATTTAGCTTCATCACTCAAACTACCTTCAGATGATATCTCAAGATTATCAACATGTTCTTGATTGGATTTAAGTTCACTGTATAGTGATGGGGAGCTCCTCTCCTAGAGCCTTCTAGCTCTCTCCAAGACCTTCACTTGGTCTTTCTTAGGTCTCTTTCTCTACCATAACTAGAGGATTCTTTCCTAATCCCCCAACTCCCTAGGAACTTCCCACCAACTTCAAACTCCTCTTTATTCTCTTCTCCATGGCTTTCTTACATCCATGGCTTCACTAGCTTCCTGCCACTCCAATGATGTCAAATTTTTAAGGATTAGTTTCCCAAATCCCCTTAGGTCTAATCCAACCTCTATGGATTTAATTTTGTGAATCCTTCACCCATTTTACAATCGAGTTCCAAAATCAAGTCTTTTAGGCCTTGTAGCCCTATTAGGCCTATTAGCCCTCCTAATCGCTAAAAATGGGATTTTCCTCCTAAAAACCCTTAACAACCCTAGAAAAAAAGTACATATTCTTTGTGGTTTTTTCCTCCCCTTCAATATTTTTTAGGTCTTTGGTCTCAACTCTGTCCATACAATGGACTTTTACCAAACCCCTAAAAACAAGGGTTTCTAGGACATGATGGCTAGTCTAGTTTCTTGATCTCCTTCCACTGATCTAATGAGCTCCTCTGAACTCCTCCTTCCATCAAAAGGTCTTCTCCTCATGCCCCTACACTTCAC
The DNA here is from genome assembly GCA_018584345.1 of Thuja plicata. Taxonomy (NCBI): domain Eukaryota; kingdom Viridiplantae; phylum Streptophyta; class Pinopsida; order Cupressales; family Cupressaceae; genus Thuja; species Thuja plicata. Next base: position 576,838 of record MU228349.1, read on the forward strand.
TATCACTGATTGGCACATACCAATCAACTTGCAACCTCCATTGTTGTTGCACTACTCAGTAACCCTAACCAGAATAGCTAGTACTCACCTAGGGCCTGATTGTTTTCAAGATTTCCCTGCACACACACACACACTCCACAAGCCATATATACAAATTATATACAATTCTCTAATGGATTCCAAGTGGTCATGGAGTTTGAACCACAGGAACACCAAAGAAACCCATTATTTACATGACTGGACCAAAATTGGCCAGTGAGCTTACATTATGCAATAATTTAAACAAAACCTAACTAGAAAGTACAATCTACTAAAATAATTCCACAAATATCTTAGGAATTACATTTTAGACACTATCCATCCTTTCATTCAATCCATTCAATCAAATAAAGTGGTGGATATTGGTTTTGTAACTTAGTTACACTGTAAATTGTTCCTTCTCAAACACCAGTACGTACAATATCAAATCTAACTATCATATTAGGGTTGAAATAACCTTAAATACTTCTATCCCACCTTTCTGGACCCTCTGGTAGGGATTTGGGAACCATAAGAGCAACTAGGAAATGTTGTCATGACAACTTTGACAACTTTTTGTCAAAATGACAATTTTCCCATTTTGAGAGTCCTAATTGGTTCCAAACCTTACCAATTGACCTCAAATGACTAGATAGCATTAAAAAATTAAAAATATTCCCACTTTGGGACTTCGGTCAACCCTTTGACTTTTGAGTTGACTTCTAGGTTCTAGACCCCTAGAATCAACTAAACTCACACAACACACAAACCCTAATATTCCTAACACTAATCTCACCTCAAAACACACTAGGGAATTTATAGTTTAGTCCTTATTCATGGATGGTTGGAAAAACCAAACTACAAGCCAAAATGTCTCAAGATCTTACTAAAGACCTTAGGGTGCTCCTGCACCATCCTCCCCCTGCAACAAGAAAGTTAAGGTACCTATGGTATCAGGAACTCCTCACTGATTCCATGCTTCTTGAAGTCACTCTCAGCTATCCAAGTGGCTTTTGACTCTGGTTTCTATCTCCACTTCACTATATGTTCCATATAGACTTTGTGCCTTGTCTTCTTCTTTAATCTTGAATCCAATATCTTCTCCACTTGTGGCTTGACTTGTTCCAGAGTCTTGAACTCTCCCATGTCCTTATGCACCTTTGTACTATACTACAACTCATCCATATTTGGCCCCTTATACTTGATCAAATCTTTCACATTGAAGCTTGGAGAAATTGACATCTCCTTGGCCAACTCCACCTTATAAGCATTAGGCCCATACTTAGCCAATCTCTTACAAGGTCCAATTATTTTCATATTTAGCTTACTAGGTATCCCCTTTTGTAGTCTTGCCTTATTCAGGAACACCATTACTAACTCTCCCACATCAAACTGCAAATCTCTTCTTCCCTCATCTCTTTTTGCCTTCAACTTTTGATTGGCCTCCATTAAGGTATTTTTCACTTGTTCATGAACTTCCTTCATTGATTGTGCAAAATCATCAGCATGCCCACTAACTCCCATATATCCTTTGAGGTCTCTGAGATCCATCACAGCCCTTGGATGTGCCCCATAAACAATCTCAAATGGACTTTTTCCTATAGTCCTATTTGTGCTATCATTATAGGCAAATTCTGCCTGTGGAATAACTTGCTCCCATCCTTGTCCATATTCCTTTGTCAGACATCTAAGAAAGTTCCAAAGAACTTTGTTGATTACTTCAGTCTACCCATCTGTTTGAGGATGATAGCCAGATCCATGAGATACGTTTGTGCCTAATCTCTTCCATAGGGTCTTCCAAAAGTGACCCATGAACTTTACATCCCTGTCTGCAACAATGCTCATTAGTAGGCCATGAATCCTTACTATTTCTTTGAAGAACAAGTAGGCAATATGGCTGGCATCATGTGTTGTTTTGCATGGTATGAAGTGACTCATTTTACTAAACCTGTCTACCACTACAAACACGTTGTCTAAACTAGTTGAAGTCCTAGGTAACCCCGCTATTAAGTCCATACTTATGCACTCCCAAGGTCTACTTGGGATGGGTAATGGCTGGTAAAGTCCTGAATTTTATGAAGTGCCTTTAGCCTTCTGACATATGCCACACTGCTCCACATATCTTCTCACTTCCTTCTGCATCTTTGGCCACCAATAGAACCTTTCCACTAGGTACAATGTCTTATTTAGTCCAAAATGTCCACTTAGGCTTCCATTATGCTTCTCATGTATGAGGTTCTCCCTCATTGAGCCTTTTGGAACACAAAGTTTCTTTCCTTTGAATAGAAAACCATTCTACAATGTATACTCTGCAAACTCTCTATGAAAGGGATTCTCAAAATTCTAACACACCTTGTATATCTTTGAGAAATTTGTATCTCCCTCATATAGGTCCGTAAAACCTTCAACTCTTGTACTTTTCAACTGAATCTCTTGGATGGTAAGTAGTCTCCTACTAAGGAAATCTACCACTTTGTTTTGCACCCCCTTCTTATGTTTTATGGTAAAAGTGTAAGACTGTAGGAACTCCATCCAATTGATGTGTATCAAGCTAAGCTTGTCTTGAGTGTTTATGTAACTCACTACTTGGTTTTCTGTGAAGATAACAAACTCTTTAGGAAATAGATAATGCCTCCACTTCTTTAAGGCTTGCACAAGATCATATAGCTCCAAGTCATAGGAAGAGTACCTAGACTTAGCCTCATTTAGTCTTTCACTAAAAAAGGCCAGAGGCCTACCTTCTTGGCTTAGGACAGCTCCTACTGCAATGTTTGTTTCATTACACTCAACAATGAATGGTTTGTCAAAACTAGGTAACAACAATATAGGCTAAGTAGCCCCTTCCTTTCTTAACCTCTTAAACCCCTCATTAGTTTCCTTGGTCCACACAAACTTTGTTTTCAATCCTCCTTTTATAGTCTCTAGGACTGGAGCACAAATCTCACTGAATCTCCTAATGAACTTCCTATAGAATTGGGCTAACCCATGGAAGCTCATAATTTCTATCCCTATCTTAGGAGTAGGCCAGTTCAATATAGCCCCTACTTTATCTTTATCCATTTTCAAGTCACCCTTGGAAACTACAAAGCCAAGGTAAACCAACTCTTCCTTCATGAACTCACTCTTCTCAAGGTTTATGGTGAGTTTCTCTTCCTGCAACTTCTTCAACACTAACTCCAAGTTTTTCATATGATCCTCTTTGGTTTTACTGAATATGAGGATGTCATCTAAATAGAAAACTACAAAAAATCCTTATATAGTCTTTGAAGACTTCATTCATCAACCTCATAAAGGTGATTGGTGCATTGGTAAGCCCAAAGGGCATAACTAACCATTCATACAACCCCTCTGTAGTCTTAAATGAATACTTCCACTCAACACCCTCTTTCATCCTAATTTGATAGTACCCACTCTTTAGATAAATTTTAGAGAAGTACTTAGCACCCCCCAAGAAATCCATCAAGTCTTCTATTCTAGGAATCGGAAATCTATATCTGATAGTTATTCTATTTATTGCCCTAGAATCAATACACATCCTCCAATTACATCCCTTCTTAGGAGCCAAAACCACTAGGACAGCATAAGGGCTAATGCTTTTCCTAATCAATCCTTGATCCAACAACTCTTGCACCTACCTGGCTATCTCCTTGTTTTTCTCTGGTGTCATCTTGTGTGCAGCTTTGTTTGGCAAGGATGCTCCTAGTATGAAATCAATCTAATGACTTATCTCCCTCTTTGGTGGTATTGAAGCTGGTGTACCCTCACAAATTATATCCTTGAATTTATCCAATAGTTCTCTCACCTCTTTTGGCATAGGTTCTTTCTTACGAGTCTTCTCCTCCTTTGGCTTTAACAATATTGCATAGCCAACTTCTTCATCTTTCATATCCCTTAGGAATTCTTTTCCATTCATCAACATGGCACTGGATATTGTCTTCTCCACTATGTCCTTTTCTATCAAAGATTGGATTTTGAAATTTACCTCATTTTTCTTGAAGGTGTACTTGTTATCCTTCCCATTATGGACATCTTCTCTATCATACTTCCTTGGTCTGCCAAGAAATAGATGGCAAGCATCCATTGGCAACACATCACATAGTATCCTATCTTGACACTTCCCAATGTAAAATTCTACCCACACTTGTTCATTCACCAAGATTTTTTGACCCTTATTCAACCATGTAACATTATAGGGACACACATGAGGGATTTTGGTGAGTTTCAACTTCTCTACTACTTCCTCAGATATGACATTATCTGTTGACCCTAAATCAATGATCACCTTGCACACTTTCCCCAATATCTTTTACTTCACTCTTAAAAGATCTCTCCTCTGCTTGTGCTCATCTTTGGTGGGTGTCTTGATTAGGATCCTTCTCAACATGAGGTGTTCTCCTTTCTCTAAATCTAGACTCACCTTTGATTTTTTAGAGAAATATTCTTCTTGGACATAAGCTATCTTCTTCTCCCCTTGTGAGAATTTTGGTTTATTCGGACACCTATAAGTAGGATGTCCCATCTGTCTACAATTATAAAATTTTATGGAATAAAAGTGAGAGCTTCTCCCAAAACCTCCTAATCTTCCTATGCCACTGTTATAAGAGCTTCTTCCTCTGTTATTGTATCCACCCCTATTTCTTGTTTCTTGTCCTTTCTCTAAATATCTGGAGTCACTTTGTCTCCTACTGTTGCTACCTCTTCCACTTGAACCTCCTCTATGGACACCTCTATTGTCTCTACCGCTTCCTCTATTTCTAGAACTAGAATCTTGTTTCTTTTTTAGTTTCTCTTCCACTTTCAAAGCCATTTGAAAACAACTATAAATGGAAATCAGGGTAAAGAGACTAAGTTCTTCTTGAATGTTCCACCTTAATCCATTAAGGTATCTTGCAACTTTGATGCTCTCTGTCTCCTGGATTCTTGATCTAAGACAAAGTTTTTGAAATTCCTCAGTATAGGCTAGCACATCTAGGTATTTCTACCTAAGGTTCTACCTCTTCTTATGTAGTTGAATATCATAGTCTTCTATAAGGTAATTCTCCTTCACCTTCGCAACCATTGTCTTCCAATTTGATATGGGCTTCTTTCCCTCTTTCTCTCTTTCCTCCTGCAAGAACTTCCACCATGTGAGGCTTTGCCCTCTTAGCCTTGATTTGGCTATCTTCACCTTTTGTGCTTCTATAATCCCATCACACTCAAAGTGATTCTCCATCCCTTCAAGCCATTTCGGTGTCCATCTTACTAGAGAATACTGGTATTCCTTCTGGAGCCTTCCCACTCAATGCCTTGAGTGCTTTGAGGAATGGTTCCTAAGGTAGAAGAGGATCAGGCTCTGGTTCTACATCCTCTTCTACTAGTGACTTTCCTTTATCTATCCCTCCATGCACTTCTTCTCTCAACTTGTTGGCTGTCTCTACAACCTCTGTCATCTTAATATTCATTTCCTCCATTGCTTCTTCAAGTGCCTATTCTTGATTTGTTGCTCTAACAAATCCTTTTCTAACTCTGCATTGGTCACCATGATGTTCTCACATATGGATTCACTCCACTCTGTCATGCCCTAATCCACTCCCAAGCCTTTCAACAGCTCTGATACCAATTTGATGGGGAGCTCCTCTCCTAGAGCCTTCCATCTCTCTCCAAGACCTTCACTTGGTCTTTCATAGGGTCTCTTTCTCTACCCTAACTAGATGATTCTTTCCTAATCCCCCAACTCCCTAGGAACTTCCCACCAACTTCAAACTCCTCTCTATTCTCTTCTCCATAGCTTTCTTGCATCCATGGCTTCACTAACCTCCTGCCACTCCAATGATGTCAACTTCTTAAGGATTGGTTTCCAAACTCCCCTTAGGTCTAATCCAACCTCTATGGATTCAATTTTGTGAATCCTTCACCCATTTTCCAATCGGATTCCAAAATCAAGTCTTTTAGGCCTTGTAGCCCTTTTAGGCCTATTAGCCCTCCTAATCACTGAAAATGTAATTTTCCTCCTAAAACCCCTTAACAACCCTAGAAACAAAGTACATATTCTTTATGGGTTTTTCCTCCCCTTCAATATTTTCTAGGTCTCTGGTCTCAACTTTTTCCATACAATGGACTTTTACCAAACCCCTAAAAATAAGGGTTTCTAGGGCACGATGGTTGGTCTAGTTTCTTGATCTTCTTCCACTGATCTAATGAGCTCCTCTGAACTCCTCCTTCCATAAAAAGGTTTGCACCTCATGCCCCTACACTTCACTATCATTTATTGGCACATACCAATCAACTTGCAACCTCCATTATTGCTGCACTACTCAGTAACCCTAACGAGAATAGCTAGTACTCGCCTAGGGCCTGATTGTTTTCAAGCTTCCCCTGCACACACACAAATTGTCAAAATGACAATTTTCCCATTTTGAGAGTCCTAACTGGTTCCAAACCTTACCAATTGACCTCAAATGACTAGATAACATTAAAAACTTAAAAATCTTCCCACTTTGGGACTTTGGTCAACCCTATGACTTTTAAGTTGACTTCTAGGTTCTAGACCCCTAGAATCAACTAAACTCAAACAACACACAAACCCTAATATTCCTAATACTAATCACACCTCAAAACACACTAGGGACTTTATAGTTTATTCCTTATTCATGGATGGTTGGCCAAACTAACCTACAAGCCAAAATGTTTCAAGATCTTACTAAAGACCTTAGGGTGGTCCTGCACCACATAGTTTATTTCTCACTCTCACGGACTTTTCAAACTTTCTTTTTAGATCTTCAATCACCTCTTGTGCATTTTCTAGTTCAAACTCAAGACTATCAATCTTCTTAGATTTCTTGTAACTCTCCATAGCCATGATCTTTCCTCTTAGGTGGTTAAACCCTTTTCTCAAGAGACTAGCTCTGATACCAATTTTTAGTATTTTTGGAATAAATTAGGAAACTTATGTACTGAGAGGGGAGGGGTGAATCAGTACCCTTAAACTTTTAAAATTTCATTCTGATCTATTACCGATTTGAATACAATGCATAATATGAACATGAAGCAAATATTCCAAACCATAAAATATGTAACACATAACCCATAGATTTTGGTCATACAAAAATCATTTGTTAGAGGAAAAAACTGTGGTTGGGATTGTTGGTTCTATTTGTTGGAGATTTGATTCTGAACAATTGATTGATTGTATGTTTGTCATTGATGACAACATATAATACACAGTAGCACTTCTGTATGTAATTATCCATATGATGACATGAAGACTTGCGTGGATAGATACATATTGTTGACATGTTTATTATGCTATGTTCATACATGCAGACCCAGATATGATGTTTCAGTAAAGATATGTAATTTTTTTATTGACGGTTACAGTTCTGGAGGAATAACGGTTTAAGGCTGACGTATGTAACATTTTTATTGAGTTGCACCTATCTTCAAGATATGTGTGTTTATATTCATGATGAGTTATGAGTTGTTGATATTAATCTAAAGGCGCCAAACATATTTCAAGAAGATTGCAAAGTTATGGTTAAATTGGTGAAGCCGACTTAGTGAAGTGATGTGTCTATTCAGTTTATACTTGCACGGTTGTAATTATGATTGCGCGCTTAGTAGAGCTGACAAGGATGTTAAGAAGAGTTTTCCTACATCTCCCATCATCTCATACTTGGTCTATATACTTATAGAAGGTCATTTGTGATAAGAAGAGTTGTGAAAGCCAGAGATAAGAAAAGCAGAGCAGAATTTTAAAGTAGTAGAGCTATGTTTATCATATGTTGATAATATAGATATTGAAGTAGAAGCTTTCAGAACACAGAGAATATTATTGTAGTGATTTACAAGAGGTTAAAGCATCGACACACAAAAGTAACTAATCAGACAAGCAGTGTCACAAACAATAGTTCACCTTGTTGATACAGTGTGTATCAAATAACCAGAAGGTTGTAGCCTTCACCATTTGGACAGTGAGTCCACCACCCCTAACAAGGTTATTTTAAAAGACTCCTAATAGGGTTAGACCCTTAACCAGGTCACTATACTACTACATTGTAATGAACAACTCCTAACAGGGTTGTATGATCTTTTAATAGGGATTACTACAAACAGTATAGTTCTTTGTGGGTACTAATTCCCACAGGGATTTTTACCATTTGGTTTCCCCGTAACCAAATTGATGTGTTGTGTAATGTGTTATCTGAATGTGCATTTACTTTGTATCAATCTGGATTAATAAGTATAAGAAAAAGATAAAGTTGTTGATAACTGATTCACCCCCCCCCTCTCTCAGTTATCCCTGAAGTATTCTAACAATTGGTATCAGAGCCAAGTGCCTTGGAGAGAAAGCCTAACAGCTTAAGGTAAATCAGATGGAATACTTCAGAAAAGAGAGTCCTAAGTTTGAAGGAGAGAACTGTCTGGATTGGAAGAACAAAATGATAACACATCTACAATGTGTTGGCTTTGAGATCTTTGAGATTGCTACACAAGAGGTTTTAATTCCATCTCTGAAAGACCTTGCAAAGCATGATGCTACTAATAGACAAAAGGAAACATTTACCAATAATGGAATTGCCAAAGAAGCCCTAATCAGCACCTTATCTGACAGTGAATTTTCCAAAATCAAGAAGATTGACAAAGCATATACCATATGGAAGTATTTAGAAGACATGTTTGAAGGATATGTTCAAGCAAAGAATGCATGTAGGAAGACATGGAAGAAGAAATACAATAGTCTTGAGATGTTACCAAAAGAGAACATTAGAGCTTAAAATCAAAGGATAAATGAAGCAGTATCTGGAATCAGGAACAATGGTGGTGAAATATCAGAAGAAGATATAATGGATAAGTTGTTAACTACTTTGACATCAGACTATGAAAACAAGATTAGTATTCTAGAGGAAACTATGCAATTCTCACAAGACTTCAAGAGAGAGACTTTGATCAGCAAAATCTCTGCATTTGAGATATCAAGATTCAAGACTGAACCTAAGAATGAAACAGCCTTCAAAGCTTCAATCCACGGTAAGAAATCCTTACACATCTCTAGTCATAATGAGAATGAAGAAACTGATAAAGAGCTAGAAGAGATAATTGCCATGATTACTAAGAGAGAAAAGAAAGGAAAAGGAAAGTATGAAGGAAAGCTTCCATTCAAGTGTTTTTCATGTAATAAGATTGGTCACTTTGCATCTAAGTGTCCCACAAGAGTCAAGAATTTAAGATCTGATTACAAACCTAAATATAGGAAGGAATGTTACCATGCTGAAGAAGGTATAACTGATGAAGATTCAGGAGAATATAAAATTGGATTCATTGCCCTTAAAGACATGGAAAGGTTGCTTGAAGATATGGACATTGCAAATAAAGAAGAAGATCATGAATTAGCCTTAATTTCCAAAGTAGATGTCAGAACTGATTGGATCATTAATAGTGGATGCTCACCCCACATGACAGGTGACAAAGACAGGTTTGTTCATCTAGACAAATACAAAGGTGGTATGGTTAGATTTGGAGATAACACTCCTAAACCTATCACAGGTAGAGGATCCATCACCTTGGATGGAAAGAACAAGATAGATGATGTTCTATATGTTAATGGTTTGCAACATAATCTACTAAGTGTTGGACAGCTACTTGATAAAGGTTATCATCTAGAGTTCAAAGACAACAAGTGCAATATTAGCAACAAGGATGGAGACATGATCGCATCAGGCTCTAAAAAAAAATTTGATGTTTTCCAACTCAATTCAGATGTAATTTGTTTTGTTGCAAAAGTAGATGACAGTTGGTTATGGCACAAGAGACTATGTCATATCAATTTTGACAATATAGTAAAGATCAGTAATGTCAAGGTAGTTAGAGACCTACCAAGCATGAAAAACTAGTTGACACAATATGCAGGGAATGTGTTACGGGTAAACATGTAAGGTGTTCCTTAAGAAGCAAGCAGACCTCAGCAGAAAACAAGTTGGACTTAGTGCATAAATATTTATGCGGTCCTACTCAAACAAGATCATACTATGGTGAAAGGTACTTTATTTTGTTTGTTGATGATTTTTCTAGGATGATGTGGGTTGCGTTCTTAAAGGAAAAGTTAGAAGCCTTTGAGAAGTTCAAAATATTCAAAGCTAAGGTCTAGAATGAATCTAGACTAAAAATAAAATGCTTAAGATCAAATAGAAGAGGAGAATTCACCTCTGACCAGTTTAATGACTACTATGAAAAACATGGAATAAAAAGGCAGTTGAGTGCCCCTAGAACACCTCAGCAAAATGGAATTGCAAAAAGGAGAAACAGGATTATACTTGATACAACACGCACCATGATGATTGAAGGAAAAGTGGCACACACCTATTGGAGAGATGCAGTGAACACAGCAGTGTATACTATCAACAGAACCCAATTGAGAACAAGTGTGGACAAGACACCCTATGAACTTTGGTTTTGTAATGTACCTACAGTAAAATACTTCAGAATATTTGGCAGCAAGTGCTACATCAAGAGAGATGACAGTGTTGGTAAGTTTGAAGCTAGAAGTGATGAAGGTATTTTTCTTGGTTACTCTACAAAAAGAAAAGCTTACAGATGTTTCAATTTGAGATTAAAGAAGATGATTGAAAGCATGCATGTCAAGATTGATGAGATGTTTATGATTCAAGAGAGGTACTATGAATATGCACCTTTGATTGAAGATGAACCCAGACCTAATAGCAAAGACACTATGATTGAAGAAATGTTTGATTGCATTGATGTATCATGCAATGACCCTGATTCATGCAATGAAGAACCACAGATTATAGAGGAAGAAGTCACACCCAAGGTTCCTAATTTTACATCCAGATACCACTCTAAAAATGATATCATTGGAGATCAGAGCAGTAGTGTTTTGACAAGATCAAAAGCAAAGAATCTAATAGTGGATGAAGAGGTATGTTTACTTTCACAGATTGAACCTTTAAGTGTTGAAGATGCCTGTAATGATTCTGATTGGAAAAATGCAATGAAAGAAGAACTAGATTACATAATCAAGAATGACACATGGGAATTGGTTCCTAGACCAAGTGATAAAAATGTGATTGGAACAAAGTGGATTTTCAGAAACAAAATGAATGAAGAAGGTATAGTAATAAGAAACAAAGCAAGATTAGTATGTAAAGGATATGCACAGAGAGAAGGAATAGCCTACACGTATACATTTGCCCCTGTGAGTAGAATGGAAGCCATAAAATTGTTTTTGGCATATGCAACATTAAAAGACTTTAAAGTTTATCAAATGGATGTCAAATCAGCCTTTTTGAATGGTGACTTAAAACAAGAAGTCTACATAGAACAGCCTGAAGGATTCAACCTTTCAGATAGACCAGACATGGTATGCAAACTAAAGAAAGCACTCTATGGACTTAAGCAGGCCCCAAGAGCTTGGTATGAGAGACTAGATGGTTATCTCACCAAGATTGGATTCAAGAAAGGAG
>MU228349.1:590776-619042 GCA_018584345.1 Thuja plicata
CCCTCTCAGTTATCCCTAAAGTATTCTAACACTATTTTGTGTTGTGAGGTTTTCCCTAAAAAATTGTGATGTTCTTAGTCATGTCTTCACTTCAAAGTTGAAAGTGTATTCAAAATTGTTAAATTCCCTTTGAAAATTGATGGTCTTTGGGTAAAAATCAAAGTGAGATGTCAAAAACCCCAATTCTTAATTCATTCGGCTCAAAAATGGCTAAAAACCCTAGTTCATTGAAAAACCCTTCTAATTTCAAGTTACTTTTTTAGGCCACTTAAGTCACTTAAAGCATGTGTTGTATTTCCTGCCTTATGCTAGTCGTCAAGTCTCCTTATAAAATCAGAATATTCCTTTTCATCATGAGACTTAGCGATTCCCTTCAGTTGGGTGATCTCTGTAAGAAAGGCATATACCTTATTTGATCTGGCGATCAAGTGACAACTATTGATTTAGATCAAGATACAGAGGTAGTCAAAAAGTCTCGTGATGTAACCTTGGTTAGAAAATTTGTCTCCTGACTTTGAGATTACTCAGTTGCCTAATTACCAGATGTGGGTTGTTGTCAAAAGAAGGGTTAGCTCATGGTTAAGTCTGTGACCCATGGTCAAGTTTATTATGACAGTGTGCCACGTGTCCATGGTGGGTCTGGATGTAGTTCAAGGTGGTATCTTTGGTTGTGTAAACTCTAGTTTTAACTGAGGTTAAGGCAGAGTTCAAATTTTGTATAGTCACTTGATCTCATGAAGGAATTTAACTTGAGTTAGATATCAAGCGATCAAGAGACTTCAATCGCCAAGTCTCATAAGAAATTAGGGTTTTCCTCAAAGATCATGATATTTAGTGAGAACCATCAGATGCTAGGTTGATCCAGTGGTCAGTCCGGTTGTCTCTAGATTTAACATGGGTTAGCAAATTCTTGTGGCAACTTTGAGATTACTTAGTTGCATCATCTCTAGATTTAATCTATGGTTGATAAGTTAAGTGAATAGTTAAGGTTTGCCTTTGGTCATTTTATCTCTTGATGAAAAGTTGTTAAGTTATGAATCATGAGATCTAGCGACAACCGTTGATCAAAATTTTAATCCGACGGCAGTCGGGAAATCTCCAGATAAACTCTGCAGTTAAGAAAATATCAGGTGACATTGAGTTTATATAGTTGCAAGGTCGTCGGAAAGGAACCTAAGTTAAAAGATGACTTTTCCTCATCACCATAAGGTACAATGGCTAGCCAATGAGAAGTAAGGAATGAATTCCATGGTGGAAAAATAGTTGAAAGACAGCCAATCAAATTTGAACTTTGTGAATTTAATGAGTTTTTAAGAAAAGGCACTCATTCGAATGTGATTTTCTATCACTTCAGAGGCTATGGCTAGGAATTGAATTTATTTCACAGTACGTAAACTTATGATGGAAGTGATGGATTTTAAATCTGTAAATCTTGAAGGGATGTTTTCATTGATTTCACAATTATAAGTAAGTATGTCCATTGTCATTTTACTTCAACAACATTCAAGATTTCAGCGCATAATTTTTTTGTGTGATCAACATTTCCTGAGAGTAGTGAGATTTTCAAGCAGCTATTATTGAAGGAAGGGTTTTAATTAGCAGTATAGTTGATCTGGAGTTCAAAATTGGTGACTGTTGCAGTGTTCAAAATTTTCAAAGCTACAGAGAATTAAGTGGTTGACAATTCTATAGTGAGGCTTTGAAGGGGTTGTGTTTCAATATCGGTGAAGAAGTGTGAGAAAAATAGAACAGAGAAGATGAGTCAAGCACTCAGTGTGGCATCCACCAGTGGATGAAGTGGAGATACGGGAGAAGATACAAAAGGGAAAAGGAACTACTCTAATGAATTTCTTCAATTTCTGCTAGGGTCTACCCAAAATAGAAAGGTAAGTGCTGACATCCTTCTAGATTATTTGTCATATATTAGGGATGCTATGACCCCAGGTTCATCTGGCTTTTCCTTGTATAATTATTTCTGGAGAAATAGTGATCAAGCAATTCCAATTTCAAACCCTTGAACCTGTGGATTGGCCAAGCTAATAGTTCCTGACGTATTTGTGGATGCTGACTTCATTCTTGAGTTAGCAAATAGATATGATCCCCTCACCAAGATAATTAAAAAGGATGATGGGAGACCCTTGGTAACCCTAGATAGAAATTCTTTCAGGAAGGCATGTCTATTACCCTATGACTATGGAGATGAATTTGCAGAGTTTGAAGAATAGATATGTCAGGGTGTCTGGGGTTGTAGCAAAATTGATTAAAGATAATCATGTCTCCAGGAAAATGAAAATTTATATTGCACCTATCCCAAGGGAGATTCCTTATTTTTACAAGGATTTGAATTTTTATGTCAATTATATTGCATGTGCACTATATAGAGTGTTGGGAGTAGATGCAGGAGCTAAGATAATAGTTCAGATATCCTCATGATTGTTCTAGACATACATATCCCTCACATCAACACCGGTTACGACTATATCCAGTACATAATAGATAGAATGCATGAAGGGTTTGTGCAGATTCAAAAAAAGGAGGGAAACCCTAAGTTTATGTAGTATTCAATATTAATGCATCTGATTTTGTACTACAATTTCCCTTTGATGAACTGTGATAGTTTGAAACAATAGAGATTCTTTCAGAATCAGCCCAACCTAATCCAATTATGGTTAAGGGCATGGAATTATACTTCTCGGGATAATGATTTCTGTGTTTTTTAAAACTGGATGATATACCTAATTCTAAGGGCTATTGGTGTTGACAAAACAAGGCTCTCAATGGAGGTTTTACAATTATTTAAGCCTTTTGATTGTGTAGATAGATGGCCTAGAGATCACAACAGGGGGGATTTCTTCTAAGAGAATAATTATACAATGATAAGGGTATATGGTTGTTCATACCCACCCTACATTCTCCCAATCCATGTGCCACCTAGGATTGCTGCCATGGAATTCATTAGGAAGTTAATTCTGATAGATAAAGAACATCTTGCTCCCCATAGAAAGGGAACATTTACCCCAAGACAATTCAAAGTATGTGGTTTTACAATTGGGAAAGGGGCTATAGACCTGATAAATGCATGGATGAACCATTATAGAATGAATGTTTCCCTATGTAGATATGTAGACATAGAGGGTTTCATCCTAGGTGCTAGAAAACTGCTCGTCCCTTCCATTCCATATAATAAAAAGCATGAATAGTGCATGGAAGAGGACCTCATCATAAATATAATGGAGGATGAGGAAGTTGACATAAGAGAAAACAAGTTCAATGAGTTGATGGATTTGGAGAGGCAAGTGAAAATAAAGGGATACACCTTTGGTGGTTTTTTCCCACAAATGCCCTATTTGGACAGGCTTGATGCAATGATCTAGTCCCATAATTTATTATGTAATCGGTTGGAAGATATACTGGTTGAAAAGGATAAGAAGAAGAAAGAATACTCTTCTTCTGAGTATGAATATGACATTGAAGGGGAATACTATGTTCCTAACCCCGCTCCCATGGATCAACAAATGACAGAAGAACAACTATCAGAAGCGGAACAAGCTGAAAATGTTATCGATTTGACACAAGTCCCAGAGACTGAGGTGACAGAGGAACCCCCACTCAAAAGGTAGAAAGTGTAACTTGGGGATCATTCACAAAAAAGAGAGAAGAAAAGGGATAGAATAGGTGCTCCAATCCTAAGGGATAGAACCTATGATCATGATCTCATAAAGCAGATCAGACAAGTTAAGAAGTTGTTAAAGGACACCCAGGAAGAAATTGAATTTCCTTTATTCACTTGCACTGATGAAAGAACAATCCAAAAACATGAATTTTTGAGTGATGATAACTTCATCAAGAAAATAATTCAAGGAGTTCCTCATTTGGAACAAACTTAGAAAAGTGCAAGAGCAGTTGCAATTGGCAGGAGATGAACCAGTCACAGAAGAAGCTTTGTAAGAGGTACAGGATTATGATCTGAAATCGGAACAAATGACACCTAAGGAGGCCATGAAACTAGTAAAATCCAGTGGGATGTTGCTAGTAGAAGGATGGGATCTTGCTTCTACATTCCTCATAGACCAAATCAGGAAGAAGCCTGATGTGAAATTATCCTCAGAAGTTCAGGTGGGTGAAATGGTGAGGGGATTTGGATATAATCCAAAATCCTAGGGACTAGCAATTTGGAGCTTTGCTCCTAAGAATAAAAAGCCATCAGTGGTAAGAATAGAGGAGAAAATGGTTGGAAACCAAATTTTTTTGTCCCTCCAAAACATAAGAGACTTGGAAATTTCCCAAGTTCTCACACATTTTGCTCAGCTCAATGAGGCTAAAATAGCCCAATTATCAGAAAAATTGAATAAACTAACAACAAAAACAAGTGCTATTGTAAAGGATAGGGAGCTATGTAAAATACAGATCCATAATCAGGATAAGAAGATTAAATAATTAACAAAACAATTGATGGAAATGCCTGAGGTTGCTCCTGCAGAACCTAAAGAGGTAGTTGAGGCTGAAGTGTAAATAGAGTTGGCAGCAGGGGAAACAGAGGAGGTTGTCGGAGAGCAAAATAGTGTAATTATAGATGCCCTATTCCACATTTTTCAACACCAAATAAATATTTTGAAGGATAAGGCAGATGTAGTATTTGATGCTTATGGAAAACTGCCAGGGTTACATACTGAGGTTACAAATTATGTAACAAATTTGAATCCCTATTATGCTGCATGGTCAGTAAGGACTAGCATTTTTGAAAGGTTGGCATCATTGAAACCTTTAAGAGTTGATCTACCAGAAATAGTTATCCAAGTTTTGGAGGAAATAGAGCAGATAGGATTCACTTTATCTTTCTTTAAAGGTAAATTAAATCAAATAGAGGCCGAAATGAACATGTTTGGGCTAGAGTACAATAGATTTGTACCATCAATTAGGTCAAATGATAACCAGATCAAGCCATTAGGGGCATGGATCACCAAGTTTGATAATGTGATGCCAAATAAAGATATATATATCTCTGACAAGGGTGAGCTTGATATGGAAAGATAACACAAGATTTTGGATGAAGCCTTTAAGGCTGAAATAGACTTCAATAAGTTTGTGACAGATGTTAAGAACATAATAGATGCTAGATGGGACAGGTTGAAGACAAAGTTGGAGAACATTCAAAGCTTCAACTGGCCAACTGATGCAGAGGTCACAACATGGGACACATTGACAAAACCGAAGAAAAAGAAGGTTGTGGACATGGATTTAGACATTCTAGATACAGAGTAAAGAAGACACTTGGCACCTGATCTCTGGGCATAGGGAGAATGACTACTTCAAAGACTAGTGTAGGTTATCCTAGAATGGAAGTCACTAGGTCCCGTTACAACTATCTGGAGTTATTCAGAATATCAACAGACAAAGGTGCCAGCTAGATGAAGATTGAAGACCAAATTCAGTTGTCAACAGATTTTGTCTTTCCACCACCAAAAGGATCAACTGAATGTTTTGTCTTTTAGTGTCTTTAGGATTGGCTTAGTCATTCGAAGCTTGTTGCATCCTTGATCTTTAAGGATTCCAAGATGACTAATGCTCACTATAAGTACAAAATTGTAACATATTGTAAGGGATGGTAAAATCAAAGCTGCAAGGCAGACTTTTGAATTGTGTATAAGTTTTAAGCTTTCAGTCAATTTGAATGTATTGAAATCAAGATCATTAATAAAATACAATGGAATTTCCAGTCTCATATCATTTATGTCCTTTTGCATTTCCATTTAGCTCTTATATGTTTAATTTGTAAGGCATTTTAAATGTACCAGTTATAAGGTAACTGTGTTGTTATTTGTGAGTTGCTTTCAAGGAGGGTTTAAATCTTGCAAATAGTTCCAGAGGGTTAGAGTTTTATGTAGGAATTTAATATGGGGGTTTGAGAGTGAGAGAATGGTCTATAAGGAATTCTGTCTGAAATTTTACTTGTGTTTAAATTATTTGTCTTTGGTGAATGTTTGTTTCATTGTGACTCTATGGCTCAAGATTAGGCACTGGTCAAGTTCTGAAGATTAGTTGTTATCATCAAATCAATCAAATATTGAATAATATTTTACTTTTTGTTATTTAGAGTACACATGTCTAGCTAAGTATATTGAAAAACACATTTCAACATGGTGATTCCTTAAAGAGTGAATTCATAGGTTAACCTTCCTAAGCCAAGTGGCCTAAAAAGAAGAAGGATTAAGAATCCTTGAACCACCATAAGATCTCTTGTGAAGCAGTGAATCTGAGGATAGGTGCACTTGCCTAGGTTTGTGGAGCCCAAAGTGTAGAAGGATTTTACCCTTGTTAATTATCCTTTTCACTGTATGAATCTGCATTGGGAATCAAAGAGTCAAGCATTTAATGTTGTACATTGATTCTATAATAAAAAGTGCTAACAGGGATGACACCCACAATCCTTCACTACTGAAGTAAAAAAATTTCTCATTTAGAGCTACAAATTTAGCTACTTCTGATAGCTTACCCTGTTAGGAGTTCTATACTCGGTTAAGAGTACTAAAGACTTATTATTTCTACCTTGTTAAAGGATTTCACAATCTCTAATCTAAGAGATGTGCCTGGTTAGAGGATTTTCAAAATATAAGACCTGTTAGGGCCTACCCACAAGAGGGATTTGTACTTCACTAATAACAACAAAATTCACTAAAAAATTTATAATAAAAGTGCATCAATCTAATGCTATCCAGATGCAGTGTGTTCTATATCTATGTTACCTTATTTTCACTCGGTAGCTTAGTATCATAAGCTCTACTTCATTCTGCATACCTCTCCTCTGCTTCACCTTTAAACATCTTCATCAACTCTTTCAACTCTGTCAACAATATTAACAACAATGGCAACCCTCTATTATGTCAACTCTCTCTCTTATTCTCTCAACATTCAAAACGGGTGTCTTATACAATATCTAGGCGGTTAACTAGATCTAGGGCTTCAAAAATCAATGATGGAAATTAAATTATTAAACTTAGGCTACATCTCCAATGTCATACGCCTTCTGAAACTTCATTAATTGATATGCCTCGTGATCCTGTCTAACCATGTGTTTGGATCCTGTCTAACCATGTGTTTGGAGTCCCAAAGAATCAACTAACTTTTACCTCAAATTATGTGCAACACTTCCTGCTCGGTGTCCAAATCCAATGTATCTAATTCTAAATTTTATGTCAGCTCTAGAGTGCTCATTAAACATGCTTGTACTTAATCGGTAATTATGTACTCTCTTCTTAGTATTTGTGAGTGCTCGGTAACTATCTTTGCATAAATAAATATATATATATATAGCTCGCTCGGTGCTTGATACCTTATCGGTACTTGATAACTTCTCGGTGCTTGGTGACTGTCTCAGCTGCCTTTACCGACTGTGTCTTCTTCATTCTATGACTTCCTTCCTTCAGGTTTCTTTTACCGATATATGACTTTTCATAAAACTAATGACAACAAACTCTCTTTAGGAGTAACATGGTCAAAGAAGGCTATAAGGCAATTCATCAGATTAATAACCATTATTTATCTTATTAGGCTTCCCTTTTTGTTGGAACCCCTCTATTCTTCCCAAGGCATGTGTGTTTTCTTGGTTTGCGCTTCAGAATAGAATTCTTACTAGCGATAGGTTGTCTCAGATGCAGATTGCTTCTCCTTTTTCATGTGTTCTCTAGGGTAAGGCTGATGAAACTATGGACCATATTTTTATACATTGTGAATTTTCTTCTCAATGCTGGTTTTTTTATGGAGAAGCTTTCTATTTCATTTCCTCTTCCCTTGTCACTTTGGGACCTTTTTAAATCTTGGCCAACTTTGTATTCCTCCTCCTTCTTTGCATGACTTTGGTTTATCATTCCTTCATCTCTTATTTGGTCGATCTGGTGGGAACGTAATAAGTGTATCTTCAGGAAGGTTTAATATGACTTACTGCATGTTCTTCCCACTATTGAAAATTATTTTCTGAACAAATAAATACATACGTGCAAGCTCATTTTTCTCCTAATTCCCAATTCTCACCATAAGAAAATTTTGTGATTTAAAATTGGAAGCTTATTTCTATCCCTATTTCACCTATGTTCCCTAGAATTAGAAAAGCTTATGTTGATAGAAAGAGTATTAAGTGGCACCCTCTAGATCCTTGTTTCTACATGTTAAATTTTGATGGTTCTTCAAAGGGTAACCCGGGTGATTCAAGGATAGGGGTTTGCCTGTGTAACCATCTTGGTGTTGTTCTTGCCTTAAAACTTATTCTATCCCCCTAGGTACTAATAATATGGCCAAAGCCCAGGCAATCATGGATGGCGTGATCTTGGCAAAGAAATTAAGGATCAATAGTCTTCATATTGAAGGTAACTATTCTTTTATCATTAATGCTTGCAAGTCTAGAAATGTTGTCAATTGGCATATTAAATACATCCTTCAACAAGTCTAAAGTTTCTTGAGACATTTGAAAATTTCATCATATCACATGTTTATAGAGAGGGAAATGTGTTAGCTGATTTCTTGGCTAACTTGGGTTGTTGCAAATTGGATTTAGCTACCTCTGCAATTAATTGTGATTTGACGGAATTCCCAAATCTCTTAAAGATTATTCAAGAGCAGAAAGTTTTTTGAATTTTTTTTTCTTCTCCTTGGTCATCTTATCTTTGTAAATACATATATGTTTTCATATGTATATATATGTTTTTGTTTTTATATATGATTCTATATGTATATATATATTTAATTAAATATATGTATATATTTAATTAAATATATGCATACACATGTATGATCATATATATAGTAGTATATATCCATGTGTATTATATATGTATGATTTTTACCTTCAGCTATTTTTCTATCCAAGGTGATGTGACTGTATTGTTTTTATTTTTGGCAATTTGGTTGAATGGTGTTCCCTCTACTCGTGCGAGTATTATGTTTCATTGTGACTTCATGGATAACTGGCTTTATTATCTATTTCATAATATTGCATATCTCTCATTTAACATCTTTGTACTTTGGCATCTTCACTGGCATCTTCTTTGGGCACTCACTTAGCACTGCAATCTGCCACGTTGTATTAGTGGCACGTGTCTGTGGATTTTATCTTGGCTTGGTTACATACTCTCTCCTGCTGGAAAGGACTTATAATTATTATACAGTAAGGCTTTGATATATATGTAGTGTTTATCTTTTTTCTACATTTATTTCTCTTCTTTTTTATGTTTGGCCCATCTATTAGCTCAAGAGGTACTTATATTTTTTTCAAAGAACACATAGGTTGGTCTCTGTCACTCCAAAACAC
The DNA here is from genome assembly GCA_018584345.1 of Thuja plicata. NCBI lineage: Eukaryota > Viridiplantae > Streptophyta > Pinopsida > Cupressales > Cupressaceae > Thuja > Thuja plicata. The sequence continues at coordinate 600,078 of MU228349.1, forward strand.
GTATTACGTAGCTCTTCTGCTCTTCTTTTCTTTGGATTTACTATTATGTGATGGTTGTGCAACCAAATCATTGGGTAGGCATAAGTACACAAGTTAAGGTTTGTTCTTCCTCCAATTCATTACATATGGATTATTACCCTCAAAAATTCAGAGGTTTTTTGGAAGTAGAGAGTTAGATTCACTTGGTAGTTTATGCTCTTCTTGATCTTTTGTAGCAAGATTTAGTTCCTGCCAATGCTCCTCATGATTAATGTTTCTTCAACATTCATTGATTCTACATCCTCCCATCTACTCCCGAACCTTAATAAGAATTTTCATGCTAAACCATCAACCTTGTTAAGTCTTCAATTGAGTTCAGGTGTTTCATCTGCAGCTTTTGTGGAGGATTAACTTTTTTACTTTTATATTGTTTGGCAGTATTATGTATTTTTTGATGCATGTTTAAGTATTCTATAGATATTATGTTCAAAGGCAGGTTCACTTTTGGTCTCATGATCTGCTCTTCCTTCTTGTTCTTGGGCCGTAGTCATAAATTTTTGCCTCTCTATGGTTGAATTGCCTTATGGCTTATTGTACTACATGTAATTTGATGTAATTGGTGAACTATTTTCTAATCTTGTGAGCTAATTACTCACAGCGGGGGTGACTCTTCAATTGTAACTAGTTATGGATGGGTATGTGCAGGATCATGGTATACCAAGCTATGGCCTTAAGTGGCAATGAAAAATCAGATAATCGGGGTTAGTCAACTTGACGTAAATAGTTGGACATCTTATCAACCTTATGTGGAAAATTTGTAAGAATAGAATCTGCAGGAAATTGAATATAGTTATTAAAATACTAGCCCTTTTCTGAAAAAAAATTAATCTAATTGCTAAAAATTAGATTTCAATGCATTAGTATTAAAGTTTCATAAAAAAGATAAAAAGTACAAGTATGTCTGACCACCTTAATCGCAATAAAATCAAGATATATTTTCTCAAGATTCTAGATATAAGTAGTAGACTCATGCCCGAATGTGATGCATATTTTCGTGTAATTTTTTCCAACATAAATAATTAATTATGAATTTTCTGCTACAAAATTTTTAGAATAGTAAAGCTCCTCCTGTGTCTGGCCACCTTAAATAATTCTAAACTTTACAAAATTGATTTTTTTATTATTTTATCTTATAGTAGGTGAAGCATAGAATCTGATGCATGTTTTAAATTTTAAAAATGTTAAATCGTTTGAAAGTTATAGTTGTTTTTCAATCAGTTTGTCAATCAGGACTTTAGAAGTAACTCAATTAGAAATAAGTAATAATTACTTATTGAACTCAAAATTTGACAACAATTATATTGATGGAAAGCTGATAATATCTTTAAGAAACCCTTTTTGTTTCGTCAATTTTGGGTGAAAAAGGGTCATCAGCTACATGGTAGAAGTCTAGAGATTAGAGGAAATATGATAAACACGTTTTTTGGGTTCGCCATCCACGTTTGGCATTGTAAAGCCAAAACCCAAGGAAAATACTAGAAGGCTAATCATATATCTGATTTTTTCTGCCATAATTTTGCTTTCCATTTAAAATTTCAACATTTGCAATTTTGAACTTTTTCATTCCATGCTATTTTCAATTTTTATTTTAGTTTGTAATTATTGTTATAGATATCATTTTTATACTATTAATATTATGATATTAACATTAGTATTAATATAATAATAATTATAATTATAATACCTAGGAGAGAGAGAGAGAGAGAGAGAGAGACTCTCCCCCTTGAGTAGGGGAGAGATTAGGTGGAGAGAGAGTCTCTCTATCTCCCCTTAGAGTAGGGGAGAGAGACTCTCTCTCTCTCCCCTAGAGTAGGGGCGAGAGAGTCTCTCTCTCTTTCTCTCCAACATAGAGAGAGAGAGAGAGAGAGACTTCTCTCTCCTAATCTCTCTCTCATAGGTATTATTATTATAATATTAATACTAATTTTAATATCATAATATTAATATTATAAAAAATGATATCTATAACAATAATTAAAAACTAAAATAAAAATTGAAAATAGCTTAGAATGAAAAGTTCAAATTGCAAATGTTGAAATTTAAAATGGAAAGCAAAATTTGGGCGACAAAAACAGACATCTGATTTGAAAATGGATATCCGATTTGAAATCGAATATCTAATTTCAAAATGGATATCCGATTTCAAAACGGATATCTGATTTTATATCCGATATTCGATTAGGCTTGTGCCTTGGGTTTTGGTTTGGCCACGTGTACTAACACCCAAGCCTACTAAAAATTCAACACGCTTTTTAGCATGTTTTTGGATGAGTGAAAAGAGGATTTTTTTCACATTGCCACTTTTTGGCATACCATGATCCTACACATTCCTGGCTAGTGGGGGGATTTTTGTATAGTTTTCTTCTCTCTTATTCTTAGTAGACATCTATATTTTGTTTATGGGAAATGACTGGTGTTTTTCTTCCTGGTTCTTTTCTTTGAGATCTCTTTTGAACCAGTGTAAAAATATATTTATTAATATAATATATCAACATTGCCACCTTATTTAAAAATAAAACAAAGGTATTATATAAATTAAACACGTATACTTAAAAATCCTTCATCAAATACATAAAAATCCATATGCAACACAAAGAAAACCAATACAAATACTAGCTTGCATTGATTTAAAATGCTACAACACTTATGTACTCTTTGTTACAATCACACAAACAAATGTGGTTAAGGAATAAATCTCAAACAACAAAAAATATTTCATACTTTGCTGCTCAAAACCTTCCAAAACCTCTACAACTAATTAGGGATAAATATTGCATGCAAGAAGATATAGATTTCTAAAAAAAAAATATTTAAGGGTCTCACAAAATGGTTCACATGTGACATAAAGGCACCCCTAGTCATTCATGAAAAGACAACTCAAGTATAATGAGAAGACAATGAGTTTCAGTGTGAAAGGTAGGGTTTCATGTTAAACCAACACCATATTTTACAAGAGATGTTGATACTAAAACAAAATAAAACAAAATCATAAAACTTGCATTATTAGAAATAAAATAGCAAAAATTTAATAAATAAAAAAAAAACTAAAATCATAAAACTATACAAATCAAGGAATTACTAAATCTTCTAACTAGAATATGATAGAACAAATAAATCAATTAAAAAACACTATGAAAAAATGAAAAAACTAGTTGCCCAAAAGTTAGTGAAGCTTAATAACGACCTCCTCTTCATAACTAAATCTCCAAGTTTAATGTCTGCTCTGAGATAATTAATCCACCTTCGACGACAATTTTTTCTACACCTTAAAGTCCTGCTAATGGGGAAAATGAGTGATCAGATTCGGCACAAAATAAAGCAAAACAATATGAAATAATTAAAATATGAAGTTTTCATTTATTGATTTTTTTCATTTTTTTCTTGTTGTTTTTAAATTTAATTGTGTGAATTTTTTAGAATCCATATTTTAGATACATTCTAATCTTATCATTGCACTATGAACAAAGATCCAATCAAGAAAAAACATCTATAATGGAGTACTACATTGAAAGGAAAGGAATAAATGTTATCGACAAATTATAGAATCCATAGGTCCACATGATACAAGACAACAATGAAGAGAATGTAACCTACTAAAACTTTCAAGCCACAAGAGATCTGTGGACCATAGCAAAGAACAAGAATAATAAAAGATCAAAGTGATATGAACCATAATAGATTACAATAAAGTGAGTAGTGAAATCTGAAGAATATTTTAAAACATTCTACTATAATAGGGATAGAGTAATGTTATCATGTCAAAAAGGGTAGTAACCTGCAATTGAAAACAATGTGATGGAGGGACTTCCGACAGTCATAACTTTTGACTCAGTTGTCCATTTTTGTTAAAATTTTACAGGTGGATTCTTCAGGAGAAGGCATTTGGATTGCAAATGAGATTAGCTTGGTAGTTGGCCATTTTAACATTTTTTTGGGAGCCAGAAAGTTCATTTGGGCCTCCAAAATCAGCTTTTAGTGTGTTTTTTTTTTATGTTTTTAGAAAGTTTTTTTAATAAATTCAAAATCATGTTTCCAATTTTGAAGGTTAGTTGGAAATTCATCTTATCTTAGTTTAGGGCAGATTTAGAGAAAAAATCAGCTTTTTAAGAGTTGTTTTAAAAATGACCAAAAATAGAAAAAAAAAAATTGTGAAAAACTGCCAAAGAAGTAATTTTTGGATTTGTAGTTAAATTAGTGTTTTCTTTCATTGTAGCAACAGAGTAATTGGAAGAAGAAGGAATAATACTTTAAATTCTGAATTTTTTGAGTCTTTTCTTTCCTTTGATATTTTATGTTAATGCTTGTACGAATCTAGCTACATCACAATGTAACAATCATATCTTTTGGTAGAAAAGAAAAATTCATCATAGAGCAGCAGTTGTAATGAAAGAATGTCAAATTTCTATTTATGGCGGGTATAATAGAAGGTCTATGGTAACAGTCATGAAACCAAAGCAAGTAGGTAGGAAAGAGCAATGCGCAATAAGGGAGGTTTCAACTATACTTTATTATTGTTAACAGTCATAAAAGATATCAAAAGATTAGTCACAAGAGTTATATTTTTTGTTTGTAACAAGTATTTAACAATGTTAAAGAAAGGAACAACAATAGTTGTCACATTGAATCATTTATCAAAAGAGACAATGAATAATGATGGAGCTACATGCAATGATAAAATTAATATACCATGCACATATCAAGCAATGAAATGACTATTATAAGTTGGAGAGGTAGTCCAATGAGAAAAGAACAACAATAAATAAATGTTTTCTGTTGAAAGATGGTAATAGTGAGGTGAAAGTAATCACAGGGCCAGTAAGAAAATTGATTTTGAACATCAATATACTCATATAATGCTTCAAGAAATAACAATGCATAAAGAATGAATCAAAATTATTGCAAAAAAAAGACATAGAGATGATTTATTCAAAATCATGTTTTCAATACAGTAAAGGTGGAGGTCAATGTTTTCAGCAAAAGAATCACTTATTTCATATTCAAAAAGGAAACATTAATGATCCAGATTTCAATAAAGAGGCACATAATTCACTATAATGATCCAAGGATACTCCTTGTTTAACTGTTATGTTCAACATATCAAACAATTTGTAACACATAGGGAAGAAATACCCAGTTTTGTATGTGAATGTATTCATGGTGGGAAAAGCGGTCAATTGGTAAGGATCAATAACCTTTATATTGGAAGATATGTTTTCAAAGAGTATATTTAATCAAATGAACATCATCATACATAGAGGTTTGAAATATATATTTTTAGTATATTCAGATGTGCATGTAGTTATGATCTGGATATCGTAGTAGAGTATATGAGTAGAGATGATATATTTTAAGCCAATAAATCATGAAGTGTTAATGGTTTTAAATAGTGCAGTGGATGTATCGATTAATTGGTTTAGATTTCAACCTTGAAATTTCAAATCAGGTAAATCATTTTAAAGAAACAATATGTTTTCAAATCAACCACTATACATGAAGTTCATGAATAACCATGTAAAGCTATAATAGAAAAGTCATGGTTGGGTTTTCAAAGGAATGAAATGTTTAGAGCTAGTATTGAAGCTATAAGTCACCAACAAAGGAACATTCAGGGTTCTTAGCGCAATAGCTATATTACATCAAAATGAATACAATATGTCAGGAAATGATAGGGTTTCAAGAATATAAACAATGGTCTAAATTTCAAAGAAAACCCAATATTTTCTTGACAAATATGGAGTACATCAAATGTCATGTGTAGAAAACACTAACACACTATACAAATATAAGTGAAGTCACATTTTACATAGAAAGAGGGCACAGGTATGGAGCATATTTACAGATGTTTTCATAAAAAACATAATTCAATACATAGGAGTTGTCATTTTCCACAATCTTTTAAGGTGTCATATTAATAAATGGACAAGGGTTTGATAGATAGTTCGCATATCGAGTTAGATTTTAGATATGATCGCAAATAAGATGCTTTTCATTATCTCATCTTTAAAATGAGTTTCAACATGTACATTGCAAAGGAATCCATGGGAAAACCCCATAGATGCATATACATAATTGTTTTGAAAAGAAACACAAAATTGCAACAGTAAATTCATAAAGATCTAAAAACCGTTATTCAAATGCATGGTGTTTCTTCACATTTTCCGTTACTTTTGTAATATTTAGAAAAGAGGAAGGAAACATGATTTTTTTTAGTTTTTTAGCAAACATAGAGCCACAAATGAAGGAAGCCTCTACGAAATAGTAGAGATTTCAAACCTCCAAAAGATCTTTTACAGCTACATGCCATGAAAAGATACATCAAATGTTTCTACCTTTTTTTTTGGACAAAATCCTAATGTCCAGTCGATACACAGATCAAATTGATAATGGAAATGAACTCATATATTTCTTCCATGGTTTCTTGCAAAAGATTGTTTCCAGAAATCAAAGTTTTACTGCAGATAAACATAGTTTGAGCCATTGCACTTGATACATACCTATAGAAATGGATGGATTCAGTCAAAAAAGCTTTAAAATCTCCATACAAAAGATCAAGAAAGCCCCTGTAGAATGCACGAAACCCTCATCATTGGCACCAACACCAGAGAAACAATAGGCCGAGAAAATGAAAAGTGAAAGAACTTCAAACTGAAGTTGCATTATTATTTAGGGTTTTGAAAACCTAAGTGGTCGGTGAGAGGTAAGGCTTTTGCCTTAAATAATTTTTATTAATATAGCTCCAAAAAGTACCCCGTGGGTGTGAATATTCAAAAAGAAATAATGCCTTAAAAGAGAAAGAAACACTTATAATTGATCTTAAAAAATATTTATTAATGAAATAATCTTGTTGTTTAGTAAATATTGTTTAAAATTAATATTTATTAAAAGGAAAAATTTAATTATTTAATAAATATTTTTTTTGATAAAATATGATTGTTATTTTTCTTTTCTTTTTGTATTATTTTATTTGTAATTTAATATTGGTTAAGTGGTAATTTAATAAACTACTTGTGATAAATTTTTGTATTAATTTAATAAACTACTTAGTGACATTTGTTGAAGTAATTTGTCAAATATTATTGTAATAAATATTGTTATTAATTTATTCATAAACCAGATAAATAAGGGAGTTAGAAGGTTTGCATACTCGAAGAGTCAATTTGAGATTAGTAGTTATTTTAATTTTTCCATAATATTAAATTATAAATATTAATTAAGTGTTCATAATAGACAATTTAATTAAATATTATTTTTAATGCAAAAATTAGGGGATAAATGTTTTTTTTTGTGGAGATGTAACTGAAGTATCAGATGAGATTGCATATACCAAGGAGGAAGTTTTCCTAGAGCTTTGATGCAGATTATAAGTGGATTGGAGTCTTGCTGTAGTCTTTTTTAGTTGTATATCAGTAAAGGGACTTTTTGGGTCAGTAATTTGAGTCTTACTACCAATCCCACCCCTTATTTTGGAGGATTTTCTCTTGCATCCACAAAAATATTGAAATGATTCACAAAACATGTAATTAAGTAAGGTGTAAAGATTCAAGTTTCCTCATATCAGTGATGTAATCATAACAATGTTAAAACCAGCAATATCAACACAAGGATAAGACCAAAATACAATAACGAAGCACCTCATTGAATTATATACAATAAGAGCAGTGATCATTTGGCTCAAAGAGGCGAATCAACAGGCCACTCCTCATCCAACCAAAGACAAAATGAAAGAAAGTTCTACTAGACAATGATAAAAGATGGTATACAATAGTGGAGTTTAAAAGAAAAGAAGGGTGTGGGCCCTTCATGATATCACAACCATCTATTGAAAAATGCAGCCATGATGGATATTCAAAAACATTAATCAAAATCTTAATGTTTAGTCACATCACATTTTTAGAACTATAGTAGTGATTTAGTGATTTAGTGCATATTAATCAAAAGCTTGATTGTTTAGTCGCATCACATTTTTAGAACTATAGTAGTGATTTAGTGATACCAACAACATAAGGCAGAACAAAGATCATGATTAAAAGACCAAAATTTTTTGCAATAACAATATACAGATGTTGAAGATCAGTGATACATACAAACAACAAGAACAACAATAAGACATGTATTGAACACAAAGTAAACATCAAAGAACACCAAATCAGTAATACAATGTTACAGGTGTCTCATCTTAGAATAAATGAGAGGGGGGATGAATAAGTTAGCTCCCAATCATCCAACAGTCCCAAATTCCTCCAAATGTATATAAAAACAATTTCAAACATATAATTCAACTCGATGAAATGTATTCTGTATCTCAAACTTTAGTCGATATTGTTTACAGAGTATCAGTAAATTAATACTGTGATTACCAATCAATGTCAATAAAGTAAAGTGTAAATTAAAATAGCAATCCACAACATTCATGCACATTGACACATATATTTTTAATCTAGAAACCCTACTAAGGGAAAAACCACCTGCAACCAGTAACCCAAAATATTTTCACTCTTTTGAAGTGAGCTCAGTGAAGAGCCAACCCTGTTAAAGGTTACAATGCACAATGTTAAATATGGCCTAGTTAGAGGATTTAAAACTAATAAATATCTCTTGACCATGAATTCACTATGGGGTCAACAAGAAAACACTCAACATTCATTAGAATTTCATAATAAAGCCTTTCATATCCTACTCGATTAAGAGATTTATCTGTAACAATGGTTAAACTGATACAGTAATGATCTGATTCAAATACAACTTTGTTTTGCAGATTTTCAGATCTATGATAAGTACATAATACCTCTGATCAATTTTTTCACTTCAATTCATCGCATACTTCATACTTTTTCTCCTCAGTAATGCTCTTTCCTTTGTCATTTGGTGATGTCTGTAGAAAATGCTTGATTATGTATTTAACCAATTTGATCAGGCATGCATAAAATTTGCATGTGTGCATCATAGCATCATGTATGTACATGATTCAAAATGAATCACTTGTCTCATATATAGACATCATAGCTCATTTAATTTTTGTCCTTCATATTTTGCCGCTTAACTTCCATCATTGATTTTGCCACTTAAACCATCCTCAACAGTTGTGTTAAAAACATGTTTCAATCTTTGTCATTTGATCTTCATTGAATTTTCATAACCGTTTGATCAAAATAACAAACTTTATCTTTTACCCTAGAATCATCAATTGCCACCTCAACATTCTAGTCGACCTCAGTTTGATTAAATTGCTCAGTCAATTGTTGTGTCAGTGACCCCTAGCTCATTTATCACTGTGCTTGGTATACACTATTCTTTACTTGGTGTTCACTTTCTCTCGGTGTATACAGAACTCTTAATTTATCGACCACATAAACTTTGTTTGTTCTAGTTCTCCAATTCATAACAGATGGTTGCCACCATTATGATACACAAGCAAGTTGACATCAATGACAATATATCAACTATTAATGTCAGTCATCATATCTATAACTCGGTTGAATATCAACAAATGACTTCAAACATACAATCAGTTGTAGTTCATCAATCTCTCCCTTTGGCATTGACGGCAACACTATTAAATATGCAATAAAAATGCCATACAACAAATACCAAACTTTTGTTCTACAACTGCAATAATTTTGTAGCTCTCCCTAGCTTGGATATATAAATTGTTTCAATTTAAAAAATCACCATGCAGACTCTCCCTGCAGATTAGATATGTCTCTCCCTTTCTCTTTGCTCCCTTTAGTGGATAGATATTTCATTGAATCTTCTCTCCCTTTGACAACAATGCCAAAAACAAATATACAGATCTTCAAATAGCCAAAAATATCTCTGGTGTTTGGTGCAGTAGGTACCTTGCAGTGTACTAATATGTTTGTGTCATTCAAGTTCATCTTTGCATCAACATGATTGATATTTTGAATTCATGTAGGTTGATGCAACCTCCTAGCCATCTTAGTGACCAATAGACAAGGGGTGAACCCCTAGTCTACCTCTCAAGTACTCAAATTTATCCTTCGGTAAGGGTTTGGTGAATATGTCTACAAGTTGTTCTTTTGATTGTACATATTCCAGTATCACTTGTTTATCTTTTACTTGTTCCCTCAAGTAGTGATATTTGATAGATATGTACTTTTTATTTGCATGCATCACATGATTCTTTAAAATATTAATAACACTTTTATTATCACGGAAAATTATCACTGGGTCAGTGATCTCTTCATTCATTCCTTTCAACAGTTGTTTTATCCATGCAATGTTTGAATAATTAGCAGCAACAACAACATATTCTGCTTCTACAGTTGATTGAGATATGCATCCTTGCTTCTTTCTTATCAAAGTAATTAATCTTTCTCCAATAAAGAATGCTCCATCAGTAGTGTTCTTTCTATCATCAATGTTCCCAGTCCAATCAACATCAGTATAAACTTCCAGTTCAGACTTTCATTCTCTTTTGTACCATAGTCCATAATCCTCAGTATTCTTCAAATATCTAAAATTATTTTTACAACAGTCATATGTGATTCTCTGGGATTAGAATAAAATCTTGAAATAATTCCAACTATGTGTGCAATTTCTGGTCTTATGTTTACAACATACATCAACTTACTAATCATAGTTTTGTACAAAGTTTGATTTACCTCAAGTGTCTTGTCTTCTTTTGTCAATTTGCATCCTGTCACCATAGGTGTTTTTACCGGTTTTGATTCTTCCATTCTGAATGTCTTCAGTACTTCCTTAATGTATTTTGATTGAGTAATGTAGATACCTACAATCTATTGTAAAATTTGCAATCCAAGAAAAAATTTGATCTCTCCAAACATTGACATTTCAAATTATTTCCTCATTTCATCAGCAAATGAAGTGCATAGGTTATCATTACCTCCAAATATAATATCATCAAAAAATATTTCAGCAATAAGGGTCTTATCATCATTTACTCCTTTCAAATACAAATTGTTGTTATCACTTGTTCTAATAAATCCAATACTTATAAGATAGGAATGTAAACTTTCATACCATGCTCTTGGTGCTTGTTTCAATCTATATAAATATTTGTGTAACTTACATACCATGTTTGTCTGATTAGGATCAACAAATCCTTCAAGTTGTTCAATGTATACCTCTTCTTCTAGTATTCCATTCAAAAATGCAGACTTAACATCCATCTGATATACTTTGAATCATTTATATGTTGCATATGCAAGTATTATTCTTACTCCTTTAATTCTAGCAAAGGGTGCAAAATTTTCTCCATAGTCAATCCCTTCTTCTTGTGCATATCCTTTGCAAACAAATCTTGCTTTATTTCTAGTTACATCTCCATTCTCATTCAATTTGTTTCTAAATATCCATTTAATGCCAATGACATTTTTATCACTCGGTCTTGGTACTAATGTCCATGTTTTTTTTTTGTTTTTTTCTGTATCTGCTCAATTTCTTCACTCATTACATTGATCCATTCTTCATTTAATAATGCATCTCTAACATTTTTAGGCTCAAATTCACAAATTAAACAAGTATTATCTCTCAATTTACTTCTTGTCATCATGCCAGCTCTTTTATCTCCAATAATCTAATTTTTTGGATGATGTCTTCTCACATATTTAGCAAGTACAAGTTCAAATCTTTGTTCTTCATTGTCTTCTCATGTAGGTTCATTATGTTCTACTTCATGATCTTCAGTTTTAGCATTATTGTGATTCTCGGTCTGTGCTACCTGTTTCCTGGTGACATTATCTTGTTGCACGGTAATGTTAGGCATTAGTGTTGGTATAGTATCAGGTTCTTCCATGTAGATAAATCTACTATAATCTTTGGGTTCTTTCATGTTGTCCTCATCGTTTTTCTCAGCAAATTCATCAACTTTCACATTTTCACTTTCAATGATTTTGTTAGATGTCTTGTTCAAACATTTGTAAGCTTTACTCTTAGTAGAATATCCAAGAAATATTCCTTCATCACTTTTTGAATCAAATTTACCATTTTGATCATCTTTCAGAATATAACACTGACTACCAAATATTCTAAAATAACTCACATTAGGTGTATAACCATACCATAGCTCATAAGGTGTCTTATTTGTATCTTTCTTTAGTTGGACTCGGTTCAGTTTGTATATAGTTGTGCTAACTGCCTCTCTCCAGTAATTTTGTGCAACACTCTTTTCAATCATCAGCGTTCTAGCACAATCTACAATTGATATATTCCTTCTTTCATTAATTACATTCTACTGTGGTGTCCTTGGTGCAAAAACCTATCTTTTGATTCCATACTCATTACAAAAGTTAGTGAACTCATCATAAATAAATTCACCTCCTCTATCAGATCTCAAACACTTTAGTTCTCTTCTAGTTTCTTTTTCTAGTTTAGCTTTGTACCATTTAAACATCTTAAATGCTTCATATTTTTATTTTAGGAACATGACAGTCGTCATTCTAGAGTAGTCATCAACAGATAAAATAAAAGATGTGTCCCCATAATAGCTCTGTGTTCTCATTGGTCCACATACGTCTATATGAACTAACTCCAAAATATCATTAGATGAGAATTCTTGCTCTTAAAACTAGATTTTGACATCTTTCCCATTTGACAATTTTTGCACATTACATGGTCTGGTTTAGATAAGCTCGGTAAGCCTCTTATTTTTCATTTCTTACTAATCTTAACCATGTTGTAAAAATTTACATGGCAAAGCCTTTTATGCCATAACCATATATCTTCATTATTTTCCAATAAGCAAGTAGTTTCAACAGTATCAAGATAGAATAGGTTACCTTTAGATTGTTCACCAGTGTCGATCAACTTTCATGTTCCATCATAGATTCTTTCTTTTCTATTTTTAAATGTGACTCGGTTGCCTGTGTTATTCAACTATGAAACACTCAATAGATTATAGTTAAGTCCTTTTACCCAATATGAATTTTCACATTTGATTTGATTGTTCAGCATAATAGTATCTTTTTCTTTTACTTGACAAGGTGTATCATTTCCCATTCTAACAGATCCACCATCATAATGTTCAAGAAATTCAAATTTTCATTTATCTCCAGTCATGTGATGTGTACAGCCACTATCAATAACCCAAATGTCATGCTTACTAACTTTAGAAATAAGTGTTGTTTCTACATACCTTTCATCTTCATCTAAATCAACTTTCAAAGCTACAAACACTGTCTCAATGTCTTCATCATTGTCATAACCACTATCATTATTTTTATCTTCAGCAATGTAACATGCTTTCATACCTTTATCTTTGTAATCTCGGTTATCTCTTCAATCATACTTTCGGTTGCTTTTGTAGTCTCGTTCATCCTTTTTTTCATTAGATCTATCATTTATTTCATCATTCTTTATGTTAGGGCATCTTGCAGCAAAATGGCCAATCTCTTTACAGTTAAAACATATCAAATGTAGTTTACCTTTATATCTTCCTTTACCTTTGTGCAAACTTCTAACCATTAAAGCTTCAAGTTCATCAAGTTCCTTGTCATCACTATCACTATCACTATTATTTCTGGTTATGTGTTTTCTACTATATTTACCAATTTTCAAAGTAGACATAAATGCAGATTCTATAGAAGGTACAATACTATTGTCAAAATTATTCAGCTCAAAAGAAATCAATCTTCCAACAAGACTATCAACACTAATATTATTTCCAGGTGCTTCTCTCATTTCATGTATTGCAGAGGCTTTTATAGAATAATTAGGAAATAAAGTTCTAAGAATCTTACTTGCAATAGTGTCTTCATCAATAGTTTCACCAGCTTCTCGAATAGCATTCACTACTTCCTTAAGTCGGGTACTAACTATGTTATGTTCTCACCTTCTTTCATTCTCATGTCATCAAATTTTACTTGAAGACTTTTAGCTTTAGCTCTCAGTACATTTGCATCTCCTCCATAAACTAGTGTAAGCTGGTCCCACATCTGCTTGGCAGTTTTACATGTCTTGATATCTTCAAATTCAGAATCAGTAAGTGAAGAAGAAATCTCCACCATGATAAGGTTGTGTTCATGTTTCTCTTTCATCAAATTAAGAGTCAAAGGTCCAGTAGGTAAAATGAATTCATTATCCACATAATATGCAATATTATCTCCAATCCCTGATAGGTATAGTCTCATTCTTATTTTCCATGTTGGGAATTTCTCCATATTCAGCTTCAGTGCATCTCTCTTATACATCTTGAGATCTTTAGCTTAAGTCCTTCAAAACTTTCTTCTAAGCACACTTACTTTGATACCAATTGTTAGAATAACTGAGAGGGGGGGGGTGAATCAGTTAGCTCCCAATCATCGTATAGTCCCAAATTCCTCCAGATGTATATAAAAAAAATTCAAACATATAATTCAACTCGGTGTAATGTATTTTGTATCTCAAACTTTAGTCAATAGTGTTTACCAAGTATCAGTAAATTAATACTGTGATTACCGATCAATGTCAATAAAGTAAAATAAAAATCCACAAAATTCATGCACATTGACACATAGTTTTTTAACATGGAAACCCTGCTAAGGGAAAAACCACCTGGGACCGATAACCCAAAATATTTTCACTCTTCTGAAGTGAGCTCAGTGAAGAGCCAACCTTGTTAAAGGTTACAATGCACACTGTTAAATATGACCTAGTTAGAGGATTTAAAACTAACAGTTATCTCTTGACCATGCATTCAGTCTGGGGTCAACAAGAAAACACTCATAATTCATTAGAATGTTAGAATAAAGACTTTCACATCCTACTCGATTAAGAGATTTATCTATAACAATGGTTAAACTGATACAGTAATGATCTGATTCAAATACAACTCTGTTTTGCATATTTTCAGATCTATGCTAAGTACAAAATACCACTGATCAATTTTTTCACTTCAGTTCATCTCATACTTCATACTTGTTCTTCTTGGTAATGCTCTTTCCTCTGTCATTTGGTGATGTCTACAGAAAATTCTTGGTTCTGTCTTTAACCACTTTGATCAGTCGTGCATAAAATTTGCATGTGCACATCATGGCATCATGTATGTACACAATTAAAAATGAATCTCTTGTATCTTATATAGACATCATAGCTCATTTAATTTCCATCCTTCATATTTTTCCGCTTAAACTCCATCGTTGATTTTTCCGCTTAAACCATCCTCAGTAGTTGTGTTAAAAACATGTTTCAATCTTTGTCGTCCGATCTTCATTGAATTTTAATAACTGTTTGATCAAAATAACAAACTTTATCTTTTATCTCAGAATCATCAATTGTCAGCTCAACATTCTAGTCGGCCTCAGTTTGATTAAATTGCTCAGTCAATTATTGTGTCGGCGATCCCTAGCTCGGTTATCACTATGCTCGGTATACACTGTATTTTACTCGTTGTTCGCTGTCTCTCGGTGTATACAAAACTCTTCATTTACGGACCACATAAACTTTGTTTATTCTAGTTCTCTAATCATAACACATGTTTGCCACCATTATGATACACAAGCAAGTTGACATTAATGACAATATATCAACTGATAATGTCAATCATCATATATGTAACTCGGGTGAATTTTAAAAAATGACTTCAAACATACAATCAGTTGTAGTTCATCATCTCAAACATCATCTAATTGAATTTCATATATTCATTACTAGTAATAATGAGGGTTCTAAATATCAAGTAATCTTTCATAATTTTTGAGGATAAATAACAGAGTGCAAAAGATGACACAAAACTTAGTGCCAAAGGCTGGAGGTGGCTTTGTGTCGACTTTTTCTCCAACACAAAGGATCACTTTAAATTAAAAAAATACACTAAAATTTGGCACTATTTTAGCCGCTAATTTCCAGTTTTGTTGTAGTGTATATTCTTGGAGAGTTTTGAGATAGAGCTTTCACTTCAGTTCATGTAGTCAGGGAGAATGCTAACGAACCAAGCAATGATGTGATAGTGTTGATTGTTAAAAATGATTGTTGCATGAGAGTTTGCATCAAAATTTGCAAGGAAATCAACACAACTTCCAGGCCTCATCAAATTTTAATTTGAAAGAACATCTTTTGTTCATTAACAGTAAAGGTCAATCAAAACTCATTAAGGGTAGAAGTCTCTGAAATATTTATGGTTAGGGAAAGAAGTTGGCAAACAAATAGGAGACATTAGTAAAAAAATTTCCCCTCATTGTAGTTTTTGAGGAAAGTACAAGAGCAAAACACTTATTAATTTAGAGGGGAAAATAAGAATTCACATATTTGAAACAAAGGGGCATTCAATTACCTCTTCCAATTCAATGAAGGTTTATAGAGTTCATAAATTCATATTAACATCAAATTTGATAGAATAAGGAAGTTATGATGAGAAAGAACAGTCACAGAACATAGTTCCAATGGCTGCTAGAACAGTCACACACCAAAATTTTAATTGTTGCAAGAACAATCAATGAATATAGTTTTGTATAGTCTATGACGGGGGTTCTTTTTGGCATGAATTATGGGCAATTTTGGAGCAGTTTCAAGAGCATTCCTACGTCATTTTTGGAGCCCATGTGATGCATACATGCATAAAAATAGTTTTGGGGCCTTTATAATCCATAATGCTAATTTAGGCATCAATATAGGTGCTAATTTAGGTGCTAATTTAGGCACTAACTTAGCTGTTAATTTAGGCATTAATTTGGGCACTATATTAGGTGTTAAGTTAGATGCTACTAATTTAGGTTTTAAATTAGGTGCTAAGCTAGGTGCTAATTTAGGCACTAATTTAGGAACTAACTTAGGCGCTAAAATAGGTGCTAAGTTGGGTGCTACTAAAATAAATGCCAATTTAGGCACTAATTTAGGTGATAGATTGGGTGATAATTTAGGCACTAAATTAGGTGCTAAATTAGACAATTCTAATTTAGGAGCTAACTTAGGTGCTAATTTAGGCACTAAATAGCGCCTACTTATTTTATCCGGTGGAAACAATGCCAAAAATAGCGCCATCCTAAAATAACACTGACTTTTAGAAAATTGGACAAAAATACATTGAAACAGTGGGTGGAAGCAAAAAAGGGAGCTAATTTCATGTTTTGTTGTAGTGAATACAAGGAAAATCACTATATTATCTTATTAAATCTTATAGAATGGGAAAAGGGAAGTAATGCAAAGAGGTAGATCTCTTCTCCTTTGCAAACTTGCACATTCATAAGGAAGATGTCCCAATAGGAAAAGGAAGGTCTTAAGCATTTAATGGGTCAATGATCCTTCTCTAAATATGATAAGATTAAAATGAGGAAGGATAATGAGATAATAAATGCAGATTTAGGGAGGATCTATGTGTACCTAAAATAAAGATAGGATCTATGCTTCTTCATATCTAAATTTATGAAATATAAAATCCTAGAAAATACCTATAACTATTGATCTAGAACTTGAAGACTGTAACCTATCTGTAAACAAAATTTTAGCTGGTTTTGGGAGGTACAAAATGTCTAGAACATTTTGTACCTAGGAAAAGAATGTCTGAAATGTTCCAATCCTTGGGTTTTTGACTCAAACTTCCAAGGATGCTCTGACAGTTCCTGATCTTCCCAAAAAACATTTGGTAGCTTTGTAACCTATTCCTACACATAGAAAATGGGGGAAAAGGTTGAAATAAGGGGTTTTGCTTAGTCAAAACCCTATTTAGGAATCAACCTTGAAATGAAATGAAATAAAGAAAAATATGTTTTCATTTAGCAAAGGCTAGATCTAAGAAACGAAGCATATCATACCTTGGCAACGCAAAATTCTTCTTTGGATGTGATCAAGTATGTTGATGCAATTGCTTTGAATTAATACAAAACCCCCAAAAATAAATTATGAAAGAAAAAATTTCATGTAATGGTGTTAGATTTGACAAACTCAAATCCTCCCAAGACCACCTGCATGCATGACTGTCACATAAACAGAAGCA
Source organism: Thuja plicata (assembly GCA_018584345.1). Taxonomy (NCBI): domain Eukaryota; kingdom Viridiplantae; phylum Streptophyta; class Pinopsida; order Cupressales; family Cupressaceae; genus Thuja; species Thuja plicata. The sequence continues at coordinate 618,004 of MU228349.1, forward strand.
AAAGACAGAAGATAGAAGAAACAGCTATGGCGGCCAAAAGGCCAGAGACTGAAAAACCATGTTGCAAGAATAAAACTTCTATTAACAATGATGAAAATATTACAATCTCCTTTAAAGAAATGCAAAGAAGTGAATCCTTATAAAAGGAATCACGAAACCCTAAAGGAAACCCTAAAGAATTATAAAGCGCCTAAGTGAAACTTAAGCAAAGAGTAGATAGACTAATAATTAAATGATTTAATTATTAGCTATACTAGACTACTCTAAAACCCCCCCTTAAGTGTAACTTAGGGAGAAGAAAAATAGCTAAACTACTGCAGAAAGCAGGAAAGATGGGTCCCAGCAACTAGGCCTGATCAGGTACCCAAAACAAGAAAGCAAGCTAGATGAAGGAACTAAGCCTTCAATCTAGGGAAAGTCCCAGAGAGAGGAACAAGAATGAGCAAGAAGCATCTCCGAAGCATGGAACTGAAAAATCTGTCAAAAAATACTGCTGGAACCCCCACTGAAGTGCATGACCAGGTAGAGAAGACAATATCTGAAGAGCTGATCAATCGAACCAGGAAGTAATAGAACCAACAGGTGAACCCCCTCATAATGTTGAACTGGGAGAGGTGACAGGAACACTGAAATGCATTACCAGAAACATCTGCAGAAGAAGAACCAGGAACACCAACAGTGCAACAGAAGTACACACACAAGATAAAGGGCGGTTTCATCGACACACAACATGGGCTAATGTCATGGAAGGTATGCTCACTTGACAAAGGTGGATGCGCCTAAAGCGGCTAAAGCATCATAACCCCCCATGGCACTTTATAACAGAGTGCGAGTACATCAACCATACAAGGTGTACAAGATCCCAGAAATGCAGAAGTAGGCACTTTATCTCAGTGCATTTATAGAATAAAAATGCATCAGAAGGAGCATACAAGCTCAGAAGTTAGAAAGAAGAGTGAACCAGAAGTACAGTAGAAGAGATCCCAGGACCTGTAAACCCAAGCAATCCACCAGAGTGCATAAACTGCCAAACTCAGAG
>MU228349.1:648554-685627 GCA_018584345.1 Thuja plicata
AATATTCATATATCTAAAGGGAACTATAGACTATGGTTTATGGTATCCTAAATTAGAGAATGTACAACTTCATGTGTATATAGATGCAGATTGGGCAGGTTGTATTGATGACAGGAAGAGTACTTCTAGAGGAGCAATATTTCTTGGAGATAGGTTGGTTTCTTGGGTAAGAAAGAAGAATAATTGTATCTCTCAGTCAACAGTAGAAGATAAATATGTTGCAGTAGCATTGAATTGTCCAATAATGGTTTGGATCAAGCAGATGGTTAAATATTTTGGTAGACATGTTGATTATCCTATTGTTATTCACTGTGATAACACCAGTACTATCAAAATGTCCAAGACCCCTGTGATGCATGCAAATTCAAAGCACATTGAGATTAAATACCATTTTCTTAAAGAAAAAGTTGCAGATAATGAAGTAAAATTGGACTATGTGAGCACCAAAGAACAGTTGGCAGATATTTTCACAAAGCCTTTATCAAAAGATACTTTTGAGTATCTCAGGGAGAGGTTGGGAGTAATTCTCTCTCCTGAGTCTGATTAGATAAAGCAGCAAGAACATCAGTCCATAGTGACTGATGAATGGTTGATTACTCTACTTCTGGAGTAGTACCTGTGCCTAATTGTTTATGGTGCCCTTTGCCATTAATGTCAAAGGGGGAGTATATAGTAAGGGGGAGTATAAACACAGATAAAGGAGTTGCAACAATGTAGAGGAATCTTTGATGAGGATATTGAGAAGATTGTAAAAAGAAAGAAGACACCATGTGATGAAGATGTTTTTAATATCATATGTTGCCATCAATGTCAAAGGGGGAGATTGTTGGAGATTTACTTCTGGCAGCTAGTTGATTGTATGTTTGTCAATGATGACAATATATAATATATAGTAGTGTTCTGTATGTACTTATCAGAATGATGTTATCAAGCCTTGCATGGTTATATTCACGCTGTAGACATGTTGTTTATATTTTGTTCATACACGCAGACTCAGATATGAAGTTTCAGTTGTGTTGTGTAATTTTGTTAACGATAGTTACAGTTTCTGGAGTTTGTCTGTACAGAGATGACGTATTGCATTGGTTCTTGAGTTGCGCCTATCTTTGGGATATGCATGTGTATATTCAAGTTTAGTTATGAGTTAAAGATAGTTATCTAAATGTGCCAAATGTGTTTCAACAAGATTGCAATGTTAGAGTTAATTTGGTGAGGCCGTCTTAGTGAAGCATCGCGTCTATTCAGTTTATATTGCACGGTTGTAATTATGCTTGTGTGGTTAGTTAAGCCAACAAGGATGTTATGAAGAGTTGCCTAACAGGTCCCATGATCTCATACTTTGAGGAAGATACTTATAGTAGTTCATTTGTGGAACACTAAGTGTGAGTAAGAAGATAAGAGACAGAAAAAGTACAGAGTAGAATATCAGTTGTGTTTCATTCATCAAGGATCTATGTGAAGAAGTGAAAGATTACAATACATTGGAATTGATCAAGACAGTAGGTCTACTCTATAGTTCACCATTAGATATAGTGCATATATGTTCTACAGAAGGTTGTAGCCTTCACCATTGAAGTAGTGAGCTTTTGGACAGTGAGTCCTCACCCTTAATTGGGTTATTTGTAAAAGACTCCTAACAAGGTTAGACCCTTAACCAGGTCACTATACTTATTGCATTGTAAAGAAAAACTCCTAACAGGGTTGCAAGATCTTCTAACAATGATTATTATAAACAAGTATAGTTCATTATGGGTGTTAATTCCCACCGGGGTTTTTACCATTTGGTTTCCCTGTAACCAAATTGTGGTGTTGTCTATTGTGTTATCTGAATGTGCATTTACTTTATTGTATTCTGGAGTTAATAAAAAGAAAGAATTAAATTAGATGATAACTGATTCACCCCGCCCCCTCTCAGTTATCCTTTGGGACTATTCTAACAGCAAGTCCTTCATCGGTCAAGAAAGGTCAAGTAAGGACCTATAAAAGAAAGCCTCAAATAGGGAAAAAGGCACAAACAAAAAGAAGGAAGTTCATCATAACTAAGGAAGACATTGAGGACACTGAATATGATGAACAACCTATTAAGAATAAGATGCCTACCACCATTGATGAGGTATGTGCATCAATTATTAAGTCATGTTCAATCAAAGACCCCAAGATTAGAAAATGGCTAATTCTGGACCCTGAGGACCAAAACAAGTTAGAAGAAGGCATCATCACAATGATGAGTGTATTTAAATATATACCAATTCAATTTGAAGATAAAATGCCAAAAGAACTTATGGATATATTGTTGTCTAGGTGGAAATATGCTCTAAAGGAAGAGAAACAAATAAGGGAAATATCCCTAGTTTCAGTCATGCCACCTGTATCTAAGATGGAAGAGATTGAAGAAATGATGAAGAAACATTCCAACATGTTCTCACCAAAATTAAGAGCCTACCAAGTGCTAAGGGGACATCTAATTGAACTTGATAGAAAAAGTGAAGATGAATGTAGAAAGATACTTAATGTATCAAAAAGGGATTCAAGCCCCAAGCCACAAATAGCACTCATTGACAAGCCACGCAATGAAGAAGATCAGGCTAAACCAATCCCCGAACACATCATTATAACTGATGAGGATGTAAATGAAGAAGCATTTAACACAAAAGCTAACAAGGATATGGACACTGTAGATGAAACAAGGCCCGATAATACTATCATTTATATTACTAGAGGAGATCTTGTTGATGAGGTACACAAAGATGAAGATGTCACTCTTGTCCCACCCCAAACTGATGAATATGACACAACTATAGATGATGCACAGGTGAATATACCAGGCCAAATGCCACTATTAATACAAGATATTAACATAATTTCACAAAAGGAAAACTCACCCAACCCTGATGCAAGCACACCCGAGGATAAGGGTAATGATGAACATAAAGATACAACTAATGACCAAAATGTCATAGATGGAGCACAACAAGAAACAGATGAAGCGAAGAAAGAAAAATGTGAAGAAGAGAAGAAAGAAGATAATACTCCTAAGGATACCGAAGGATATGCTACAGATAAACCAAAGGTTGATGTAGAGACGTCTACTCCCAACCGATAGGAAGATACCGAGCAACAAGAAAAAGACACAACACCACAAAAGCCTTCATCAAGCACATCTGACCAAGCAAAGGATCTTGCTTTGGTGGTACATTCAAGTTATTCCCACTCAGCATCCAAGAAGAATAAGGAGACAAAGAATTCCAAACTAAAGGTAACACTGGATGAAATCATTGAGATATCGAAGTGTGACCCTTCTACATTGGATTTTGAATCTCTCAAAGAGTATGGATAAATATGTCAAAGAAAAGCTATGCAAGAAAAGCTAAGGAAAGAGCACAAAGAATCCCTAGTGTTAGAAACTACAAGGGATATATTGACACAAATTGTGTCTGACATAGATGTTGATCAAGATGCCCCCATCCTTGATCAACTTTCCATTCTAAATGAGGCCATCACATCTCATAATGTGGATGCAAAAAAAGAAATTGAAGAATGAGAAAAAAAATATATCAAATCAAATTGATAGAAAAGATCAACCAAGAAGTGGTAGTGCAAATGAATTAGATCCAATAATTTATGAATCTATTGCCTTAATACAAAAGATGTGCACTTTAGATAAATTCACTAAGTAAAATAGTGATAACATTGCACAAATAGATTTTGATCTAAATACAAGTGCACACAGTCTAACCACAGATGACAATGCAATCAAGATGCATTTGGAAAAGATTATGAAATCTATAAGGTTGAGATGGGAAATTATAGAGGTAGAAACCAAGTTTAGAGATGAGGATACTGAGCTATAGGCTCTAATGCTACCAAATCTTACACTTCTGCAACAACACATGACTTGGACAAGACAGTTAATTGCCACCCCAGAGATGTCTATAGCAGACAACATCTATGATATGCATGCCCGAATCACACTGGAGAAAATAGATCTTGAACACCTAAATGAGAAATGGGAGAAACTGATGGAAGACATGAAGAATTCCCATTCCCATATTTTTGATAAGTTGTAAGTATACACCTTTTCCCTTACTATCAAAAAAGGGGGGAAATGATATGTACAGTAGTAAAAAAGGGAAGAATGATATGATACAAAAGGGGAAAATGATATGAAGATAAGGTGAAAAGGGAGTATAGTATAAAGGCAAGTGTACATGTATATGCATATACTATACCAACACATAGATAGGGGGAGTCATAAATGACAAGGTAAACACATGGTGTACATACTACACAGTTTAGCATTTTGCACATAACAGTTTTTGATACTAATGTCAAAGGGGGAGATTGATGACACATTTTTCCATTAGTATGCAAAGGGAAAATAGTTTATGAACCATTGGTAACACCTACACCGAAAGAAAGGATTTCAATACAAATTGAAAGTACAGATAACAAAGGTCACCGAAAGTGTTAAGTTCAAGAGAAACTCGACAAACAGATCATAAGAGAAACCCGACATACTTTACATAGTTCAACCCAAAAATGTTGAAGTGTAAACCGACTGAGAGAAAAAAAGAAAAGGAACCCGATAGAGCAAGGGAACTAGACAGACAGTTCATAGAAGGAACACCAACAGACTGACAACAGAGCAACCCGAGCACTAGTCACTGAAAGTCAGTTAAATCTCAAGAAATGTGGATCTGACTTCCACGTTTGATAAAACAATTATGTTTTTTTATTAGCGTTTTGATTTGATTTAAAACCATTTCTTGAGGGACAAGCATTGTAATTGTAATTTTTTTAATTAGTCTAACTAATTGAAAACATGCAAACTAGGAGATCAAGGTCAAGTTGTAAACCTTTGATCATAGAGTTATCTTTCTAATATGTGAAACTTAATTAGGTCAATCTATTGTATAAATAGATGTGTAATCATTCATTTCATAACGGATGTGAGGATGATAGTAGCCAAGGAGCACGTCTATGGATAAGACTAAGAGTTTCAAGAAAGAATAGCAAAAGATGAATTAGGTTATCAAGAACCATATTCAAGGCTACCGAGCAACAGAGGTATTAATCAGTCACATTAGGTGATACATTGTACATGTGAATTTAATGCATCTGTAGTTAGAAATTGTAGATTGCATACACTCAGGTCACTGAATATTTTTGTCTACATTCTAAGAAGTGTAGCAAATAGAAGAAATCCTTTCAAGAAAGGTGGATTTAACAATCCTTTGTAAATATCTTAACCGAGTGCATACTAAACAATGTTGCTAAATCTCTTAATAGAGTAGACCTTAACCAGTCTCCACATAATACTCCTAATAGGGTAGATCATCGGAAGTGATCAAATTGTAAGCCTTAACTGACCCCTTCCATTCTGTAGATAGTGAAGCTTTGTGGGTTTCATCCCCACCGCATTTTTTACCTTCTAACAGGGGCTTTCTGCGTTACCAAATCGTGTGTCATGTTTCTATACATTTCATGAATGTTTTACATGATTAATTAGTTTATGAATTGATATAACATACACAAAGATAAGATAGCAAACATGGTTGGTAATATAATTGATTACTAAAGGATAAAGGGTTAAATGATAAAAGTTTTGAGGGTACTAATTCACCCCTCCCCTCTCAGTACACCATTCCATTATTTCCAACAATGGACATCATGGAGGAATAGCTTCGGGTTCTCTCCTCTTTTTCTTACCTTGGTCCATTTTGGGGTTCTTACCTAGTTTTGCTACATGCTCAACACTTTGGACTCATTGTAATCGTCACTGTATGGGTTCTCTTCCGTATTGTTTTGGTCAAGTATGAGTTTTTGGGTCTGTTGTGTTTATGTTTATTTTTTGCAGTATGTTGTGGGGTGTTCGGGCACATGAGGTCATTTTTGCTTCTTTTAGTATGGTCTATTTCTGGGGGAAAATTTACTGTGGAAGGGTCAGCTGAGACTGTAGGGTGTTCCTATTAACATTTGTTTGATAGTTCAAGTTTTGTGACCAGTTAAGTCTTTTCTTTTGCACATGTTCAATGGTAGTTATATTGTTTCTTCATGGTTGATGTATCAAAACTTTGTAATTAATATAATGATATTCGAGGCTTTTGCCTATAAAAAATTGCCTCAATGTTTGATTGAGGGAACAAGAAGAAGACTTGGATGAATGTATATGAATGTGTCCTTCCTTTAACGAAAACTCATTTTCTTTGGCTTTTATGAAGGAAAGAATTTATATCTATGGAGGAGAACACCTTGAATGCTTGAGATAATGCTAGGTCTTGAATGCTTAGACTTCATAACTTGATGACTCTTGAACTTGATTTGCTTCATTGCACTTGATACCTTGAATGTTTGATTTCTTGTAATTGATCATGAATGGCTTGCAATAGATGATGATGATAATGGATATGAAAATGAGGAGCAATGGGGTGTTTATATACCTCTCACAACATTTAGGGGGTTAAAAATCAAGCAGGCCAACCACGAGACCTAATTTCCCACCAAAACCCTAACATGAAGCTCATATTCAATTTTGGGCCACTTTAGGCACATACATAATGTTGTAAATGTTATGTACCTAGTTAAAAGGGCCAAACATTGGGTTGGGTGTTGAGATGGTAGGGTAGATGCAGGATTATTAGGTACAACTAGTTCTAAGGTCAAGATAAAACTCAAAGGCCACAAATAGTGATATAGGGCCTAGGTGATGAAATGAATTGTGGGATTGGAGGAAAAATAGAGAAGAACGCTTAGAAATAAGGGCTTACCTCAATTTTAAACAAGATTGAAATGAAAGAGGATCTATATCTGAATTTAGATGTCCATTAAGTGTCATATGAGGTCCTTTTTATAGAAAAAACACTAAAGTTGGTGCAAGATAGTCCTTAAATTAGCATTAATTAAGTTCTTACAATTTAGGACGGTACAAATCTAATATTTCCTACACTTCCACAAAAATTGCTCATTTAAAAATTGATCATAATTGTTACTAGATCTTCTCTTTAACTATAACTCCCTCTTATAAATTGTCATAAAACATGTAGAATTTACTATAATTAGGTGCCACATAATCCTAGATTTTATTATTTTCTCTATTTAAGGTTGTTGGCACAAAAAAATAATATAATATAAATAAAATTTAATTGATCCTAATTAAACTATATATACATATATACATATGTGTGTGTGTATACATATATATACATATATATATATATACATATATGTATATATATACATATATATATATATGATGAACTATAACTGATTGAATGTTTGAAGATGTTAAGTTAATGATCACCGAGCTACAAAAAGTTAATGCAATACATTAAATTAGTTAATGTATTGTATTATCATTGATGTCAACTTTATATAATTTGATTGTTTATATACATAGTATCAAAGAATTTAGAGAACCAGAAAGATAAAGGTTATGCTTTCAGTAATGCATAAAAGATCAATATTCACTAAGTGACAACAAACACTGATGGGCAGTGCACCCTGACGGATAGAGAACCCCGAAAGGAAAGTCACAGTGATACCCGAGCATGAAACTCGAGCAAGAATTACCGACGAGCAGAACCAAAGTAACCTGAGCAGAACCAAAGTAACCCAAGCAGAACTTCACAATGTTTCCTGACAAACAGACAACCCCAACGGAGATACCCGAGGAGAACTGAAGTGTTGACCGAGCTAACAAGTAGTTAAACACCGAAAAGAACTAAAGTTTAGAAATGACAAAAGACTTAGCTAGCAAGAGCTAAAGATGGAGTTAACTGGTTTTTAATATTTTTTCATCGACAAGTTAAAAGTCAGAGATAAGAAAGAGTTTTAAAGTTGTTTTATTCCAGTTGTCTAAGAGAAATCTGTGGGATAAAATTGATGTAAAGCTTTAAAAAAAGAAAGGCGATATTTCCAGATCACGTCAAGAACAAGAAATATTGAGACCTAGAAATGGTGAATTTATGTCTATAAAGAGAAAAGCTAATTCATTATGAATTAGGGGTGAATAGAGAAGAAGATGTTGGAGAGATACTGGCGAAGAATGAATTCATACAGTCCTGATCAATCAAGCTAGAGAATGGAGCTAAAGATTTCTGCGGACATCGAGCAACACAGAAGCATAACATCACCGAGCAGAAAGAAGTAGAGAAAAGGTATTAAAAAGATACTTTGATCAAAAAGGTATTATGAGCTTACAATAGATCTGAACATCTGCAAAGTATAGTTATTTATATGAACAGATCATTTACTGTTTCAGTTTAACCATTGAATCAGAGAAGTCTCTTAACCGAGCAGGATCTAAAAAAATCCTTTATATATTGAGATACATCCCAAGGAGTATCAAAAGGTTAATTCATGAAGATAGCATAGTGAAATTCCAGATATCAAGTGACTAACTGTTAGTGATAAATCCTCTAACAAGGTCGCACTTAACAGTGTGTTTGTAACCTTTAACAGGGTTGGCTCGTCATCGAGCTCACTTTAGAAGAGTGAAACTTTTGGGTTACTGGTCCCAAGTGGTTTTTCCCTTAACATGGTTTCCACGTTAAAAATCCATGTGTCAATGTGTTTATGAGTCATTACTTTAGATTTTTTCATTACACATAACTAATCTGGATTGATCGGTATGCACTAAGTAATTTACTGTATTTCGATAAATGAAACACTGCTAATCGGTAAAGATAAAGAATAAGGTTTTACAATGAACTCCGAGCAGTAGTTATTTGATAAGATAATCTAAAGGCATACATCTTGTAGGACTGAAGATAACTAGAGGCTTATATTGTGGCAATAGTTTTTTGGATTAATTTATTGGAATATTTTTTAGGCCACTGATTCACCCCCCCCCCCTCCCCTCTCAGTTATTTTAACAATTGGTATCAAAGCTTGTGTTCTTAGAAGGAAGGCTTCAAGACTTAAGAAAAATATCACAAGATGAGAAAACGAGATGTGCCCAAGTTGAACAAGGACAACTTTGCATCATGGAAAAGTAGGATAAGACTCCACCTATCAGGTATTGGAAATGATGTTACTCAATACTTGGATACTGAATGTGTTTCCTATAGGACCTCACACACTTGAGCAATTAAGAGAAAAGCATGAGCATAATTCTATGATGATAGAACTTGCTTCCTCACTCTCCGATGCTAAATTTGAAGATGTCAAAACTTGCACCTCTGCAAAGCAAATGTGGGATAAATTTATCAAGATAGTACATGGAGGAGATGCTAATGTACTAAGAGCTAAGGCAAAAAGCCTAAGAGGTAAATTTGATGACTAAGAATGAGAGAAGGAGAAAATATTACTCAGTACAGTTGCAGAATAAAAGAGGTAGTCAATGCTATCCAAGGAGTTAGAGTTGTACTTGAAGAAGACATAATGGTAAGTAAAATCCTAAGAACCTTACTACATGTTTATGCTATAAGAGAATCTGCTATACAAGAAATGAGAGCAGCAAAAAACAATAATGTCACTCTATATAGTTTGGTTGGTAGACTGATTTCATTTGAGATGAATAACTTTGATAACAGTGTCTTACCATCTATTGAGTCTGCATTCAAATCTTCTTTGAAAATAAGTAAGTCAAGTCACAAGCACACTATGAGAAATGATAGTGAAAGTGATAGTGATGACCAAGATCTTGATGAGATTGAAGCACTAATGGCTAGAAGATTGCAGATAGGAAAAGATAGATACAAAGGTAAATTACCACTTGTATATTTTAATTGTAAAGAGATTGGACACTTTGCTGCTAGATGTCCTAACAAAAGAAAAAATGACAGAAGTAATGATAGATCATATAAAAAGAAGTTTGACAGAAGTGACAACAGAGATTACCGAAGTAACCAAAAATCTAATAGAAGAGATACCCAAGACTACAAGGACAAAGGGAATAAAGCTTGTTATCTAGCTGTGAAAAAAGTTGGAGATACTGACACCGAATCTGATGAAGACATTGAGATGGTATTTGTGGCCATGAAGGATGATTCAGACGAAGAAGAAATGTATGTAGAGACTGCACTCATATCTAAGGTTAGTAAGAATGATGTATGTATTATAGATAGTGGCTGCACTCACCACATGACTGGTGATAAATAAAATTTTGAAACTTTTGAGTATTATAATGGTGGATCAGTAAGAATGGGTAATGACACACCTTGTCCAGTTGAAGGTAAAGAAACCATAATGTTTAATAAACTGATCAAATGTGAAAATGCATACTGGGTAAAAGGACTTAATTATAATCTATTGAGTGTTTCATAGCTGAATAACACAGGTCACCGAGTAGCATTTGAGAACAAAAATGCAAAGATCTTTAATGAATCAGGAAGGTTGATCGGAACTGGTGAACAGACAAAAGGTAACCTATTCTATCTTTTATGATATAAACACTAGTTGTTTAATGGATATAAATGAAGACATATGGTTGTGGCACAAGAGATTATGTCATGTGAATTTTGACAATATGATTAAGATAAGCAATGAAAGGAAAGTAAGAGGCTTACCAAGCATGTCAAAGCCTAAGCATATCATGTGTAAAAATACTCAAAAAGGTAAAATGACAAAGTCTAGTTTCAAGAGAAAAACCCATACATCTAATGCAATTCTAGAATCAGTCTATACTGATCTATGTGGACCCATGAGAACAAAGAGTTACTATGGTGATAGATATTTCATTCTCTTTGTTGATGATTATTCTAGAATGATGACAGTTATGTTCTTAAAATAAAAATCAGAAGCATTCAAGATGTTTAAATGGTATAAAGCTATGGTAGAAAAACAAAGTTGTAAGGAACTAAAATGCTTAAGATCAAATAGAGGAGGAGAATTTGTTTCTGATGAATTCACTAACTTTTGTAATGAGCATGGAATTAAAAGATAGGTTTCTGCACCAAGGACACCACAGAAAAATGGGATTGTTGAAAGAAGAAACAAATCCATTGTTGATTGTGCAAGAACACTGATGATAGAGAAAAGCATCACTCAAACATTCTGAGGGAAGCTATTAGTACTTATATCTACACATTGAACAAAGTACAATTGAAGAAAGACACCAAGAAGACACCCTATGAGCTATGGTATGGTTACACACCCAATGTAAGTTACTTTAGAATCTTTGGAAGTCAATTTTATATTTTGAAAGATGATAAAAATGGAAAGCTTGACTCAAAAATTGAAGAAAGTGTCTTTCTAGGGTATTCCACCAAGAGCAAGGCTTATAAATGTCTTAACAAGTCCTCTAACAAAATCATTGAAAGTACAAATATCAAAATAGATGAATATGAAGAGAAAAATGATGAGGAAAGAAAAAAAGAACCAGAAGACTACAACAAGTTTGTTTACACTGAAGAACCTGACACTCTGTCTAAGCAACAGTGTATCACTCCCAAGCAACAGAACATTACACCCGAGTATCAGGCTACAAATACCAAAAATTAGGAAAATACTCAAAATGATGTTCTGAGTGATGGAGATCAGAATGAAGGACAAGATGATGATCAGAATGATGAACAAAGAGCTGAAGCGATATTTTCCAAGTATGTCAGAAGAAATCATCCACAGAACTGGATCATAGGAGACAAGAAGGCTGGAATGAGAACAAGAAGTAATTCACTAAACACTAGATGTTTAATTTGTGATTTTGAGCCTAAATCTGTTAATACTGCACTTGAAACTGAAGAATGGGTCAGTGCTATGAATGAAGAGATAGAAAAGATTGAGAAGAATAGAACATGGACACTAGTACCAAGACCAGATGACAAGAATGTCATCGTTACCAAATGGATATTCAGAAACAAGCTGAATGAGAATAGAGAAGTCACAAGGAACAAAGCAAGACTAGTATGCAAGGGGTATGAACAACAAGAAGGTATTGACTATGGTGAAACCTTTGCACCTATTTCTATACTAGAAGGAGTAATAATTTTACTTGCTTGTACTGCATTCAAAGGATTCAAGGTATACCAAATGGATGTCAAATCTACATTCCTAAATGGAATACTAGAAGAAGAGGTATACATTGAACAACCAAAAGGCTTTGTTGATATTGACAAGAGAAACATGGTAAGTAGACTACACAAAGCCTTGTATGGATTGAAACAAACACCTAGAGCCTGCTATGAAAGACTTCGCTCCTATCTCATAAGCATAGAATTTGTAAGAACAAGTGAAAATAGAAATTTGTACTTAAAAGAAGATTCTGATGATAATATTCTGATTACCAAAATATTTGTTGATGATATCATATTTGGAGGTAATGATATGTTATGTAAATCTTTTGCTAATGAAATGAACAAAGAGTTTGAGATGTCAATGTTTGAGGAGATCAAATTCTTTCTTGGTCTACAGATTCTTCAACAAGATGCAGGCATATATATCACACAATCCAAATACATCAAGGAAGTGTTGAAGATATTCAAGATGGAAGATTCCAAGCCAATTGGAACACCTGTGGAAATCGGATGTAAGATGACAAAGGATGATAAGTCAAATGAGGTAAATCAGACCTTGTATAGATCAATGATTGGCAAACTAATGTATGTTGTTCATACTAGACCAGATATAGCACATGCAGTTGGAATTGTTGCAAGATTCTCTTTTAATCCCAAAGAATCACACATGGTTGTTGTCAAGAGAATTCTGAGATATCTAAAGAACATTGAGGACTATGGCTTATGGTATAAAAGAGAAGGCAAATTTGAGTTTCAAGTCTATACATATGTTGATTGGGCTGGAAACTTAGATGATAGAAAGAGAACAACTAGAGGAGCATTCTTGATGGGTGACAGACTTGTCACATGGATCAATAAGAAGCAAGGATGCATCTCACAATCTACTGTAGAAGCAGAATATGTGGTTGCTGCTACAAACTATTCTAACATTGCATTGATCAAAAAGTTACTGGAAGGTATGAATATGAAAATTCTTGAACCAATAATTATCTATTGAGATAATACCAGTGCAATTAACATATCAAAGAATCTTGTCATACATGCTAAGACAAATCATATTGCAATCAAGTATCATTACTTAAGAGAACAAGTGCAAGAGAAAGAGGTGATACTAGAATATGTTCAATCTAAGGAATAATTAGTTGACATATTCACAAAGCCATTGCATAAAGATACATTTGAGTACCTGAGAAAGAGACTAGGGATCCGACCTTTGTCTATTGGTCAGTAAGCTGACTAGGAGGCTGCATCAGCCTACAAATAATCAAAAGATCATTCATGTTGATGCAAGCAAAGAGATGGACTACGCAGATACATCAATACACAACAAGGTACATATCTACACCGAATATTAGAGTCATTGTATTGCTAATGGATAGGGAAATTCAAGGATTATATTATAAAAAGGAGAAAGGATATACTTTGGAATTGTTGTCAAAGGGGGAGAATATCAAGATAGGAGAGAGTATCCTGAGAATATCCAAAGGGAGAGATTACATATGAAATATCCATCATGATGAATTAAGATGACTTGAGAGAGATGTAACCTGTAAGGGAGAGAATATCAAAAGGGAGAGAAGTATCATGAGGGAGAGATGACTTAAGGAAGAAACAACGTAAGGGAGAGAATACTCTATATTGTTGTCAAAGGAAAAAGAGATGGTCAAGAAGAGGAGTAGTCACAGGCAGAGACAGAATAAGAATCTACTACATCTATCCAGTGAAGGGATTGAAGATTGAAGAAAGTACTTTGCAAGAAACAAATCTAATCTATATGAGCTTACTAAGAGCCAGACATTTGTATTGGTTATAGAACAATGAAATTGGTAGATTGATGAAATACAACTGATATATTTCATATTGTATTAGTAATAATGTAGTGTGATAATGTAGTGTGTTTCCATCAATGCCAAAGGGAGAGATTATTGAACTATAACAGATTGAATGTTTGAAGATGTTAAGTTGATGATCACCGAGCTGCATAAAGTTAATGCAAGACATTAAATCAGTTAATGTATTGTATTGTCATTGATGTCAAATTTATAAAATCTGATTGGTTATATACATAGTGTCAAAGACTTCAGAGAACAAGAAAGATAAAGGTTATGCTTTTAGTAATGCATAAAAGATCAGTATTCACTAAGTGACAACAAACACCAACAGGCAGTGCACCCCGAAGGATAGAGAACCCCAAAAGGAAAGTCACAGTGATACTCGAGCATGAAACCTGAGCAAGCATTACCGACGAGCAGAACCAAAGTAACCCGAGTAGAACTTCACAGTGTTTCCTGACAGACAGACAACCCCGATGAAGATTCCTGAGGAGAACTGACGTGTTGACCAAGCTAACAAGGATTTAAACAATGAAAAGAACTAAAGTTTAGAAATGACAAAAGACTTAGCTGGCAAGAGCTAAAGATGGAGTTAACTGGTTGTTAATATTGTTTTCATCGACAAGTTAAAAGCCAGAGATAAGCACGAGTTTTAAAGATTTTAATTCCAATTGTCTAAGAGAAATCTATGCGATAAAATTGATGTAAAGCTTTAAAGCAAGAAAGGCAAGATTTCTGGATCACATCAAGAACAAGAAAGGCTGAGACCTAGAAATGGTGAGTTTATGTCTATAAAGAGACAAGATAATTCATTATGAATTAGGGGTGAATAGACAAGAAGATGTTGGAGAGATACTCGTGAAGAACGACTTCATACAGTCCTGATCAATCAAGCTACAGAATAGAGCTAAAGATTTCTGTGAACACCGAGCAACAGAGAAGCACAGCATCACCGAACAGAAAGAAGTGGAGCAAAGGTATTGAAAAGATACATTGATCAGAAAGGTATTATGAGATTACAGTAGATCTTAACATCTGCAAAGTATACTTGTTTATATGAACATATCATATATTGTTTCAGTTTAACCATTGAATCAGAGAAGTCTCTTAACTGAGCAGGATCTATACAAATCCTTTATATATTGAGATACATCCCAAGGAGTATCAAAAGGTTAATTCATGAAGATAGCATAGTGAAATGCCAGATATCAAGTGATTAACTATTAGTGATAAATCCTCTAACAAGGTCTCACTTAACAGTGTGTTTGTAACCTTTAACAAGGTTGGCTCTTCACCGAGCTCACTTCATAAGAGTGAAAATTTTGGGTTACCGGTCCCAATTGGTTTTTCCATTGACAGGGTTTCCACGTTAAAAATCCATGTGTCAATGTGTTTATGAGTCATTACTTTAGTGTTTTGCATTACACATAACTAATCTGGATTGATCGGTATACACTAAGTAATTTACTATATTTCGGTAAATGAACAACTGCTAATCGGTAAAGATAAAGAATAAGGTTTTACAGTGAACTCCGAGCAGTAGTTATTTGATAAGATAATCTAAAGGCATATATCTTGTAGGACTAAAGATAACTAGAGGCTTATATTGTGGTAATAAGTTTTTGGGTTAATTTATTGGAATATTTTTGAGGCCACAAAATTCACCCACCCCCCCCCCCCCACCCCCCTCTCNGAGGCCACAAAATTCACCCCCCCCCCCCCCCCCACCCCCCTCTCAGTTATTCTAACAATATATATATAATTGTAAATTCAAAGTAGTAAATTGTTTCCCAAACTCCTTTAATTATATTGAAATCATTTTTTTTCTTAAAATTAAATTAATTAAGAATAAGACACTACATAAATAATTCTACGATACAATTAAAAATTGTGAACAAAAGAACAAATAATTATAAATCAACTATCAAAATTAATTAAGTTGTCAATGGACCCTTGGCCTACTGGTGAAGTTGAATGGTTCTAAATGAGCCCACTAGGGATCAAGGGATCGTGCCCAAGGTTCTTTGAGCTTGCAACAAAAAAAAACTCTAATCTCTCCTAATTTAATTTTAGTCCATTTATTTTACTCCAATTTTTTCATATACAGAACCTTTGATTTATTTTATTTATTTATCATATATTTAATCCTTAATTTAAATTAAAATATTAAGTCATATTAATTTAATCCCATAATATATTTATTCCTAAACTTTGATATCATCAAATTTTAATTTAAAATGATGGTCCTTGAGAGCCTTCCTAATTTTTATTTTTACTTCAACTAAATTAATTGATTTTGTTTTCAGATTTACACATAAAAATAATGTTATAATAATGACTCGAATATAAAAATATGTAAATGATATCATATTAGAAATAAAATACATGAAAAGTAAAAAAACCTTTGCTTAATGTAAGTGAATGGTTGTTTTTTGAATACTATACATGGAATTTAAATATATTTAAATATAGTAGTGGAAGAGTAGTAAATGTTTGGTGGGTTTTGATTCTATGATCATTAAATGGGTGCATCACTAGACATAATACTTAATATCCACCCACTTTAGTGCCTCTCTTTTGTGATGGGGAAGACCCAAGAAAAGGGGATTTGGAGGCCACATAAAAGTAATAAAAATATAAATAAATAATAAAGCTTTAATTCTACAAGGAACTTTAGTCACACTCGCAACCTTAAGTAAACTAATAACAAAGCTTAGCTTGTAAGTACACAAGCAAGAAGAAATGATAGGAAAATGCATCACCAATTGAAAACTAATCATGGAGGTCTCCTAAAATTTAGTTAAAGTTTGGTGGGTAAATTCATAACATTATTTTTTTTAATTGTTTGGAGGTTGTGAATTTGTTTGGTTTGTGGTTTTTTTTAAATGAGAGTTATTTTTTATTTCAACTTTATTGATTTGATTTTAGAACTTGATTTAGTAAGATCAAGAGTTTTTAAAGATTCACAATTGTTTTGAATGTGTTATATTGATTTGACTTTAGAATATAATTTAATACGATTTTTCTTTTTGAAAATTCAATCATATACTATAATTCTTAATTTTATATTGACGTTTAATAAATGTATTCTATGGATTTAACTTTAGAATATGACTTAACACTTTTTTTTTTTAAGATCTGTTCATAAATTGTAATTTTTAATAAATAATAATAATAAATAAAATTTTGATAGATAAATTTACAATATTTTTTTATTTTTTTTGTCATAAATTTATTTAATCTATCATTTTTAATTATTTAATTTACCATTTTTAGATCTAATGATTGTTTTATCTTCATTTTAAATTTACCAACTTAACCCGATACCACTTGTATTTATTAAAATTTAATTATATGTTTGGTTTGTTGTTTTTTTACCTCACAAGTTATTTCATCTTGATTTTATTGATTTAGCGAGTTTCATATTTTTAAAGATTCGTTATAGTTTTAACTATGTTCTATTGATTTGACTTTAGAATATGATTTAAAATTACTTAAGTTTTTGAAGATCTAATCATATATTGTACTTCTCAATTTTAATATTGATTTTTACTTAAAAACATCACAACATTAAAATAAATAAAAAGAAGTAGAAATTTTAATAATTAAATTTACAACATCATATTGTTTCTTTTCCTTCGTAGATTTATTTAATCTAACATTATTAGTTATTTAATCTACCATTTTTTAGATCTTATACTTATTGTAACTCGATTCTAATAATTTGTGTGTATGAGTCCAATACCTCTTGTATTTGTTTTAACTATGTTCTATTGATTTGAC
The DNA here is from genome assembly GCA_018584345.1 of Thuja plicata. Classification (NCBI taxonomy): domain Eukaryota; kingdom Viridiplantae; phylum Streptophyta; class Pinopsida; order Cupressales; family Cupressaceae; genus Thuja; species Thuja plicata. Next base: position 666,124 of record MU228349.1, read on the forward strand.
AAGTTAGAATATGTTTAAGGAGGCTTGTATTTTTTGAAGATCTAATCATATATTGCAATTCTTAATTTTAATATTAATGTTAAATTAAAAAATCCCGACACTAAAATAAATGAAGCTTTTTTCTCATAATAAAAAAGATTGATTATAGGAAAGTTTTGATAGACAAATCTAATTAAGTGCTAAACCATACTTGAGAACTCTAACTCCAACCTAAATCCTCACACTAAATAAAATTGAACCCTTAATATAAACATATATAAAACCTTATCCTAACCCTATAGTAGATTGAATCCATCCCTTAAACCAAATTTAACCCTCATACTAACATTAAACCAAATTGAACCCCAACACTGAAATAAATTCAACCCTGAGCATAATCCTAATGAAATTAAACTAAATTGAACCCTTAACCTAAACAAAATTAAAGACAGATCTTAAACCAACTCAAACCCTAATTACAATACTAAACCAAATTAAACCATAACCGTAAAACTTATTGAACAATAAACCAAATTGAACCCCAATCATAAACTAAATTATACCCTATCCATAAAATTGAACCAATTTAAACCCTAACTCAACCTCAAACTTAACACTACTGTGAATTGAACTCTAACCTTATACCAAATTTAAACAAAATCCTGATTCAAATTAAACCATAAACCTAAATCTAATTGGACACTAAGCCAAACTAGATACCTTAACCTTAAACTAAATTAAATCCTAATCCTAAATAAAAATTAATCCTAAACATACACTAAACCATATTGAACCCTAACAGTAACACTAATCCAAGTTAAACTATATTAAACCTCAATTCTAATACTAAACCAAATAAAGACGCAACTATAAAACTAAACCAAATCAAACCTTAACCATACAACATATTAAATCTAAATTCAAAATCAAATTCAATCGTAAACCTAATGTCAAACCAAATTGAACCCAAACTCTTAAATTAGGCTAAATAAATTGCTAATCCTAAAACTAAACCCATAAAAACTCTAACTTTAAGCCTGATTGAATATGAAACCAAATTAAACCCCAATCATAAACTAATATATATCATAATGCTAATACTAAACTAAAATTAAACCCTAATTAAATCTAATTAATTTCTAAACCATACCTAAAAACTCTGGCTCCAACACTAACCCTTAGACTAAATGAAATTGAACCCTTATTATAAATATATATAAAACCTTATTGAAACCCTATACTAGATTGAATATATCCCTTGAACCAAATTGAACCCTCATACCAACATTAAACCAAATTGAAACCCAAATACTAAAATAAATTGAAGCCTAAGCATAATCCTAATGAAATATTTTAAACTAAATTGAATCCTTAGCCAAAACTAAATTAAACACAAATCCTAAACCAACTCAAACCCTAATTATAACACTGAACTAAATTAAACCATAACCCTACAACTAATTGAAGATTAAACCAAATTGAACCCTTATTATAAACATATATATAACCTTATCCCAACTCTATACTAGATTGAATCCATCCCTTGAACCAAATTGAACCCTCATACTAACATTAAACCATATTGAAACCCAACACTCAAAAATATTGAACCCTAAGCCTAATCATAATTAAATATTAAACTAAATTGAACTCTTAACCTTAACTAAATTAAATTAAATCCTAAACCAACTCAAACCCTAACTATGACACTAAACCTAATTGAAAAAAGAACCCTAAAACTAATAGAACGCTAAACCATATTGAACCATAACCCTAAAAAAAATTAACATTAAACTGGAAATTCAACCATTATCCTGAACTAAATTATACCCTAACACTAACACTAAACAAATTGAACCCTAACCCTTAACAAAATTGAACCTTAACCCTAATACAAAACTAAATTGAATTGTAACTCTAAACCTACTTGAACATAAAATAAAATATAAGCCTAAACCTAATACTAAACCAAATTGAACCTATTCATGTATCTAAATAAAAAATAACCCTACACTAAGCTAAGTTTAATCCAAACAAAAAACCTAAACGAACACTATAATCAATGCAAATGTTAACCTTAAACCAAATAGAACCCCACAAATATACCAAATAATACCCTAACCCTAACACAAACCAAAATAAATCCTGAACTGAAACTGAATTTAAAGAAAATCCCAACCTGTAGACTAATGAAATATATTTAACATTAAACCAAATAAAAGCCTAACCCTAAGATAAAATAAATTTATATCTATTAAAAATATTTAAATAAATTATATATTTAATTTCTTTAGAGTTGTCAACGAATGCTACTAGCTTATATATATTAAATAATATATATATAGAAGAAGTCGAGAAATATCGAGGGTTCATTTTTTAAAATTAATGAAATTATATTATTCAAATGAAAAAATTGAAGCCTTGATATCTCTCGAGTTATTTAATATATATAAGCTAGTAGATAAATTTACAACACCATATTGTTTTTCGTCTTACAAACTTATTTAATTGTCATTTTTAGTTATTTAATATACCATTTTTAAATGTGATGAATCTTGCTTTATCTTAGTTCTAACAATTTGACTTCAAAACTTAATACAATACTAATTATATTTATTAAAAATTAACTATATGCTTTAACTTCTTTTTTTTAAGCAAAAGTGGGCTAGTCACTATACATTATTAAAATAAAACCTGGTTCAAGGGCTCAATCGGGAAAGAACCAGTAAGAAAACCCGATATCCTTGCCCGATACATATGATAGTATAATGGGGTTGCAAAGTTTGCTAAAATATAAGAATCTAATCTACCCCCAAAATTTAGCTTGATACTATTGAAAGTAAAACATACAACATTTGGCTTGATAATATTGCTGAGATAAAACGATAAAACCAAACGATATAGACAACAAAACTACAAGACATTATCACAGACTATTCTTCCATATCACTAGGACCCCGACCCGCCAAATCAGGTTGAGAACAAGGGGACCAACAGGAGAATCCACATTCCAACCATGAATATGTCCACCTTCATGCGCAACCACGTCCCAACCATCAGTATCCAGATCACCCCTACCTGCAATGTGCTCATGTTGAACAGTGGAGGGGTGAGGCCACCCGTCAACCTCGGAAGGATGATAATTTAGGTCCATAACACCATCTAGATGCGGAGACGGCTGATCTCAAACAGGGGAAATGTTGCCCAACGTTGCAGGAACTTTAGGATACTCTAACAGATCCATCAGAGCATAAACCAACAACCTAGTTCTATCAACCAACTCATGCCCCAAGAATCCACCCGATGAATGTAAAATATGCTCAATGTATCGGTAGCTCTGTTTCTCCAGTGTTCATTTTATGCAATCATATACCACCATGAAATCATGATTGCTGAGAAGAAGATGGCGAGAAAAAAGACCACCCACCAGCGCATGACAACTCCACAAATCATATTGTTGCATAGCCCTTTTAAGCGCATTATCCTGCAAAAACTGTGGCTTAACCACTTTGTTTGCAAGAATCTCCAATAGGGGTGTCGACTGCAGAAAGTCCATTGCATTGGACAGAAATATAGAAACTAACTGCAACAGATAGAGGAACTATTTTGTCTGAGGCGAGAGAATTTCCTCCCCAATCACAAGTCGAACAACATGCCTAATCACTTGCGAATGTCAGTCAAACATAACCTCCAGTGTCGAGTCATCTATCTGCAACGGCAAAACCTGCTTTAACTTTTAATTTTAACATATAACCTTTTTATTAATAAATTACAAAAAAATTGGATTGAAAAGTTATTTTATTTTAATTTTGTTGATTTGACTTTGAAACGTGATTTAGTAAGGTTCATACTTCTTATAGATCTCTTATTATTTTGATTGTGCAGTTTTAATATTGATGTTTAATTAAAAATTTGTAATCCTAAAACAAATAAAGATTTTTTATCATTATACAAAAAAAACTGATTATGCAAACAAATTGTATCAAATAGTATAAACAAGTGATAGATAAATTTACAAAACCATATTTTTTTTCTACTAGATTTAGTTAATCTCTTATTTTCACTCATTTTTAGTTATTTAATCTATTATTAGTTCTTGCCGTAGGCTATGAACTATAGGCAACAGCAAGTTTTTAACAAGTTATTAAAATATGTAATATCAACTAATCACATTTCTTCAATTTTTTTAATAATATCATATTTTGGTATTTCATAAAGTAAAGTTGCAATTTTTTTAACAAAACAAATTTTAGAAATTGATTTTCTCAAATTCGATTGGCTTAAAAAGTTTTAGCGATATGAGCCCTTTTTTCGGAAAAAAAGTTATGCCAACTTTATAATTGAAAGAAATGACCCACTTTATCAAAATGTATTTACAAAGTAGGCATCTTATTGTCACTCAAATGTGAAATTTATAAAATATAAATAAACATTAAATTAAATTGCATATCAATATGGTAATCTAAAGTCAAAGGTCTATTTTTAACTTAATTTTTGTTGCAGTTATTTTTCATATTTTAAATTTAAACATTAACATTTATCTGATTTTGGGCAATACTAAACATTTATTGACTATGAAAAAAGGGTGGTTTTTGGAAAAAAATTAGTCTGTGTGATTTTCTAAAATTATATATATATTATTTTAAAATTAATTATAGTAATGAAATTCTCAAGTTTTAAAATTTTTATTAATATTTTATTTTGAATTATATTAATAAGTAAGTTTTAAAATATATTATTAATTTTTATTTTGTATTAAAATAAAATATTTAATTTAGATTTTTTAATTTAATTATTTTGATAGAGATTTTTAATGTCAAAAATATAACTAAATTTATTTTAAAATTAATTTTTTTTCTAAATTTTTAATAATTAATTATATTTTTATAAATATTTTTAGCTTATTTATCAATCATCTTATAATATAATACTTTACAATTGTGTTATAATCTTTTAGCTTACTTATATATTACAAATAATAATAATAAATAATTTTAAAATTAATTACTATTTTTAAATATAATTTTATATTTTTAAAAATAATAGTTGAAAGGTAGATATAATATTAGATTACAATTAAAAAATAGTTTAATACTAATATTAGTTTACAATCTAATATTAATGTTCTTTAATATTAATATTAGCTTTTATATTTACTATGAAAATAAAAGTAAATTGAAAATTTTCTAAATTTTTAAATTTTAATTTTTTTTTGCAAAATTTAAGCTCTTTTGGCAAGAACTTAGCTTCTTTGCGGCCTTGTTATTAGATGCAATATTGTTTTATCTCAATTCTAATAATTTGACTTAATCCAATACCACTTGTATTTATAAAAAAAATAACATTAAAATAATTTATAAAATTTCCCAATATTGAAAGAAAAGACAATGATTATGCAAGCAAACCGTGCCAAATAGTAAAAACAAGTGAGAGTAAGTGGGGCATATAGTAAAGCAAGACATGATTATATTATAAAATATATTCTATTCAAATGGTGAAATTATATATTGGAAGAGTGATAGAGATGAGGAGTAGGATATCAAATAAGGAGTACGAATGAATTTAGGTTGTTTGATGTGCTATAGTTTATTTGTCAGGTATCCTAAGTATTGCTCTAAAAGAGGTTGATAAAAAAAAGTGACATCTTTTTGGAAGCAACTTTTTAGCCAAGCAGGCCCAAGAAACAAATAAGTTGGCTATCATGAAAGGAAATGTCCGTTCTTCTTTGTATTTTAATAAGATTGTTTTTTGATTCCTTTAGATTTATAGAAAAAGACTTGGATTTCATTGTTTCTATCCAGGCAACCAGTCAAATCATTAATCAATGGCTCTAGTATTTTATCAATGAAATTGCACTATGGATGCCAATAGGCTTGATATTGATGTGCTATAGTCTTTTCCATCCAAATATTTTTTTATTTTTTTATTATCTATTGCCAATAGGATTTTATTCCTTTTTCTAATAAACATTGAGTGATATATGGTTTTTTATTTTATTTTTTAATTGGATGAGGATAATAATAATAAGAATAGAGAACTAGATTTTATTTTATTTTGACAATTTAGCCTGTGAAGTGATATATAGTTGAAAGGATAGAGAAGTAGATAAAATCTATTTTGACGATTTAGAATATTGAAATGATTGTTATTTATATAATTGTTAAATTATATATATTATAGTATATTTTAGGCATTCAAATAGATTTGGTATATATAAGTGATTATTATTTTTGTTGATGTATGTTTTGGCACGAAAATATGTAGAATGAATAGTTTCTATTTGAAAGAGAATTGCTTTTTAAAATTCTTCATTTAATAAGTTTCAATATATGTTTAGGTAATCTAGAGGTTGAAGATAGTTGTTTTATTTAAAGGGCATGTATTTATATAGTTGTAAATTAAATATATTATTATTTATTATAAGATATCCAAACAAATTTGGTGTAATATTATTGATTATTATTTTGTTGATGTGTATTTTGACATAATAATATGCAGACTATATAATTTCTACATGAAAGGAAATTGCATGTCCTAAGGTTGTTTATTAGTAAGTTTTTGATATATTTAGATAATCTAGAGGTTGATTGTAGTTGTTTCATTCAAATGGTTTTGATTTTTATAACTGTGCAATTAAATATATTACGATTTATATTAATGCACTCAAACTAATTTGGTACAATAATTGATACATATTATTTAAATGTGTATTTTGACATAATAATATACCTAGAATATATAATTACTTACTTGAAAGAGAATTTCTTCTCTAAAAGTTTTTTATTAGTAAGTTTTCATGTGTTTAGGTAATCTAGAGATTGATGATGGGTTTTCATTCAAGGGGCTCCAAATAAATCTCAAAGAATGAAACAAAAGTAATATTGGTGATCATTATGTAGAATTGTCCTAATGTTTCCAAGATCTACTCTATAAGAGCTTTAAAACTTTGAATATGGGAATGATCTTTATAATTTTGAATTTTATTCTAAATGTATGAATATGGTGATGGAGTTGATTTCTCTTGGTTAACTTTTTATATTAAGACCTCCTGCACCATTAAGATGATCTTTCAAGTTCAATATTCAAGAGACAACAATATTATTAATGGTTTATATAGTATTTATTAAATTCTTCCATTTATCCTAATTAAGATAGCTTAGAAAAAAAACTCTCCAATGCTTCAAATCTCTATTGTTCACATCTTATATTTCTATTGAATAAGATGTGGGCATATTGTCCAATTAATGTCTTATAGAAAAAATAGAGTATGAGATTTTTTGAGTAAAGTATATAAAATATTAATTTTAAATCAAGTGAGACCTCATAATCAATTAATCTACGTTAGAGAGTTGAAAAATTATACAATTAGATAATTTTTCTCATCTATATCAAATAATATTATCTTCAATGAAATACTTATCTAAAATAGAAAGAGAAGATGAAATAATAAGTTCTAATTAGACAACATGCTGATGTCATTCTTCTTGCTTAAATTTGTATTGGTGTTTGACAATGGTTCTAATTAAGAAAAATATGGTGTGATAGCAATTAAATTTCCTTCCACATCAAAATCTTTGTGAATTAAAATATCAAAATAAATATGCCATTTCAAGTATAGATTTAGCTTTTCTTTAATAGTGGTAATGATGACTTATTACTATTCACTACTTGGAATCCATCTTCATCAATCATATGGGTTAAAAGTATTTTGAAGAGGTGGTGTTTTTCATACCTACCAAGGTAAGAGATTACACAAAAGTGAGATCTTCATAAGTGGTTTATTAAGGTCTATATTAAAAATGGATCCATGGAAAATTCATATAGGCTAAAAATGTTTTCTTTATAGTATCGTAAGTTCAATTTTCTACCCATTAGAAGCACACATTTACATTAATACTTTCATTGGAAACACATATAAGAAGAACTAAATTCAATGTAGAATATAAAGTATCAATGTATCAAGATTATACTCATTTCCTATCATGATCTAACCTTTGAGTAATATTTTGTATCCCCTACTTTATAAAATTAACAAAGCAAAAATTATATGTTTAATAATAGTAACATGCTTTATTATTGAATTCCACACTTAAATATGGATCTCAACATTTAACCTTTGAGTAATATTTTGTATCCCCTACCTTATAAACTTAACAAAGAAAAATTAAATATATTACTAATATTAACATATTTTATTATTAAATTTCATACTTGAATACTTTAACATGCACATTAAAATTTCCAATCAACAAATAAGAGGAATGACTTTTGCATCCCTAACAATTTTATTAGAAGAAACAATGAAGATCAATGTATCTTTCAATTTAAGTATATGTGTTTTTGGGTTCTTTGTTTATATAAATTTTCTCAAAAACAATAGGGGGTTTTGAAGGTGATGGTTTCTTATTTAAAACTCACATTTTTTAGAGAATGGATAGAGAATCTCTCAAACTACAAAAAAAAAAAATTATTATTACCAAAATTATCTAAGATATAATGCTAAAATTAAAATAGAGAGAATGAAATCACATCCAACATGAAATGAAATTGAATAGACTATATAAGATCATGTATTCAAGACATAGGTACAAAATTCATCTCCTAACATACAATTGTCAACCCACAAAACAACATCCAATATTGTTTTGAAAAGAAGATACCAAGCACCAAAAAGAAGAAACTTGAACAAAAATTTAGAAGAGGGAAATATTATAAGAGATACAATAATAAAAGATTGAACTTCTAATAGTTATATCAACCTAAGATGGGATATATAAGGTTTTCAAATAGTTTAATTATTTGCAAAATAATTTAATTTTTTAATTAAGAAGATCTAAATCTGATAGAGACTAAATAAATTTTAGCTTCTTATGACTCATAGGTCAATAGTAAAATGTTATTTATTTAGAAGTTATTTAATGATATGTATTGTTATATTAAGATGTTTATATATTATTGTAATATAAAGGACAATATATACTTAGGTTGGTGCAAAGATATTTAATATAATTCTTAAAACATTATGTTCATAATGCTAGAGTTCTATCTAGAGTATCCTAGTTAGATGTAAGCATGGACCAATAACAATAACACATTTTAATTAAAAATGAGGTTTCACAATTGTATTTTATTACTTATACCCATTTAATATATTTCTCTTATAAAATTGATGGTGAAATGTCAAGCTAAAATACACTAAACAATATATAAATATATAATAGCACACTTAAAAATTCGTATGCAATGGAAAAATGAAGTTACTAATTAGACACTGAAAATATTTGTATTGTAGATGAATGAATTGATATAAATCTACTACAGAGTGGACATATGATTTTCAAATTATCCAAAACAAATAACCACTCTTGAAGTGAATTGTGGAAGCTAAATTATATGAATTATATGAGTATGGACTAAGGTAACATTTATAGATATATTTTAATGTTAACCAACATTATTAAATGTCATTATCATAGATACTAATTAGAGCAAATACTCAATATTAAAATAGATCTATGTTGGAGTTTGTAAGCATTCTAAAAGCAACTACACATAATAGTAGGATTGAGTTGTATATATGTGTGTCTATTTTCAAGTTAGTCACATTAAGATCCTTTTAAAATGATGGAAAAATACTTATGTCATGTTGGGAAAATCCTATGAAAAATGATTCATCGAAGTTCAACCATAAGCTAAGGTAACTTATCTTTCCATTAAGTATAATTTCTTAAAGAGAAAATTTGGACACACATGTTTGTCGTAAAGAGAGCGAGGTAAGGTCCAAGTCCTCAATCTTTTCCTCTAAATAAAAGCTAAAATTGATTCATAATACCCTTAATAAATTTTAGTTAGAGTGATTAATATAATTCTCAAAATAATTACACTACATCTAATTTAATTGAGAATTAATGAATCTAAATTGTATGAGAATCTTATGATGACATTTAAATAGACCTACATTGGTATTATTATGATAATCTTATAATGACTTTAAGATAGATCTACACTAGTACAGACAACCATTCCTAATATAACATCATTATATATCTTTCTTATAATTGCAAGTAACATCATTATAGTTTTTTGGTAGAGTCACAAATTACTCTCAAAGAACCCACATTAGAAATATTTATTTGAGTCAACAACCATTTCCAAATAATTACAATATAAACTCAACAAAAATTATTAAGAAACTACTATTTTATCTACAATTATTTATTGTGAAAGATGATCTTCAAATTATTAAGATTGTTTGTCTTACATATCATAGATATTTGCATTATAATTAAGAAAAATCAATCCCTCAACCTTCTCCACTCAATCAAATAACTCAACTTAACAAAAATATTTATAAACTTAGAACAAACATTCATTAACTTAATAAAAAGTAACATAGTTAATACACCATTAGCTTACATCAAATGTAGGTGAGTTTCTATATATACTTCTGATATTTTCTGTTTTAAATCAGAATATAAATTTAACGACCGTATAGCCATTCACAATCAAATCATTGTGAAAGCTATGTCACAGTGAATGGGGAGAGTTATTGATAGACCCTAAAAAGAAACTCGTACATATGCCTAAAATATAGGGTCTTGAAACATAGTATGCTTTTACATTCAAGTGGACATATTTGAATGGACAAGAGCAATTTGCCTGACAGGAAGGATTGACCATCAAATTTATCCTCGTTTTGGTGACTGTTAAAGTAAACCCACCTCAGATTCATCTTAAACTCTAGTGGTGACAAGCTTTCAATCTGAGGTGGAAGAAGCGAGCATAATGACATCATCCACACACGGGCAGTGTGTTTCTTACATCATTCCCATCCTATTTCAACGTCAATATTAACCCCAACTACATGTGCTGCACTCATTCAATTATCTTTATAACCTTCACCTCTTCATTTTACTATCATGCTCATGATGATGACCATGATCAGGATTAAGCAATTCTGTTGTGTTTAGTTATAGTCTTAGTTTTTTCTGTTTCCTCTTTGTTTTTGTCTCATGGCTCTTAATGAGTTTTAGCATATAGATTCCACTGGTTCATAGATTTTAAGCAGAACCCGCCCTTGAGCTTCAAGAGAAGCAATAGCAGTAGTAGTAGTACTATACTGTTTACTGTTGCTTATAGATTGATTATATTTAGGTTGGAGCGTTCCCAGGTATGTCTGTTACATTCTACTCGGCCTTTGTCAGACTGCTGTTATTGTATCCAATACCCCAGTGCTTAGAGTCAAGTCTATACACCAGAGATCCTTACTTGTATACCTTTTGTACTTGGAATTCTTGAAACCTAGCCAATAGGGTTTATGATCTCCTGTTCAACCATCTGTTATGGATTTCAAGTAGAGAGGCTTAATCAAGCCTTGGATATATATTCACACAATCAGTATATGTCAAGAGAACTTGAAAATCCTTTACCATCAAGTGGTTGGGTAATCAGTATAAATCTACTATCTGTCAGTAGAGCTTGAAAGTTCTTGAATGCCAAATAGGTCATTGGTTGAAGAATTAGGAGAGCTTGAAAGTCCTTCAATGCCAAATGGGTCATTCTTAGAAGAATTAGGAGAGCTTGAAAGTCCTTGAATGCCATCTGGGTCATCACTTTCTGTATGAGGAGAGCTTGAAAATCTTTGTTCACGGAGTGGGTCATAAGCATATGTATCAAGAGAGCTTGAAAAGCATTAAACTACCAAGTGGGTATTCAGTCTCTTTTGCAGTGCAGGATACCAACTTGGAGGTTGAGGAAGAAATAGGTGAGTTGGGAGTTGTACTTGAGAGGACAGAAGAGCTTTAAATACCAAAGTGGGTGTTCAGTCTATTGCATGATCTCTAACATATACGAACTTGGTGGGTGATAAGCTCTATATAGACTGAGTATATTCTAGAGAGGAGGATATAGAAGACATGAGTACTGAGGTTGTTGTAGGGAATGGTGAAGGATCTTCATCCAATGGGACTTGTGAAGGCGGCAGGGAAGTCATTGCAGCCACTGCCACACCAAGCCGGTATGAATCACAGAAGAGGAGGGACTGGAACACTTTTGGCCAGTATTTGAAGAACCACAGGCCTCCCTTGGCCTTGGCAAAGTGCAGTGGGGCTCATGTGCTTGAATTCCTTCGTTATCTGGATCAGTTTGGCAAAACTAAGGTTCATGTCCCTTCTTGTCCATTTTTTGGGCACCCACATCCTCCTGCTCCATGTTCTTGTCCTCTAAGGCAGGCATGGGGTAGCTTGGATGCCCTCATAGGGCGCCTGAGGGCAGCCTATGAGGAAAATGGAGGTAAGCCTGAGTCCAATCCATTTGGAGCAAGGGCTGTGAGGCTTTACCTCAGGGAAGTCAGGGACATGCAGGCCAAGGCAAGGGGTATTGCTTATGAGAAGAAAAAGCGTAAAAGGCCTCCAATTCAGCAGCAGCAGCAGCAGCAACAGCAACAGCAGCAGCAAGTCCATCATCAGCATCAGCATCAGCATCAGCATCATCATCAGGCTCACTTTGTTCCAAATGATCCTAATACAAATCCTGCAATGATGATTGCCATGCCCAATCAGAATTGATTATGATGATGGTCTTTGTTTCTGCTATCTGATTAGTAACTTATATCTGTATTGGTGATCAGGTCTGTAATCAGAAAAGCCCAACTATAGACTCATATCTGATCACTGCAACCCACCTTTTTCTTCTATTTCAAGGTCTGTCGAATATGTAAGTGTCTTCCTTATGTTATATGTGTGCTTGTCTATCTATCTATCTACCATGATCTATATATGTCTACGGTCTCAACCTGTTTGTTTTTAGGATCTGTCACAATCTTCCTGGGTGGTCTTTCTAGGCTTAACTATACTGGGAACTGCAACACCTACTGTAATATCCTCATATGTTTCAATGCACTTACTAAAAGAGTTTTCGAAATGCATATGAGAAGGGATCATTTTCTGTGTTCAGGTTTATATTAGGTAACTTATAGGATACCATTCCTGTGATGTCAGTGAATGTCTTAACTCTTTGTGGTTTTGAAGCCTGTTAAGACCTTGTGTAGTCGCTGTCTATTTACTCCATATTTAAGCCTCGGTGTCGTTGTCTCACTTCTGAAACTGAAGATCTTAGTCTCGTTAGTATCTATATGATCAGTGGAAGCTTCGATTATTTTGGACCTCTTGGGGGGGGGACCTATGCACTGTATTTGAGGAAACATTGCATGGTGGTCCTTGTTTGGAGGGAGGCCTTTTAATCCCTATAAATGGATCTTTAAGGCCATGAATAAATCTGTATTAGTAGGAGCTTCAATATGTAAAGGGAATTAATATAGTCATGTAATGCAAAAGTAGATATAGATATGAGTAGTTATAATCATGTAGCTGCAATGTTTCATGTAGATTGCCTGCCTTAGCCTGGTCTCCTTGCAACTCTTACAGTTTGCAACGACTCTGTTGAAGGCAAGGGAACAACAATGTATCTCATATATCATCGATATCAATATCAAATCCATTAAAAAGTGTACGTGCTATGGCAATGCTTTTGTCCGTGATGGGCTTGGAAATTCATATTCTGATTAAATCATTGTTCTAGCATCCAATCTTGGGATTCTAATTCATTTCCTTCAATACTTGCTGCAGGATTTACTTGTGTTATGACTTACGATGAACTGATGTTTAGATATAAAATATTTTGCACTTTTTCTTCCATCTCGTATGATTAAAAAGGTAAAAATTGCAGACAATCTGGAAATCTGATCCACAGTGAGGTGAAATTTGTCACTAACAATCTGGAAATCTGTGCCACAATGACCTGAAGTTTTCGAAATTCAATTTTGAGTTAGACTTCCATTAAAAACAGTACACTCTAAACTTTGATTTATTCAGTTTGATTTTGAATTAGACCTCCATTTGAATATTCTGATTTAAACAGTACACTCCGAACTTTCATTTATTTATTTAGGTGACTCAAATCACCCAAAACATAAAACTGTCCTGGCGGAGAATTTGTGAATTGTGAAGTTTGGTGCATTGTCAATGGCACGGAATGTCTGTTGGTTAAAATCTACCTAATTCTTTCTGTTAACCGTTGGTTAAATGCATCGTGCTTTATCTATATCTTACAGAAAATAAAAGGTATGTTACATTCGTATTCCCTCTTTACAGCTCTTAAAATTCTGTTCACCCAAGCCCTTTGAAACTCTTTTATGAACGTTTACTGCTTAGTAAAGGCAATATTCAGGTAAAACTATCATACCCACTTCGAATTTCTTTATGTAAAGTGGATCTATGAAAGGATAGAATGCAAATTCGGTATGATATATTCAGGATATAAGCGTGTAGAGATCATTACATAGTACCCGTATAGCTAGAGCATGTAAATTGTCCTAGTAAAGAGTAATATTGCTTGCCTCCAAATGAACTGAATTTCAAAACCAAATTAGAATTTGCTATTTAGTTTGATAGCATTTCTTATATGTTCAATATGCTTTCTTCTTGAATCATGTAGATTTTTTGTCATCCGCATTTTTCATATATTATGATTTATCAATTCTCTTCTCTCTATATCTGTACCATGATGGATCGTGATCTGAAATGTTAGTGAAAAAAAATTACATGGTCTAATCCAAAGAAGAACATATTGATTATAATCTACTTGTAATAAAGAATAATATTATTTGCTAATCCAAAGGAAAACATATTGATCATTATGGATAATCTACTTGTAATAAAGAATAATATTATTTGCCTCCAAATGAATTGAATTTCAAAGCCAAAGTAGAATTTGCTATTTAGTTTGATAGCATTTCTTATTTGTTCATTATGCTTTCTACTGGAGTATATCATGTAGATTTTTCAAATATTATGATCTATCAATTCTCTTCTCTTGATATCTGCATGGATGATGGATTGTGTGAGCCAAAATGTTAGTGACAAAAAAACAGATTTTTCAAATATTATGATCTATCAATTCTCTTCTCTTGATATCTACATGGATGACTACATGGATGGTGGATTGTGTGATCCAAAATGTTAGTGACAAAAAAAACCTACATGATCTAATTGGAAAGAAGGCATATTGATCATTATAGATTTGAATTTTCATAAATCTGATCTCTAATATTTTCATAAATATGATGCTTAATATGTATTTTCGAACTATATACTCATTTTTATATTTATTCTATGCAGATGAATACGACCCATCCTATAGATTTTATTGAATTTGGCCTCAATGGGAAGGAATTTCAGCGTAATTGAAGGAAAAGCTGAAAATTTTAGGTCAATGAACACCCATCAGAAAGCCTGTGATTTTATTTTCGTCTTGGAATACTCCACAGAGCTCGGTACTGTTACGAAACCAATCTTCTGTCAGTATGTTTCATGAAGTTAATGGAGCTGTGGTACTGTAGCAGTTCTAACTGTATAACTGTTGACTAGTCATCTGGTAGTTTTTGGATTTTATGAATTCTAAGTTTCTTTTGATTTGTCGTCGTCTGGAATAGCTCTGCCCTTCATTTGTACTTACAACAGTGAATCTATTGGTGTAAGACCTAGATATATATTTATATTTTCAGATCTAAATCTACTGCTTTTATTTGTATTATTGATATATGTAGATCTCTCGTATGATTCTTTATTATTTTTTAAACTAATAATACAATGACTTCTATGTTTAAACTGTTTAAGCAAACTTTTGTATTGCTATGTTGGGTTAATTGCTACTGGGAGAATCTGACATGAACTCTATGAGACCTATGGTAAATCTAATTTCAAAAGTACATTTTAAGACTTAATAAACATTTTATTCATCCATCATGCTGGAGATCCAACAAAAGACTTGGTTTTCTGAAGGTAGAAATCTAATCTTATTCATGAGAATATGGTATAGTTTCCTTTCTATATCAGAATTTGCTGGGGTTCTGCTTTAGAGATGGTTTGGTGGATAGAAGTGAATTGCAAAAAAAATCATTTCTATTCATTAACTGCACAGCGATAGTCATCGTGCCCATTGTTTTAAAAGCTTTTTCATGAATTTTTGCCATCTTCAGGTCATACGCTTCAGAATTTTCTGGCTTATGTTGTTGAATTTGGTTATATTTTTAGAAATTATTTACTGGTATAATTTTTACATTTCTTGGTTTTCTAGCATTCTGATGATGGATCAGGGAATGTGTTCTGAGATGTTGATTCAGAAACTAACATAAAATCTAATCTAGAAAATTTAAAAAGAAATTAGAATTATGGATTGTGGAAATCTGAAATCAATAATATGTGAGAATTTTTTGCATCAATAATGGATCACACTCCGTTATCCATCTTGAGAATAAAAAAGAATTGGATAACTAAGTGAGATTGGAAA
This sequence comes from Thuja plicata, assembly GCA_018584345.1. Taxonomy (NCBI): domain Eukaryota; kingdom Viridiplantae; phylum Streptophyta; class Pinopsida; order Cupressales; family Cupressaceae; genus Thuja; species Thuja plicata. Next base: position 682,450 of record MU228349.1, read on the forward strand.
AATCGATACAAAAATCTCCCACTCAATCAAATCCAGAAATTTAATTACCTCAACATGAATTGTAGAAACTTGATATTATTAATTATTTATTAAATTTTCTTTCATTATAGATAGTCATAATAGTTAGCAGAAATCATGCTGTTAGGCATTAATGCTCATAATGTAGGCTTAACTCAGAACTCAAGAATCAGATGAGATCACATCAATAAAATCATTCATGATCACGCCATAAAAATCTTTCAGGCACTTGCTTTAACTCAAAAGTTGAAAAAACACCTGCAAGCTTTGAACCTTGACTTACTTAAAAATAGGTTGCAATCTGATCAAGTTTTTTATTAGATTTGGCTCAGTTTTACATAAAAAGTTTCAAAGTTTTTGACTACAAAGGTTGCACGAGGGGCTGTCAGTATACAGCCACGGTTGAGTGAAGAAAACTAGAAGTCATCTACTGCTTTTGTCCTCCTGCCTGACAGATATAGACATAAATTAATTGAACTCTTCCCCTATCCTGGAAGATATCTGTGTATAAATTGTATTTAATGCAAATTCTGGCCCATCTCACTCGTATAGGGTCTAACTCCTGTAATTTATCCTTATGACACGAGGGGTTGATGTGAAGGAAAAAGCTGACAGGAGACAAGGGCTCCTTGTATGCAGGCTGGCTGCCTGGATACCAGTGAAAAATCAACACTATACTCAAATGACTACTGAAATCAGTCTTGTCAAGGATTAAAGGGTGTTATGTACAGAACAAGGACTATGTACCTTACACAAAACTTGCACCACATTCACAAAAAGCCACCCAAACCTCGAAATACAATACAATTATAGCACCCAAAAAGAATAATATCAGAAATTAGCCTTCCTTTATCATATCGTACCGTCCTTAAGAAAATGTTATCATATCATATATTATATATTAGAGTTACTTAAGATATTAGAAAACCATTATAAATATCACAGATTAGGGTTGCAAATCGTCCATCATACAATCATTCAAACAATAGTTTAACGTACACACAACCCTTCGAAATTAAAAAAATTAGGGTTAGAATATTGTACTTTACTCAAAACCTCCTCACCCATTGAAATCTCATAATGTAATACCATTATATAATATGCAAGAGAATAATGTCGAATAATGTCAGTATGGGTTTCTTTTGTTTGTTTGTTTTATTGTATCATTCTAACCAGCAAAGCCAAACCAATCATACAATATAAAATTATTTCACAAATGCCAAAAGAATAAAGTTGGAATTTAGAGAATATTGGATTTGTTTATTACATCAAGCAATCTTTAAAAAAAGAAAGATGTATTATTCTTATACTCTCTATCATTCTGATAATAGATCAGGGAGTATGATCCAAAATATTGATGTGCACTCTTTAAGAAAAAGGAAAAAATACATTTCTCTATCATCGTGATGATGAATCATGATGTGTGATGGAAAACTGTGATGCAAAAAACACTAACACAATCTAATATAGAAGCAACATACAAATTATCTCAAAAATTGTAAAAATCTACTCACTCTAAAAACCCATTTTAGAAATCATACTTAACAATACTACTAATCAATCATTGTACTGCTTATATTTATAAGAAAAACTACTACTTAGATATATTACAAATCAATCTTTAACCGTATCATCTGAAGTTACTACAATACAATATTCAGGTGGTTGACATGCAATAATTCAAGCATATAAAAACACAAGGTGATGGTCATAAGATAAATGTAATGACTTGCAAGTTTTATCAACTGGGTACTCAGAGTAAGTACGTTGTGTGTTTCTCAAACATGTTCTTGACAGGAGAACAGGTCAGACTGATTTTATCTTTTTATATATAAAATTGGTAGCTCAACTTTCAAAATGAATGATAATATAATGTGAGACATGACTGCATTGAAAACTCTTTACAATCCTTCATACCATGCCTACAAAAATCAATTGATTGTGGCATCCACCGTCCTTGAGTGGTGCTTGCATCATTCTGACATTATGCAGAAATTTACTATTATACTACATTACAATTGGCCCCCCTCCTAACCTTTTGCATATGGTTTTGGGAAAGCTGAACAAATCCTATTAAATACTATGCAAAACATTATAGTCTATGAGCCACTAGATAGAGAGAGTCCTGGACCATAACATCGTGTTAATAATGGGATTAAACTAAGTAATGAGCCTTTGACTTCAGAAAATAATGATTGTGCGTCTAATTTTATCCAAACCAGTAGGCGTGTGCAGTCAATCACCTTGACAAATTTGTGATTATCTGATATAGAAAGTTCATTTTGTTGGATTTGATGATGGTTGGAATAACTCTTCATGTTTCAGAGGGTGTTTAGCATCGACAGAACTTTTGGCCCTGCCTTAATAATATTATCTTGATTTTTATATTCTAGGGATTGTGATAAGCAATTTAGGTGGTGTTCATCATTGAGAGCAAGAACTTTTGGTCCTGCTTATAATAATATTATATCGATTTCATTATTTTCAAAACTATCATTAGAAATTTAGATGTTTTGTAAGATAGTGGATATTTTTAATAGATCAATGTTTGTTGGTTTAATTGGTTTTAATTAATGAAGTTATAAATAAGAGATTGTGTTTTAATTTCTAAGGTCCTGTTTGGTTGGGGAATTGGAATTTGATTCAAAACCTGATTATCTCAAAATTGGGTTTTGAAATTTTGGTTTTGCATCTTCCAAGACCATTTGGTTGACCCAAAAATTTCGAATTGGAATTGGAATTAAACACTCCATGTTCTATGTTTAGTTCTACATTTCGAATTGGAATTGGAATTCGACAAAGACTATAATTTTTATTATTATTATTTAATAATGTTTAATTTAATGTTGTGATTTATTTTGTCCATTTTTTTATTTGTTTTATTTTGAGTTTTTTTAATTGTTAATGTTTAATTTAATGTTGTGATTTATTTTGTCCATTTTTTTATTTGTTTTTTTTTTAGTTTTTTTAATTGTTATTTTTTTTAACTTTTTCTAATTTAAGATCATTGATTGCTTTATTTTCTAGAAAATACGCAACTACACAGCCATAGACAAAGTAAAAATACATTAACATCTAAAGAACTTTGCATAAAAATATAAATAATCATTACATTGCTCGATATTAAACAAGTCTTGTAGTCCTCGTCACAGTATATATA